>JAHHFK020005191.1:0-36987 GCA_024533555.2 Aedes koreicus
CACGGTGACTGCCTGACTGATTTTATTTTTGTATGAAAAGCTCTTCCTCCTTCAGGACAGTCATAATCAACAAAATGATCGTGTGTTTGGGAAAAGTCTTGCCAATATTCCAAGAGATAAACTAGCTGTAGAACGCTATCAGAATGTATCGAAATTCATGGTATGGGGCGCCGTTTCACGAAAAGGAAAACTTCCTCTTATTTTCATAAAACCTAACGTAAAAATCAACACTGAATAATACATCGAGCAGGTTTTGAAGAACCATCTGCTTCCTCATGCTTCAACGGTGTATGGAAATACACCATATTGTTTCCAACAGGACTCAGCTCCAGCTCACAAGGCAAAGAGGACACAAGCGTGGTGCGCGGAAAATTTGCCCGATTTCATCACAAGCGAAGAATGGCCTGCATCGCAACCCACTTGACTACTTTGTTTGGGGTTATATGCTTCAACATATAGGCCCTACGAAAGGGTTACTTTAGATCGATTCAAGAAACATTGGGTTGATATTTGGGACCAAATTCCCCAGGAAATCATGCGTGCCAGCTGCTATGGGCTTACAAAGCATTTGCGCAAAGTTATCAAGGAAAAGGGCGAGGTATTCGAATTGAATTGATATGGTTTATTTCTATAACATGTATCTTTCAAATGAATAATAAATGCTATGATTTGGTTGATTTGTTTTGCTGTAATCCCATTTGGTTTTAGTGACACCTATTGTGAGGCACCATGTAAATTGAAAACGCAGAGAGCTTTAATTTCTTTTTTCATCACGACTGATACATATTTCGTTGATAATTAATGTGATTTTAAATATTTGCGAATGCTCAGTTTATGTGCGTGAATTTTAATTGAGAGTTCAACCACTTTAAGAGAATGCATTGATGTATTTTTCAAACTGCTCCAGTTTACATCAAGTGTAAATTTCATAATTTGTTGCTATATACGTAGACATCTGTTGATTCTTCTCTTCAAAACGGACAAACAATTTTCAGACACGAAAGATTAAAACAAATTCTATTTTAATTTTGTTTCATAGTGCACTTTTTCAAACATATCTGACATCTGACAGCAAACATTTAATTTTTGAAAAAGTTCGTGGTCATTCGGTGAGGAGAGGAGGAGGGTATTAGTATATGAATTAAGCTAAATTCTTACAAACTTTGGTTAGGTTCGGCGTACTTTTCTACAACTCTACCCTTAATCACAGCCATTCAAGCTCGAATCACAGCTTGTGTAAAATTCCATAACCAATTTCAAAAAAATCGCCAAATTAACAGAAGCAACTAGCGGCCGTCATCATGTCAGATAATCTGACAGTTTTGTTGCAGCGATAATGCGAGGCGCCTATCGAAGTGCCGCCATGTGACATCTCATTGCACGTCAAAACATCGGGTCAGTTTAGGGTGGCATGCACAGTTAAAGTTTTTTTGAAATTTTCAATCTATTTTCATGCACATAAAAGGAGCATGCAAATAACTTCAAAACCACATGAGGATTCAAATGCACACGACTTGGAAATTACATCTTGTAAAATTTGCTAAATTGAATTTTACATGAACGGCTTCAGATGACCGCATCGTTGATTTTTACATTCGAGTCTATTTTTCACGTTACACAAGAGAGACAAAAGATGAGTGAAAATATATTTTCTTATTACCTCAATCAATCCAAACATGCAGCATCAAATGATAGGTGAAATCTTTATGGTTGAAAAACGCCAAGCTTTGAATCATTCCCTTTGTCCCTTCAAACGCTTTCATAGGGCTGCGGACCACCATATATTGTTTTAACATTTAATTTTTATAGGTACACCCTAGGCTACGTAGAAAAAATTGCTCTAGTTTGGTCATTTCAAAAGCTACAGAAAAATTTGTTCAACCAAAACTGCTTATAATTTTCTCATCTACAACTTTTTTGAAAAATATATGCCTTTATTCCTGCAAATAAAAAGTTAAATTTCCGATTTCCCTGAAACCAAGAACCACCCTAGTTATCATTGATACTAAAAGAAGGGCCTTATTATTAGAAATAATTTTGTAGAAAACAATTTTGATCCAAAACTTCAAACTTAGGCTGAAAACGTATCTTTCCAGCTAAATTCACATTCTGGACCACTGTGCATTGAAGGGAAGTTGAATGCATTCTTAGGAACTGGTTAGTTTGCTTCAAAGTGACATTATTTTTTCATTCACTTTCTGTTCATGCATTGGAAATAATGGAAACACTTTAAAACTCAGTCGATAAATCTTACAAAGGCAGATTCTTGTTGCTGGGTAAAACGGGACAATAGACAGTTCCTCTCGAGTAAAAGCAAACAAAGAATTCGTAGACGGCAATTCAATCAGTTTAATTCAATCAATTTGAATGACACGATAGTTATTATTTCGTTGACTGTTTATCACGAAACCAGGTATAAACACCTGATTTAAAGTTTACAAGCTGCAGTTATAAATAAACGTTCTATTGTGCCCTTCTATCTGGGTGGAGAATGAAGGCTAAGCAAAACAGTCGTTCTAAAGGGTGTTTCGATCAAAATTTGGTCGACTTATACTTGACGCATTTCCTTTCATCGTGCATTAAAAAATTTTGAACACCTCTCATTTTGAAGATGTGGCGTGTAGCATCATGCCTCTATTTTGATTTTAAGATTAGCTCTTCAGTTATCAAAATGTCGTCGAAGGAGGAGAAGCAACGCATAAAAATTTTGCACGTGCATGGCGAAAATCCAAACTACTCCCACGCCAAGTTGGCGAAATTGTTGAATGTGGCTAAATCAACTGTTACCAACGTATTAAAAGTGTTCGGTGAACGTTTGTCGACAGCCAGGAAAGCTGGATCGGGGGAAAATCGAAAGCCGGAGGCCACAGCGACGACAAAAAGAATTGCCCGCTGTTTCAAGCGGAACCCCAACCTCTCCGTCCAAGATGTCGCAAAGAATCTGTGGGTGGCGCCTTCAACCGTGGATAGAGCTAAAAAACGACTGGACTGTCGACTTTCAAAAAAGTGGTGACTCCAAATCGCAACGATAAACAAAACACGTCGGCCAAAGCACGATCGCGAAAGTTGTACACGACGATGCTGATTTTATACGGCAACTGGACGGAGAAAGGTGGCAGATATTTTCAAGCACATTAAACTGTCAAAATTCGCGAAGCAATATCAGGTTTTGGCAGGCCATCTATACCTTTGGCTTGAAGAGCAACGTTTACATTGCGACCGGAACCGTCAACCAGGAAATTTATCTGACCGAGTGTTTCCAAAAACGTCTACTGCCTTTCCTGAAGCGACACAATTGTTCCGTTCTATGTTGGCCGGATTTGGCATCTTGTCATTACGGGAAAAAGGCCATGGAGTGGTATGTTTCCAACAACTTTCAAGTGGTACCCAAGGACAAGAACCCTCTCAACACGCCAGAGCTCCGCCCAATCGAACAATATTGGGCCATCATCAAGCGGAACCTTAAGAAGACTCAAAAAGCTGTTGTGAGCGAGAAACAGTTCAAGGCAAACTGGTGTTCTGCGGCGAATAAAGTGAACTATGAGACTGTATAAAATCTTATGGCAAGTGTTAAACGAAAGACCCGGCAATTCGCATTCGGTAAAAAGGAAGCTAAGCTGAATATTTCTCCTGTATTCTGTATTAACTGAACTTGAAAAAGAAAAAGAATTTGACTTATTAATAAAAACTTTGATCGACTCACACACAATACTGTTGGACCAAATTTTGATCGGAATACCCTTTATTTAATACATTTCAATGGAAGTAGCTTTATATTACCACGATCGTGTAAATTGGTGAGATAATAAATTTGAAAACGAGTGGTTATTTATTGTAATATTATTATTATTATTTATAATTTAATTATTATATTTTTACCATGCAAACGTTTAACATGCTATGTAATTTTGATTATATTTTTGCTGTGTGTGGCGTTCGTCGGCATGATATTTTGACATGCTAGCAGATACCACAGCTTCGCCATATCAGTGGGCAGTGTGACTACGTGAACTACACGGCGCTAGTGAGCAAGCGATTGATAATGTATGTTATTTTGAATATTTACCAAAAGTTATCGATAAATGTTGTTCTTGCTTAAACGTCTGTCTGCGGATTAATTATTTGAGGTTTGGTGAACATTTCTGAAATTTTATCAATTTTATTACACTTTTTCGAATCATGTCGATTTTTTACAACTTTGATAAGTTTCCGTGGAAATTGATTACCATGTTTGGCTAATTGAACAGGTAGCAAATCCTTCACATCGTATTCCATAAACTGACACGTAGCTGCCGCAAAATCTGATACTGTATGGAACCAATAACTCTTCTAGATATTCGGCCAGCACTGACAAAAATCGGCAGGAAAAGATCGGGCTAAACTCGCTTTTTGACTCGTGAAACTCGGAAACTTCTCAAAAGAATTTCGAAAAGTTGAACGAGCTGAATCAACACCAACGAAATTTAAATGAAGCAGGTGAAGTTCAACCTACAAACAATATACAAAATTTGGAACAGTGGCGGTGAAAATGGAAAATGGTTGATCTATATTTGGTGGTCTATAGTTTTAGAACTGTCACAAAACTAGACCAAAACAGTACAACACCGCTGAAAACGGCCCAAGGCCTAGTAGTCGTAAACTTTCTCGGATAAAGATGCTCTTATCAGGTTCCAATGATACAACCTTGTACAAATGGTAAATCAAACCGTCAAACCTGCAACGTCGGCTGGCACCCAATCAGCGAAACCATTTATTTACCACCGTAATCCACCACCATGAACCGTTGCAATTCATCATAACCGATCTTTCAATAAGCCGTCATCGTCGTCATGCCAATGCATGCATGCCCGGCACGCCATTTCACAAACGTGCAACAAGGCTCTGGAAGTCCCGCATAAAATGGATAAGAGCCGCTGCAAGGTCAAAATCGTTTTCACGTTATTATCTCGTTTTCGAAACCGGGAGAATCCGAGCAACACTGAAGCACCGGTGGCGGCGTCTAAATTGACTGTAAATTGCCTAATTTGACCACCTAAACGGTCAATAAACGCAAACATTTCCCGCGCCTCGTGACCGTCTTTGAGCCAGAAATCGGTGCTGTTCAAACAGAACCAAACCTCAAATCGCCCGGTGGTGGAAACATTTCATGCTTGCATTCGTGCAGTCCAATTACGCCGCCCTCTGCCCTCGCTTTCGGATGCACGGGCAGGATCGGAGGGGGAAGGGTGTTGATCCCGGAGGAGGATTCGCGCAAACCACTTCCCAATAAGCTCGCGCGCTACAATCACGTTTGCCTTGCAGTTAGGATCCGTCCATCCGTCGGTCCGTTCGTATCTCGATGCGCAAAAAGAATTCCCAAACGAGATTTGCAAAAACTTGGTAGGTAGTTGGACAGAACGTTGCCACTGCAGTGAGGACCGAACTGAGTCAAGCACGTGCGCGGGAGTTAATAGCAGACGCCCCCCAGAAATGAGCAGGGAAAAAAGTAAACCACCTCCACCTTCATGCCCATGATGGGGCAAAGTGTAGTGTGCCATAAAAACACACGATGGACAACCGTGTGCATTCGAAGAGCTGCGCTCCGAGGCATCCCCGCACGGACGAACCCCGACGGTCCAGTATGTAGGTACGCGATTCGGTAAAGCTCAGTTCGTGTAGCAGTCCGAGGACGCAGAAATTGCTTCTTCAGGAGATTGCAGTTTGTTTGCTTACCGTCCGCAGACCCGCTCTGGCTGGCTGCTAGTCGGCTGGGGTGAGATAAATGTTTTAATATCTGGCTGATTGGAAGATGAAGATGTAATTAAGGGGCATTCTCCTGTCATTAGGAGGTGGACGCTGGAAATGTATTATTCAATTATAGCTTTTTACTGGCCAGCTGATGTCAGTCGATTCAATGCCACGATGGTTGATGAAATCTAGTGTGTTGGAGTCTCGGTTGAAACTCGCATGATTGTCCATTGTCATACAATCAATTGTTTAGAAGTCGATTTAAATTGTGCACACTTGCATTGATTTGGAGGTTTATTAAAACCAATTCAATTTCAACACACAATCCCAAAGATTGACCATTTACATGGAGAAGACCCAATCAGCTTATGGGGACATTCGTTATTGGAAAGCGAGCAAACCTCAATCTACCAAAGTCACTGTAACATGTTTCGCTGTCAAAGCATTGATATTATCTCGCATCCATGACATTTATTGATCCAACCGCTTCTGTGCTCAAACATCCGTACACAAAGAGATTGATCGAATCAAAAATTTTGCATTCACGCTGATTTTAATGCCTTCTTACCATGCCTCTCATTCCGAAAACCCCAACAAAACAAAAAAACCAAAAAAAACTGCAAGACATCCTGCCGAGTTGATTCAAACGCGATTAGGCTGATTACCTAACGAGTTCCTATTTATGTCATCCCGTTGAATATAGTGAACGGTCGTTAAAGTTGTTGAATTTAAGCACTTCACCTTAAAAGGCATTAACTGTCTGGGCTCCACCCAAGGTGAAAAAACTAGGTACACTCTTGTTGGCAAATGTGTAGCTATTTCCAACACCTAATCATTGCAAGTGTTGTCAAACTTTTCCAACTTGGGGAGCAATTACAAATAATTATCGAACTACCATTTTCAATAACGTCAACGGCCTAGAAGAGGGGTGACTGCAAAAAACGTAGTCAATTTGTGCGATCACCAGCTTGTGGGCCACCGCCGTTAACGCTGCTTCCATCCATCGATTGCTAGCGAAAGGTGCTAGGTCTGAGAATTTACGAGTTTCTCGTACTAGTTTTTCCTCTTTTTTAGCATCGCTATACGCCCAATAAAACTGATATTTATAGTTTCACTTTGAAATTGAAGTTAAATGCGAGGCAAAAAACAAACAAAGTAGACGAAAGATATTTATCCTCTCATACAGTGACCAACACCAAAAATGATCCACCCACAATAAATGTGACGATTCAATCAAATCTTTTGATCCGTCAAGTGAGTCCGTGATTCTAATTATTTTGTAATTCTGCGTTTATACACAGCCAAATAATATAGATCAGAACGCACTTAAAAACATACACACTCATGCTGATTTAAGTCTGCTAAGGTGCTCAGTAAAGGACTAGCTCGTTAGACATAAATTTTCATCTGGTATAAAAATTGTATGACTTTTAAATCTCAAAATAAAATTTACACGTTTAGGGGGGGCCAGCTAACATTTTTGTTGTTATTTATATTTAAGTTGCAAGTAATTAATACATTATTATATACTGCCAATGTAGCCGTATATATTGCATAAAAAGCTATATACGTACAAACTTGGAGGCCATATACATGCATACATGTTGATTATGGCGATATTCTTTGTCATGTTATACGTTTGAAGTAAAATTGTCGTTGAGTTTCTCGATTTTATTCAAACAACTGGGCAACGACTGATCACCAGTGCACCCTTCAGGGTGCTTGCTGCCGCCAACTTCGATCCTACAGCCACTGCATAGCTCCACGACTGCCGAAAAACTAAATCAAAATGCGAAGATGTACCCCTTATATAACATTCATGGCTGCCTAGGAGACGTTCCTTACTTAAATATGAAGTTTGTGCTAGGAAAGTACTGTGTATTTGGTAAATTTACTCTGAAAAATCGACGTTATAAGGCATCACCTCATATTCGTTAATTTAATTTAATAAGTTGCATGATTTAAATCAATAAATTTAAATATTGAAATCAAAGCGTCGAAAATGTCTCAACCTAATGCTGCAAACATTTTTGAAATCGATCGTGAAATTACTTAGTAATTAACAATCTAAATCTGACCGTTTTTCGTGACGCTCCAAAATTTTGCAATTTGAATGTGTATCGAAAACACAGACGTAGTCCTTCGTCAAAACAAAACAATAAAGCTGATGGTGTGGGTCATAATTAATTTTGATCCATATTATTCGCTCGCCATACTCGCCGGGCCATCATGTCATGGAACAAGTAAACCACTGCTGGTATAAATCGATCCAAAATCTCAAGCGTTAATACTAATTACCATTAATGAAGAACCACCATCACACATTGTGAATGGCCCCAATGGCATCCTTACTGTTAGTATAAATCGGTCCAAATCGGCTTTCCAGCATGATAAAAATTACTATGTTTTCCCAATGGAAACCACCGATTGCTGACTTCACGGCGAACACTTCTTAGCAGGAGTACCGCGACGCACCGTAGAAAGCACTATGGAGACCTCTTCTCAGTTCGACGCAGTGCTGCCTCATGCAGTCATCGTTCATCGGAGTCGTCGCGGTCCTGTTGTCGAAACTGTTGAAGGGGTTCTCCAACCTGCTTACCCAGGCAAGTACTCATTTTCACTGAACAAGCTCTTCTCGCTTGCAGCTCGCGCTCTTTAGACACCAACGGTGCATCATCAGTTCCAACTATATCGCGTTCATACGAGTCATCCGTGCGTAATCCTCTAAGACAACCATATCCTGTCTCACCTAGCTCAGTCGCGCCATCGGCCGTTATCGAAAGTCCGCCACAGTCTTCTCGTTCGTGCCATCTAAGACGTCCCGGCCCTGAGTCTAGTGTTGAGGACAGGGTCTTCCAAGCTGCCTACAGTGGCAAGTATTCTATCAGTAACTGATTTTCCTGTCCTGATGTGTCTCCTATCCCTAGGATTGCCAATCCAGCGAGAATCAATGCACCCGGCTTAGCAAATGTTTTAATGTACTATGAAAACGTTGGATGAATCAATAGCTTTTTTGCCGAGTATCAGTTGGCCTTCAGCGATGGACGCTATGATGTTTACGCTCTCTGTGAAACTTGGCTCAACGCAAACACCTCCACGAGGCAACTGTTTAATGACTTATACACCGTTTTTCGTCAAGACTGGTCGCCGTCAGTTATAAAAGCACCGGAGGAGGTGTTCTGCTAGCTGTCCACTCGGCTCTCCAATCTCGTGTGCTAAATCCTTCTGGCAGTTTGTCGGTGGAGCAACTACGGATCGCTATCACCACTGTTAACGCAACTCTTTACCTATGCGTGGTGTACATACCTCCGGACCGAATAAACGACGAAAATTTGATCGAGAAGCATCGTGACTCGCTCAATTGGGTAGTCTCGAAATTAGGTCCACGAGACAACATCATTATCCTAGGCGATTACAACTTGAGCACAGTATCTTGGCAGCGTAGTTCTCATGGTCATCTCTTCCCGATTACCTCTCGATCTACAATCAACCCGGCATCAAATAAAGTACTGGACGCGTACAGCACTGCAAGACTCAAATGAATGGCATCGAAAACGAAAACAACCGCATTCTAGAGCGGTGCTTCTTCAGCGTGGAAATATGCAAGCACCTGTACCACCCGTTAAAATCTGTAGGCATCATCCTCCTGTGCAAATGCAAATCGAAATAAGCCTACAACAACGTTTTCGTGACACATCTGAAAGCGTTTCTTACGATTTCAGTAAGGCTGATTTCGATGGAATGGACGATTTCTTCACACATGTCGATTGGGACGAAGTTCTTCGAGACTTAGACACTAACCTCGCTGCAACAACGATATCATCCATCCTATCATACGCTATCGACCAGTTCGTTCCCGTCAAGTTCAGCCGTGACCCACTTAAGCCAACCTGGTCTACTACCGATCTCAAACACCTCAAAAGAATGAAGCAAGCTGCTCTCCGGCGACACAGCAAGTATCGTACTGACTCAACGAGGGCGATATATATGAAGTTGAACACCGAGTACAGGCAACTCAACAATCATTTGGTTTTGGCGCTACGTGAATGACCAACGAACGGAATCCGGACTACCCTCTACGATGACCAACGGTCTGATTGAAGCCGACTCCTTACTGGATATCGCAAATATGAGGTTTATTCCGAGAGTCGTAGTGACATTTGTCACTTGGTGAAGTGACAAAAGTCACTTGCAGTGACGTGACTCTTCTGGGCAAATCAAATGGAGAGTCACGTCACTGCGAGGTGACTTTTCTCACTTCACCAATCTCGGAATAACTCTCGCGTGACTGCTACTCAGCACCCCAGTGCGCCTGGGTTCAACCCCAGTCGAGATCGGTGTGATTTTTTTGAGGCGAAAAAATCTCTGATCACGTCTTCCTCCGGAAGGAAGTAAAGCCGTTGGTCCAGGCTTCATGGTTTGATGAGTGCGATATGTAGGTTCCAGGTGGTGGAGTCGTATTCCTGGCGTCGGTGGTTGTCACCAAGTGAGGAAATAGATCAACGAATAATAATCGAATAAAAAAAAATGTTTTTATCGTTAAAATAATTTTAAATCCTTATTGATGCTAGTTCTATATCTCAAATTATTTGTTTTCGACCTAAAACTAGTATAAGAGTAGAGTATTGACAAAAAGAACTAAATCCTTGTTGTAACCAAATATTACACACTGCTTAAAAGTCAAGTAAATTCAGGGGCTCTCAGAAAGACTCATACAAGCGGGACCTAAAAACAAGTTCAAAGAGGAGAGCCAATATATTCGATTCAAATTACCTTTCGTCGAGTTGCATATGCTTCGGTTTCGGAATACATTATTTTCCATTAAATCTTTATTTCAAAACCTCAAATTGTAAATTGATTTCTGTCACATGTAGACTTTAGGAAGTGTAAACAGAAATTTTCACATCTCTAGAACTGTCCCTTACCACTGGTGGTTCATGAGCACGATCATGCGCGCACTCTTTTACCAGTCCAGGGGGGTATCCTCCCACCCCCTTGCATACCCCGCATTGGGTTAGCTTGGTAAAAGACTATGTGCTTGATGGGATAGTGCCTTTCAAAATAGCCCTCTGCCCAATTTCAACTGCTTCTATTCAATTTCACAGCCTGTCGTACTCTAACGGAACTATCAATACTTTCTCTTCATATCTATGGTTCTGGCAGAAATTGCTGGGCTATTTTTTGGCACTCTTTAGACATGCTCAGTCCATCGTAGTCGACCGATTTTAGCGGTGTAAACGATGGGAGGTTCTCCCAGCAACTGATGCAATTCTTGGTTCATTTTCCTTCTCCATGTTTCGTGTTTCATTTGCATTGCTTCGTAGATCGTACGAAGCACTTTCCGTTTAAAGCGCGTTAGTCCGCTACGAGCATTAATCATGTTTCGTAGCATTAGATGACTATCGGTTTGTAGATGGTCAACTTTGTTGTAGTTCGGTGAACTTTGTTCGATCACAGCTTCCTTCGGAATCTAACTATTTTAACAGTCCAACAGTCTTAAACATCAGCTAGTTTAAATTTCCTTAATTTTATATCAAAATTTGGTCGCAAAACATATTCTCAATCCCACTTCTTTTTATACCGGAAGCCAGAAATTATTCCAGAATCAAAAACCAATTTTTCAAATTAATTTACAAATCGCTTAAGCGTTCAAAAGGCCGCAAAAAGCTGTTTCCTTCGCAGTTGCGTGCTCATGTGTAATTTTCGCAGAGCGCTAGGCAGCTTGCAGGATTTAATTATTATTGGCACTATTAATACATCGCACTACGATAATGACCCTTTCTTCGCTCGATGTCTGGAAACAGTTCTCTTGCTTCTGCTCGCCCGTACCACGCAACCGAAAAAAATACTCTCAGCAACAAGTGAGGAAGCTCACCCGTTGACAGACATGTGCAATCAGGTAACGATGATTCCTATCTGGTATGTCATTCTGACATGCAAGTTGCTGAGCTCGAATCGACCCGGGCAGCAGATCCCACGATGCTGCTGTCGTGATTAACGGTGAGAAACTAAAAGCGGACAGGATTCTTTTTACCCCTGGCCAACACTCGGTGCAGTGCCCTACAGGGATAAATTGGAAAACTGATTCATGATAGCAAAATATTTAAAGTTTATTTCGATGATCCTTTGTGTGCGGAGAATGGGAGGCAGTGACTTACGTGTGCACAGCGATCGCCGGTCGAGAAGAAGGGAAAAAAGGTTCTCGGTTTCTCCACTTACAAGGCAACTCAACTCCACTCTGGGCACTTGGTTACACGTCGCGTACCGTAATGGTATAAACTACTGCGCCAGATAAATTATCAGTTTCTTACCTTTGATCATCTTTTATGTCACTACAAATTTTTATTGCATCTCTGCATCGCAAAAAAAAAAACATAATACCAAGACGACTACGGCCTCAGTGAGGCTTCCCAAGCCCAAGGCATGCCTCGGCCGACCATCGTTGAAGGCTGTTGGCTATAATGGTACCTTCTTGGTGCAGCAAGGTAGGCTGAGGCGAAGCAGAGGACGATAAAAATCCATAAATATACATGTGGAAACGTCCTTATGTTACATATAGTAATTGAAAATGTATACATATGTCTCGGTAGTGTATATAAATTGCGATGAAAACGAAACACACGATGTAGGTAAATGTTTCAATAGCATGCATGATGACCATATAGGCCGCAACGAGGCTCAATCATGAAGTGATTCAGTTTTTTTTTAGCCTGTAAACTTGCTCCACTGTGTACCTTCTGATTGTGTGTGTGCGCGCGTACGCAGGGTTTATGTGGGAACTGCTAACATGCATTGAAGAGAACCTCCAGCATCTAGCAACATTGCGGTGTAGTTAAAGGTGATTGCAATCCAAATTGAGAAATTCATTGAACATAATGTGACGAGGAAAGGGTACTGCGGTGACTAATTGTTCGGGACAGATAACACCTTCCGATATAGACCGAGAATAAGTTATTGCTGAGCTTGATTTTATGTCAAATCCGGAGAAATTTGCAAAATGGGCGAATCTGCTTTTGTAAACGAACATTTAAATCGACTATTTCTCACGAATAAGAGCTAAATTTCTTAATCTAAGACCACAATTGGATAAAAGAAAGCTTAATCTAGCCATGTTTGGTCTTAGTCTTCAAAATTGTGCGTTCATTCGCTGAAAAACGTCCATTGAAATGTTTGTTTACGAAAGCAGATTCGCCCTTTTCGCTAATTTCTCCGGAAATATGTTAAAATTATCTTAAGTGTAGACGTATGGGTTCATATTGTTTACCTGTGACCTGAGAGGGGGATTGCTCTGGACTAAAAGGAATAACTGAAAACTCAGAAATGTTATAAACGCGTTAGAAGCGTTAGAATATTTATTCAAAGAGCAGGTGATTTATGTATGATTTTAACAAAACCCATAATTATATTCATCAGTTCGAAGTTAATAGTTTATTCTTATATATCAACAGAAATAAACAATTAGCTCATAGAAATGACTGGGAAAAATAGTTATCTTTGCCGAACTTGAGTTTTTCAGCGTAGTTTTTCACATTTTCTACCAAAATCTTCATGTAAAGATTTTGTCCATATTCTCATCTTGAAACACCAGGTTTACAACTCCAGATGAAACTATAGAACCCCCGAGCATAACACCACCTCCACCGTGTTTAACAATAGGTTTAATGTTTTTCAACTCCAGTTCTGTACTTTTTTTTGCTATAGTTCTTTATTTGATTTGCGTCACACCAAGCTGAACCGTCTGAACCGAAAATGTTGTATTTTATCCTAAAATAACTATGTTCCAGAATGAAATTTCCTTATTGATGAACTCACTTGAAAACACTTTTTGCTTTAGCTGATTGTGTTTTGAAAATGACGGTTTTCTTTCACGGTATTCCGACTATTAGTTTAGAAGCAATAGTGGTTTTAATTATGTGAATTTCGAGACAATGGATAAAAGTATCGCGTGTTAATTAAACATTATTTTTTGATGGAAAAAAATACCATTGAAGCAAAAACTTGGCTTGATAAGTGTTATCCAAACTCTGCACCAGGAAAATCCACCATCATTGACTGGTATGCTGAGTTTAAACGCGGTCTTATGGATACCGATTATGCGCCACGGTCTGGTCGGCCAAAAGAGGTGGCTACACCGGAAAACATTAAAAAAGTCCACAAAGTCGTTTTGAAAAACCGTAAAGTGAAGATGCAGGAGACCACTAACACTTTGAAGATCTCAAAGGAACGCGTGAGCTATATTTTGCATGAACATTTGTCCATGAAAAAGCTGTTTTCTAAATGGGTGCCGCGTCTGCTCACAGTGGACCAAAAACAACAACGAGTCCTGTTTGAAGCTGTTTTGGCAAACTAAAAAAGGACTTCCCTAGCAAAGGAAAATAACATGCTAATATCATATAAGTACAAGTTCTGTTATCCCAGATATCATTTTGATTTCCGCTGTTATCACATAACAAATTAAGTTGTTACCATTGTCTAATTTTGTTATCATATTTTATCATTTTAAACACAATTTTTGACGAACGTTACTAATTGAATGAAAAACTATAATTATTACCAGCATATTTGAACAAGAAATTGCTTTATATATATATATATATATATATATATATATAAAAAATTATTTCAGTTATTAGCGTGCGAATATGATTTCAAATTGATAACATAATTTGAAAATATTTCAATAAATTTGCTTAAAATACAGGATTTGTTATCAAGATGTTTTTATGACCTCTGTGACAACTTCAATGACAGTTCATAACAATGGAGAAGTAACACGTTTGGCTGGTCCATCCTCACTTGGCAGTAGATTAGACCTCACACTTTGTTCGAATTCATTATCGTTGGATTGCACATGGAATGTGATTCAGGATCCCCACGGTAGTGATCATTTGCCTATAAAAATTTCAATTGCCACCGGGTTTATCGGAATCCATTAACGTCACGTATGGTCTCACCCTTTACATCGATTGGACAAAGTTCAGGATAGCAGTAGATCAAGCCGTAACGACGGTAGAAGAGCTTCCACCGCTGGAGGAATATATCTTCCTCTCCAACCTGATCTTAGATAGCGCGCTTCAAGCTCAAAATCGACCAGTTCGAGGAACGTCATTTCGCAGGAAACCTCCTTCTCCATGGTGAGATCAGCAATGCACCGAGGTTTGCCGTAAAAAGTCCGACGCGTTTAAAGTTTTCCTTAGACGTGGAACACCTGAGCACTTCAAAGTATACACGGCTTTCGAACGCGAACTTAAGAGCTTCATCAAGGCCAAGAAACGCGGATACTGGCGAAGATTCGTGGACGGGCTATCGTGCGAGACGTCGATGAGTACTCGTTGCCGATACTCAATATGATTTCCGTAGGGGTAAGGGAACGAACCACTGTCTCACGTTGCTTCTCACAGATATTCAGCTAGCTTCTGCTAAAAAGAGAAAATGGCTTCTGTATTCTTGGACATAAAGGGGACTTTTGATTCAGTATCTGTTGAAGTTCTTTCAGTTAAACTCCACGCTTGAGGCTTTTCACCATTAATGAATAATTTTTTGCACAATTTGCTGTCAGAGAAACATATGAGATTTTCTCATGGAAACTCTACAGCTTCCCGATTTAGCTACATGGATGTTCCCCAGAGATCCTGTTTAAGCCCCCTTTTGTATAATTTTTATGTCAAAGGCATTGTTTATTTTTTATGTCAAAGACTCTACCGAGAAAACGGAGTTGATAGTTTTTTCTAGAAAGCATAACCCAGCACAACCGAAGCTTCAAATTTGGGGTACACCGATAACTCATTCTATGTCCTTTAAAATTCTTGGGGTCTGGTTCGATTCAAAGTGCACCTGGAGATCCCACATTGAGTATCTGAAACGAAAATGCCAGCAAAGGATCAACATTCTTCGAACCATTATCGGAACCTGGTGGGGAGCACGTCCGCCAGATCTCTTAACGTTGTACCTGACAACGATTTTGTCGGTCATAGAATACGGTAGTTTTTGTTTTCAGTCAGCGGCTCGGTCGCACATCATTAAACTAGAACGTATTCAGTATCGGTGTCTTCGTATCGCGTTAGGTTGCATGCACTCGACTCATACCATGAGTCTTGAAGTGCTGGCTGGCATGTTGCCATTCTCGGATCGGTTTTCAGAATTGTCTCTCCGGCTCCTCACCAGGTGAGAAGTTATGAACCCCCAGGTAATCGAAAACTTTGAGAAGCTTCTCGAGTTGAATCCTCAAACCCGCTTTATGACTTTTTACCATTTGCACATAACGAAGGATGTCAGACCTTCGCCAAATATTCCCAATCGTATTTGCTTCGTCGACTTCGGCAATACGGTTCATCCATGAAGCAGGAGCTTCATGGTCTCCCAGAGCATCATCGTCCTATGATTGCTCCGCTGATATTTGCTACAAAGTATGGCCAAGTTGATTCCACTAAATCGTTCTTCACTGACGGATCTTTGATAGAAGAGTCAGCTGGCTTTGGTATATTTAATGAAATTCATAGCGCCAATCGAAAACTTCAAGCTCCTTGTTCCGTATATGTCGCTGAGTTAGCGGCAATACACTTTACGCTAGAAATTATTGCCTCACTTACACTGGATCAGTATTTCATGTTCACAGATAGGCTCAGTTCTATAGAAGCTATTCGCTCCTTGAGGCCGGTAAAGCACTCCTCGTATTTTCTCATGAAAATACAGGAACTTCAGTGCTTTATCTTCGCGTTATATTATCATCACCTTTGTATGGGTCCCTTCTCATTGTTCAATTCTGGGCAATGAGAACCCGGACTCGCTTGTAAAGGTGGGCGCTATGGAAGGCGATATTTATGATTGACAAATCGCCTTCAATGATTTTTTCCCTATTTTTCGTCAACAGTCACTCGTCAGCTGGCAGTATAGATGGAGTAAAAGAGATTTGGGGCGATGGCAACATTCTATCATCACGAAGGTGTCGTAGAAATCTTGGTTTAGGGGGATGGATGTGGGTCGAGACTTCATTCGTGTGATATCTCGCCTCATGTCCAATCATTATTCTTTGAACGCCCATTTATACCGGGTTGGGCTGAGCGACAGCAATCTCTGTGAATGTGGGCAAGGTTATCAGGACGCAGATCACATTATTTGGTCATGTGCTGAGCATCGTGGAGTCAGATCTGAGCTTTATGATTCCCTTCGGGCTTGAGGTAGACAACCCAATGTGCCAATTCGAGATATTTTGGCTTTGCGTGATTTGGAGTACATGAAATTCATTTATGTGGTTTTGACTAACATTAGCTTTAGATTGTAGTTAGTTCAACCTGTATGTTTACTATAAGTTTTGTTTTAGCTGTGATTGTGTTTGTGTGTGTTTTTCTCTCTCTCTCAAAAATGTTCAAGTCAAAAGAAACCCAAAAATTGTATAGATATAAGTTTTCAGACAATTTTGAATTTAAAATAAATGTGTTATGTAAACCATGCCTAAAATTCCCGCCCATCTTCCCATCTGTTAAATTGTTATTCCTATCCTCAAGACGGCCGCGAGTAATCGGTTCTATCCTCCTGACTTTAGTTTGAAGATAACTGATGTATAAAAATATGAAAACTTGGCTCTGTAAAGTTGATTTGATTTAACCTTGTACAAATAAATGATAAAAAAATATATTGAACGGAGTAGACAGAAAGTCCTTCTCATACACGTTTTCCCATAAGTTAGAAGAAGATTTTCCCTCGACTAGTAGTACTTCATTGGCAGAACTTTAAAGCTTACAATTCAAAAACATTTCTATAGTCAACAACATGACTTACAACTTCAGTTTGAAGCATTCTTAATAGCTACACAGAAAAAAAAATGAATTTTAACGGACCCGTAAAATTTTTCCTCGTTCACTTGTAAGCCAAAGCAAGTGTAAAGAACGATATCGTTTGCAATTTTTTATACAACAGACTGGATTCAGGCGTTATCTGGCTTAAATTTAGGAAAAAAATTGTGGACATTCAACTTGCATGTTCTAAAGAAATATCATCGTTGGGAGCTGGGAAGTCGAGTACATGTTTGGCATTGCATTAGATTTAAGATTCACATTGATTTCCAGAGTTGTTTATCACCTCTATCTTGAACCGTCCACCAGTCGATAACACTCAACGACTTGATACCTTGTTTCAAATTGACGTTTTTGAGAAGGCCCACCCGGCAAATAAGAATCCATTGCACCTGAATGCCACCTTGAGAATGAAGACGCAGTGCAAATACAATATCATCAAGAAACGATCAACCGAAAGACTTCCCTCAGTTCCCCCCGTCCACCTATTTGACTCAATCATCTAACCAGAATCGCGCGTTAACAAGCAGCAAGTTGCATCAGCATCAAATTTGCTTCGTCGAAAAACCAATCTAAATTAATTAAGAAAAACGTGGCCTGTGCAAACATGGAACCACTCCCTGATGAATTCGGCGTCATTCCTCAAAGTACATTTTTAAATGCCAAACATAGAAAGTGTAGCTTTGATGTGCGGTGAACGTCAGGCAAGAAGGCAAGAAAAAAAATGTCAGTGCACTTTTGCGAGCAACGAACGGTGATGCGCTTCTTCGGGTAAAAATGGCGAATGGAAAACAAATTGACGTCAAACTTGAAATATCTGTGTGGTGCCAATTTTTCCACAGATGTGCCAAAGGGAGATCCTGTCGGAGATCCGCTGTGCCAACGATGGGTGTGAAGCGCCCCCTTTTTTCTCATCTCGTGCTTGTTCGATATGACAGGGTGATTGATTGCTAAGCTCTTGGAAATAATGACTGGTCGAATTGATGGACTTTCACGTGTCGTAACGGGGTGATTTGATTTTTTGAAAGTGCAGAAACATCCGGAGTGTTATCCTTCGTTTCGAATATGGGCGACGGTTCATTTGACTGTGTTTGTTTTGTGTACATAATTGTAAATCAATAAGTCCAGATCAATGTCGCATCTTAACTAGGCAGTACCGTACGGTAAAGAATTCCTCGTAACAGTTAACTGCCTTCAGGATATTTATTGTACCCAAAATATGCCTACGAAGCATGTGCAATGAGCCATCAATTTGACACGCCACTGCCTCTTCGATGCAGTTTTGTCTCAACTGAGTAGAACGGGCGTGCGCCACAAGGAACCTCCTTCGTCACTGCACTTGGACCAGGAAATTGCACTCAACTTCCATTCGTGTTGTCCGCACTTCTCTCGTATGGTTAATGAACGGCGGTTGCAGCAGTGCGGTCATGTAAGATGATTCAGCTACAATCATTTTTTAGGTTTTTTAGCCAGAAAATGATGTATTGTGTGATTTGAAAAGATTTATTTTCAATGTGATTTCTTTCTTGAACATGCTGCTCAAAATTGACCGTCCCGGTGTGTATGCCTCATCACACCACCGGAGAAGAAAAATGCGCATATTTCTCCGGAGCCACAAGTCCATCAACTACAGCAAGATGAAAGCAGGTGAAGTGTATTCATTTGTTGGAAGATAATGGATTTCGGAGAAAATTAAATGGAATTGAATCCCGAAATGCACTGCCCCAAATTTCCATGTCAAAATGAGTGATGATCGACAGAAATGATTCGCCTTTTCAAAGAGGAGCCAAGCCCAGTGACGAAAAAAGGGACGAAACCGATGCACCGATGGATCCCGAATGGGGTTGGTTCTTTATCCTTTTTTTTGCTGTGTTGTTATTCGGGTGGTATACAAAAGGGCTCCGGTCGATGACCGTAATTAACCCAAAAATCAAGATGATTGTGCGAAACGTCAGCCGCCGTGTAAAAATGAGCTGGGCATTATGAAAAGAGCGAAAATTGAAGGGGCACTTACCTCTACCATATCCTTGGGTGTGTTTGGCGAAACTATTTACAACGGCATCAACTGCCTCCTTTAGGACCTGCTTTGCCCGTGCATCCGGTGCAGAGGGCACTGCCGGTGCCTGCGATTTCCCATTCGGGACCAGAAGCTTCTGTGGCACACTGACGTTTGTCATATGAATAACACTGTTCGGGCTGTTCACCTGACTCGAAGGGTTTTGGTTCTTGTTCTTGCTGTCGAGGTTATTGTTATTGATCGTGGTAGTTGTTGAAGCGTTGATATGATTGTTGTTGATGTGGATATTGTTGGCAATTGCGGTCTTGCCGCTAGTGCCGTTGACGTGGCTCGATTGTTTGATTGCGGTTGCTGTTTTTGCGGTTACTGCTGACTTTACTAGATCACTCTGCACCTGGTTCATTCTTGTTGCGGTGGCCCTTGGAGGTGACTCGTTTGCTGCATAACACGATGCACAGTGTCGGGCAGGGATACCAACTGGTGTGCGTCTTATTATTATGCATGAGATCCTTGGCTGTCCACCATACGTTGTTCGATCTGTTCATTATTATTTGGGATAGGTTGCCTGGTTGGCCAAAACACACTCTACATATCCATTTCTATCACACTATTCAGGTACACTACTTTAATACTAATCTCTATAAGGTTGCACGGATGTGACATTATCACAGATTGGTTTCTCATCGATGTCGACTTCGTTCGTCCATTCTGAAAGGAGAAAGGTGAAGGAGAGAGGAGAAAATTAGATTCCAACGAAGATAATTTTAGAATGAGTTTGCATGGGTTTCATTGTGAAATTTTAAGTTCTTTCGAAAATACAGTAAAAGGAACAGGCGTGCGTGAGAAAATCTTGTACACTCACATCAACAACCCACATATTTCGTACCAAGCAATCAAAAAGATTCAGAACGTCGTGTGAAAGGGCCATATACATTTTGGTGAACACACCTTTGTAGACCCGTTTTTCACAAATTAAAATAAGCTCACACAAACGAACACCACGATGAAGAAGACGTAAAGTTGTGCTACATGTTTATGTTTTCAAATTTTATAAATGACTTTTAGTTGTCGAGAAACAGGCATACAAATATTTGTCTATTCAAGTTTATGCTTCACATGTAGGTCTTGAGATGTTGGGTACTCAGAAATCGACTGTCCCTCGTATTATACAACGCTCTGGAGCAAGCATGGAAAAAATCGGTTCACTTTGCGCTCATTTCTCACTCAGACGCATCAACGTTCAGAAGTGAGCCGTACCACGTGTGAGTTATTTCGATTCTGTTCATTACTAAGGCCTGTACTCGAAAATGTTTTCTCACCATTTTTATTCGTGTGTATCTTTTTTGTCCGTGAGTAAAAATTGATGAAAATTTGGGTACAACTAGTTTGGAGTGAATTGTTTGCAAAATTTCATAACAATCGGTTCAGTGGTTATTGAGATGTCATCGTAACAAGAAGAAAATCGAAGGAGAATTTTGATTCGTGTATTCAAGGTCCGCAAGGCACAGATCCGGCATGATCAACAAAACACGGCGGCCAAACCCCGCGCAAGGAAGCTGTATCGAAAGTGGTTAACGAAACCGATGTGTGTGGTTATGGATGACGAAACCTACATCAAGGCAGACGCAAAGCAGATACCGGGGCTGGAGTTCTTCGTTGCCAAATCACGGTTTGATGTTCCGGAAGACATAATGAAGAAGAAAGAGGACCAATTCGCCAAAAAATACTTTCTCTCGAAGGCCATATGCCAATGCGGTAAACTGAGTAAACCGTACATCACAACAGGTACCATCAACAGCGAAATTTACCGCACCGAGTGCCTCCAGAAGCCACTGTTGCCCTTCCTGCGGTCCCACGGAGGCAAGACATTATTTTGGCCGGACCTAGCATCATGCCATTACGCGCGATTGACGATGGAGGGTTGCTATTTGATATCGGTGGTGCTCATAAGAGTGAATCTATTTTCCCATACTTGCTCTGGAGTACGTTTTCAACCGAAAGCAAGTGAGTGCAAGAAAAGGTGTTCAGTGTCAAGGATCTCAAGCGAGTAGTTGCTACCTTCAAACATGCACCAAATTTTCCGTTCGGGATGCCGTTCCGGGATTTTACCTGATTAAAAGCTTCGTGCAAAATGCCTAGAGACGAGCAGAAATACGCTCATTCAAGGTTTAGAAAGCATTCGTAATCTTTCCTATTTATCATATAGTTAAATCCAATACAGCTTAAGAAAGTTTATCATATTTGTTATGTCTTAAAAATTCAAAAAATAATATTTGACCTTTGTTATGAAAATAAAGTCGAAGGAACAACAAGTGCGTGAGAAAATACTGCTCAAAAGTGTTTGAGATACCACCTAAAACTTGTCGACGTTAAATTACGGACACTAAGATAATGGCAGCAAAAAAAATCTAGGCATAATTCAACAAAACCGACTATTTTTTCCTCCAAACTTCTCTAACATGCTGTGGTAAAGGGCGATACGGTCAAAATTTGGTCAATATCAACTTGACGTATTTCTTTCAATTTTGCATTTAAAAAACCTGAACACCCCTCATTTTGAAGGTGTGTGTGTGTAGAATGTTGCTCCTATTTTGATTTTGGAATTCACTCTTCAGTTGTCAAGATGCCGTCCAAGCAAGAAGAGCAGCGTATCAAAATTTTGCTCGCGCATCGCGAAAATCCGAGCTACTCGCACGCAAAGTTGGCAAAATCGCTAAAAGTTGCCAAATCAACCGTTACAAATGTAATTAAAGTGTTTGGGGAACGTTTGTCGACAGCCAGGAAGTCTGGATCGGGGGGAAATCGAAAACCGGAAGCCGCTGAGACGACAAAGAGAGTTGCCGGTAGTTTCAAGCGAAACCCTAACCTATCTCTCCGAGATGCCGCTGGGTGTATCGTCTACAACCGTGCATCGAGCCAAAAAACGAGTCGGACTATCGACTTTCAAGAAGGTAGTGACTCCAAATCGCGATGATAAACAAAATACGACGGCCAAGGCGCGATCCCGGAGGCTGTACATGACGATGCTGACGAAGTTTGACTGCGTGGTAATGGACGACGAAACCTACGTCAAAGCCGACTACAAGCAGCTTCCGGGACAGGAGTTTTACACGGCAAAAGGAAGGGGAAAGGTAGCAGATATTTTCAAGCACACGAAACTGTCAAACTTTGCAAAGAAATATCTGGTTTGGCAAGCCATCTGTACCTGTGGCTTGAAAAGCAGCATTTTCATAGCTTCCGGGACTGTCAACCAAGAAATTTACGTGAAAGAGTGTTTGAATAAACGTTTGCTGCCTTTCCTGAAGAAACACGGTTGTTCCGTACTGTTTTGGCCGAATTTGGCATCTTGCCATTACGGTAAAAAGGCCATGGAGTGGTACGCCGCCAACAACGTGCAGGTGGTTCCCAAGGACAAGAACCCTCCCAACACGCCAGAGCTCCGCCCAATTGAGAAATACTGGGCTATTGTCAAGCGGAACCTAAAGAAGACCAAAAAAACTGCTAAGGACGAGCAGCAGTTCAAGGCAAACTGGCTTTCTGCGGCGAAGAAGGTGGACAAGGTGGCTGTACAAAATCTGATGGCAGGGGTCAAGCGTAAGGCCCGGCAATTCGGATTTGGAAAAGCGGAAGCCTAACTGAATATTTTCCTGAATTTTATACTAATTGAACTTGAAAAAGAAATTTAATTTGATTTTTTAAATAAACGATTTCACCGATTTACACGCGTTTTCCCTTGACCAAATTTTGACCGTATCACCCTTTACACCCATCATCAAATTTCGAACAGTATTCTCAGATACGCTAGTGGTGGCGCTTCTCCATCAGTCTGTAAACGCGATGCATTTGTTTTTTCTTTGTGGGCGCTGGGGAGGTGGAGAGGGTGTTTTGTTGTGGGGGGGGGAGAGAGAGAGAGGGGGCACTTGGACCGCTTTAGTAGGCATTCTTTTTTGAACCCACTATTGTTGATAGCGGCGATAGCGTCAGATCTGTAGAATGAACAACCGCTAGTACATATCACCCTACAGAAAGGGAGGGAGAGATCGTAGTTGAATATGCTGGAAGCAGGAACTCCATCGAGCGAAACCTTCAAGTTTTTCATGTATTTCCTGATTGCTTCGTGTGATACTCCTACTCGACTCAACTTGATGTTTTGCGCAAACCGTTTCCTAAGGTCCTGATGATCGTGAAGGAATCGAGCCATCCATTCCCAAGACGAAATCTGCGACGTTTCGACCCTGCTTCCTCAAATAGATCCGAGCAATCTCCCGAAGACCATCCGTTCCAACTGGAAAGCCCCACTCAGTCAAAGTAGAGAGATGATCTGAAAAGGATGCTTTTTCCGCTTTTGAGAAAACTTTTTGGTGACCAGGAACCTTCTGGTGTGATTCGCAGAGCTTGTTGTAGATCGTATGTCGCCTTCAATTTGATTTTTTTTTATAATAGATTTTTTGTGTATTTTTCAGTTTTGTTGTGGGTTCTTCTTTGGGCATTCTTTCGGGTTTCACTATATCGGGGGGTTCATTCCAATTTTGGGCGGAAAGGGGGTGTACCGGGGAACATTGGGCTCTGTATATTTTTTGTACACTCTGGTGTATGATTTGTTTTTTATTTTTTTTTGGTGTTTTTGTTGGGGCGGTGTGTTTTGGTTTACAAGAACAATTTTTGTGGAGAATGTTTGGGGGGGGGAAAGGGCGGCGGGGCGCGTGTTGGTTTTTTTTCGTTTTTATAAGTTGTTTTTTTATATAATTTTATATAAAATTTTTTTTAAATATATGTTGGTTGTGAGCTTTTAGTGGAATACCTGTAACTAGAAAATGAGAAGAAAGATTAGTAATTTCCATTTAATTTCAACTACCTTTATTGCTTATCTTGACAGATACGCGTATTTCGTTTACAATGTGCAGACTTCTTCAGTGTCGTGTACTAATACTCGTATTAGTAGAGTAGTATTAGTACACGACACTGAAAAAGTCTGCACATTGTAGCGTTGCTTGCGTTATTCGTATAAAATTGGAATAAGATTGGTCGAGTGGTTGCAGTTTTATTCGGGGTTCCGTGAGGGTATCCGGCGGGACACAGACACCAGTCGTTTAGAACAAGGTGATGCTAAAGGGTATTTGAATAGAACCGATAGCGATAAGGTATATGAATAGAATCGAATATAAAACTTTTTACTACAGCTACCTAAGGGGTGTTTTGATCAAAATCTGGTCGACTTATACTTGACGCATTTCCTTTCATCGTACATTAAAAAAATTTGCACACCCCTCATTTTGAAGATGAGATGCGTGTAGCATTATGCCTTTATTTTGATTTTGAGATTAGCACTTTAGTTATCAAAATGTCGTCGAAAGAAGAGAAGCAACGCATCAACATTTTGCACGTGCATGGCGAAAATCCAAACTACTCTCACGCCAAATTGGCCAAATTGTTGAATATGGCTAAATCAACTGTTACCAACGTATTAAAAGTGTTCAGCGAACGTTTTTTGACAGTCAGGATAGCTGGATCGGGGGAAATCGAAAGCCGGAGGCCACAGCGACGGCTGCCCGCTGTTTTGAGTGGAACCTCAACCTCGCCGTCCGAGATGTCGCAAAGAAGCTGGGAGTGGCGCCTTCAACCGTGGATAGAGCTAAAAAACGAGCTGGACTGTCGACTTACAAGAAAGTGTTGACTCCAAATCGCGACGATAAACAAAACACGTCGGCCAAAGCACGATCGCGAAAGTTGTACATGATGCTGACGAAGTTTGATTGCGTGTTACAGGACGATGAAACTTACGTCAAGGAAGACTTTAAACAGCTTCCTGGACAGGAATTTTATACGGCAACCGGACGAGGAAAAGATGAAGATATTTTCAAGCACATTAAACTGTAAAAGTTCGTGAAGAGCAACGTTTACATTCCGACCGGAACCGTCAATCAGGAAATTTATCTCAGCGATTGCTTACAAAAACGTCTACTGCCTTTCCTGAAGCGACACACATGTTCCGTTCTAGTTTGGCCGGATTTGGCATCGTGCTATTACGGAAAAAAAAGCCATGTAGTGGTATGCTGTCAACAACGTTCAAGTGGTGCCCAAGGACAAGAACCCTCCCAATACGCCAGAGCTCCACCCAACCGTCAAGCGGAGCCTTAAGAAGACTCAAAAAGCTGGTGTGAGCGAGAAAAAGTTCAAGGCAAACTGGCGTTCTGCGGCGAATTAAGTGGACAAGGAGACTGTACAAAATCTTATGGCAGGTGTTAAAAGAAAGACCCGGCAATTCGCATTCGGTAAAAAGGAAGCTTAGCTGAATATTTCTCCTGTATTCTGTATTAACTGAACATGAAAAAGAAAAAGAATTTGAGAAATTTAATAAAAACTTTGATCGACTCACACACATTATTGTTCGTCCAAATCTTGATAAGAACACCTTTTATAATATTATTCCAAATGAAATGTGTTCTCCAGATTGTCCGCTGGATGATCCGGAATATCCGTAAATTCGGGTGTTTCGAATATTTGAGAAAAGCAGGCCTTGATTTTTATCTGCAACTATTTATATGCTAGTAGAATCGTAATTTTTATAATTCAGCTGGTAAAAGTCTCAGACTGGTGAATCCGAAACAATATTGTTTGCGTTGCATTTATAAGCAAAGGATGCCTTGATTTCCATCTGCAACTATCTTAGTAAAATGGGTATTTTTGATATTTTAGCTGTTCAATTACTCTGAGTGGCCACCGAATAGTTCATAGGAGAATCCTGATTATCCGGAATTTTTTTGCGTAGAATATTCGATTAAAATATGCCTTGATTTGCATCTGACATTATTTAGAATCGTGATTATTGATATTTATAATTCAGCTGGTCAAAGAAGTCTCAGATGGTCTTTAAAGTGAATTACTTTTCCATTTTTTTTTGCCTATTTTTATCTCTCTCTCTCTCTCTCTCTCTCTTTCTCTCTCTTTCTCTCTCTCTCTCTCTCTTCTGCGCTAACAAATTTAACTATCGATTGTTGTGAATGAATCCGAAACCAAATATTGAACTATTCAATTCGTTGCATTTATAACCAAAGTATGCCTTGATTTTTATCTGCAGCTATTTTAGATTTTAAAATGGGTATTTTATACACTAGAGAGATATGATCCATTTTCATTTTTCTGTTGCTCTGTCACTTAGCAATTTTTGTGACTGGAAATTTGACAACATTATTATCATATTGATTTAGTTAATTATTTTAAAATATGATGACATAAATATTCTATTGCTTCGTTATTTTTTCATGAAAATTTCAACATTTTTCGTCTTAAGCTTTGGGCCACAGCCAGCGTCAAATGTGACGATCCAACCTGAGTACTTCCGGTAATCTTCCAGTATTGACCTTGTAGAAATATCGATGCAAAAAAAAACCCAAGTGAATTCATTCCATTAATTATGAAATATACTAAGGTTCAACAAACAAATTTACATTGTAGGTATGTCATAATTTTTCTTCATATTCTATACTAGTTATTTATAAGATTTCTTGTATAAGTATTAGGGTAATAAACCGGTATTTTCGGTTAAGTCTTATATATTTGAGTCGTTGTTTTTTTATCAAATAAATTTGACCTTGTAGTAGTATGTATGTATGTATGTAAGGTAGCCACCATCCCTTCTAAGACCTTGTCATGTATGCAGCTCCACTTAAAAGCAAGATCAAATTGAGTTGCCGGGTTGTATTCACAGTAACGCTGTATGAAGGGCCAAAAACGGTGGGGCGGACCCGTAAGCAGAGACACTTACGCGAAACCCGCGGGAACATGAGATTCTCCTTCCAACGATACGATCCAACAAATCGAATAACCCAATTCGCAATACTTATTAAGCTTTCTACGGGATGGCTTGTTAAGAAGGGCGCGTCACTCTCACTCAAACTGTTGGAGTAGAATTCACAGCATCATAATCGAATCGGTAGGATAAAGAAAATGATACTGATATTCCCTCCTAGACGCCGGTTGTCATACCACTCCATTGTCCAATTCCAGCTTGAGTGATACCCTGATGCTCCCTCCTTTCCCAATATATATTCAGTGTCATATAGTAATATTTAAAATCTTGTGAATGAATATTATAATTATAAAAATATAGTGAATGAATATTATAATGACAAATAATATAGTGAATGAATATAAGAATGGTAATAACACTTCCATTTGTGGACCTGAAAGTTAGACAATGTAGCTGCGAGAAAAAAAAATTGATATTAAATTATCTCATAAAACTTGGGATACCTATGAATTATCTGAAATTATATAGCAATAGAATAGTAAACCTAAAATTTCGATGTGCTGTTCCGTTTCCTTGCAATAATTTATGTAGTGAGTCTCATCGGAAATAGTGATTTTGATTAAATGAATTTAAATGCAATTATGTCACATCATTTAATATCATAACATAAAATAATAAACTTGCGTTATAATATAAAATAATAATACCAGCAGGCCAGTAAACTATAGTAGAATACATATATCCGTAACTAAGCTGAACATCCACTCATCGAAAGACTTCCACTGTTGCAGTTTCTATTGGATTAAGATCTACTAAGATTAGAATTAGTTTTCACAATAATGGTCAGAGAACATAATAGGCGTAGGTACAAGATGTATTTTTCGATAGCTCTTGTTCATCTGGACCCATAAATGATACTTTATTTCTGTGAAATGGGAAATGAATGATTGTAAACTGCTAGGTTTTAAATTAATATATATTTTTGATGAAGAAGGAAAGACCTTTTTTAAGTAGAAATTTTCGAATATGATTTTTTCTTAAAAATAAAAATAAATTTGACCTTGTAGTAGTTATATCTAAAATATAACGTTCTATATGGTATATATGATTTGTTTCTAGTCTTGCATGTTACGTAGGCTGAGGTAAAATGCAGATGCCCGCTTCGAAAAACTTTTTTGGTTTCTTCTGGGTCTAAACGCAAGTGTACACAATTTCATCTCAGCCGGTGAAACTATATTTGTGCACATGATTTTTTTTTAAATTATTATAAACTTTTACATGGAAAAACTATCTTTTGCAAACCAACTGCTCCAGACGTCTCCCATTAACCATTGTGTGTTTTCAAGGAAAATTTAACAAGGAAAATTTCAAGAAAATCGAAGAAATACCCGACTTTTCAAGACCGCAATATGATCCGATGCTTATTGAAAATGTTACTATGCCAAAACCTATATGTGTTCGAATGTTTCGAATGTTTCGGGTTCATCTAACCTAGTTGCCCAGCAGTGCGCAATTGAGTAAAAGAGCAGTGCGCGAAGAGTAAAAAGTCATCATACGATGTGATGGCGCTTCTCTCGACAGTGCGTAACTGCAGCCATTTTTTCATTATCTGTCCATAGGTACCAAATGTACCCATAATTTTTCCGGAACTTTTTTTTTAAAAAAAAGCTCACAACTGAATACATGCAACCGCAAAGAATCGATCGTATGTACATCGAAACAAATTATGTGATAGCGCTGCGTCAAAGATTTTTACTACATAGCTACTATTACTTCATAGTTCATATTTTTGCAAAACCGTTTCTCGAATAGATCTCATAGAACTATGATATAGATATCTAAACCGGCTATGTTATAGTGAACTAAAGGCGGATAACACGAAAAACTCATAAAGTCTGGACAAAATCGTGGATTGCTCGTCTTGAAGGCTAGGAAATTTAAGCTAATCTGCTGAAGGAGCTGGGTTATGAAGATCCGGATCATTAGTTCAGTGAAATTCTTCAGAGAAGCTCAGAGGAGTTCTTCAGAGAAGTTAATGGAAGTTCTTTAGAGAAATTCGGGGAGGTTCATTAGAGAAGTTTAGGAAAGTTCTTCAGAGAATTATAGGGAAGTTATTCAGAGAAGTCCGGAAAATTTCTTCAGAGGAGTTCAGGGAAGTTGTTCAGAGAACTTAAGATAATTTTTTAGAGAAGTTTGGGAAATTTCTTCAGAGGAAGTGCTTCAGAGAAACTTCAGGAAAGTTCTTCAGAGAATTTCGGGGATTTTTTTTCAGGGAACTTCGGGAAAGTTCTTCAGAAAGCTTCGGTGAAGTTCTGCAGAGAACTTTGAGAACTTTGGGGAAGTTCTTCAGAGAACATCAGATAATTCTTCAGAGAAGTTCGAGAAAATTTTTCAGGGAATTTCAGGAAAGTCATTTCATGGAAGTTCTTCAGAGAAAGTCAGGAAAGGGCTGGTTCATAAACCACGTAGACTCATTTTTAAAAATTTCAGCCCCCCCCCTCACCCCTCGTAGACTTTTCTCCTTAATTTTTTTTTTAAATTTGGTATGGAGCGTAGACTTTGGTCAACAACCCCCCCTCCCATCCCCCTAGAAAAGTCTACGTGGTTTATGAATAGCCTTCGGGGATTTTCTTCAGAGAACTTCTTGGAAATTCTTCAGAGAACTTCTTGGAAATTCTTCAGAGAAGTTCAGGGAAGTTCTTCTGAGAAGTTCAGGGAAGTTCTTAAGAGAAGTTTAGGGAAATCGGTTTAATTCATTGCTTTGAGGTTTCAAATTATTCAAAGCGGTGCTTAGAGTGCCAAAAATTAAATGAAATTGAAATGACAGCTTTATTTAAAATACGTATATTGTTCACAAGAAGATTGGCTGTCAATTTCACGTGATTTTGATGAAAATGTCTGTTTTTCAATTGTGTAGGAACGTTAGACGGAAAGCACGTCAGTATAAAAGCCCCTGCAAAGAGCGTCAGGGATTATTTAAATAATAAAACACAGCTCAGCATCCTTCTAATGGGTATGTTGGATGCTGAATACAAGTTTACGTATGACAACATAGGAGTCAGAGGAAGGATTTGTGATGGTGGGGTATTTGCGGATTGCTGTTGAGGAATCTGATGCAGGATCTTTAGCTCCTGAGATGCCTGTTTTGGCTCCGATGGTGGGCAAGTTGTATGGCTCATCTGACGGGAGGACAATCAGCTGATCTTGAAATATTCTGAAAATATTTTTTTCTTCATAGGACTGCTCAAATTTTTTATTCAAATTCCTTAAAGCCATCAGCCCACAACGTCTTCAGCAACGAGTTGCCTATTGTGGCCCGATTTTTTATTTTTTTAAGTTCCGTGGGTTTGGACACGATTTCGATGCAGTTGAAGAGAAGCGCCATCTAATCATATCACTTTTTATGCTTTAAATTGCGCATTGCTGGCTTTGGTTTTGGATCCACTCGGATTTTCAAGTTTTAAAAAGGGGTGATTGTACGTTGGAGTTAGGGATCAAAACCAAAGGTTAAACTTCGAAACTGATAGAATCGTAATCTTCCTCTCATCGTTATCATATTGAAAATATTTAGTACTTCGCTAGACATCAATATTATTTATTATTTATTTATTATTATTAATACTCCATCTGACACTGTTGTCTTAATGAAGATGGACAGGGAAAAGATAATTTGAGACGGAGGGGGCTCAAATTGGCATTAAAACCCTGTCTTTTTCTTAAATATATATAACATAAAATGCAAATCAAACATTGACATAAATATAGCAATGAAGAAAGAGCAAAATAACTACACTACAAAATAACTGCACTATGCATCGATTGCTAGTTACAAAAACAGGTCAAGATGATAAAAAAGTGAAAATCAGTCGTTTGTTCAATTGTTGTTTAACATCCAGTGATCATAAATCTTCTCGGTCCATAAACCCATCGCCTTTTAAGTCGAGTTCCTAAGATAACGTTGCAGAACGGCAGCAGGGACGTGAAAATCGAAGTGATTTGAAACATTGTTGAAGCGAGACGCCATGAAGCGTATTGGGTCGTATTGGCCGTATCTAGTATTGCGGGTTGCCAAATGCAAAAAAGTTACGCCGACGAAGGGAGCGTTCTGGTACGTATATAATAATATCCGCAAGAATAGCAGGTACATCGACATCTCCCTTGGTCTAGACAATATCCCTTGGTCTAGACTTTTTCAGGATGAGGAACTGCAAAGCAGAATAATACTCTCACTTTGAAGTATACAGTGTTACTATACACATCCACAGGTGATCGGGATAAGTTGGGTCACACAACACCGGATGTTGCTCCCACAGCGCAATCAAGTAGAATTGCTTTCCTTGGTCCATTTTTGCTTTAAAAATACCGCGAAAACACAAACTTGCAAAAAAATCAAACGAACTGTCAAACAACTTCGACCAACGATCTATGAACTATTCCGTCCGGATGGAATAGTTCATACTCTATGGTAGAAAATCGCTATAGTGTACACACGACAACGGACACGCTTCTATATCATAGCGTAAAATTATTGCTTGCAAGTCAAAACTATGATACATAGTGATACATAGTTTAGGTGTTCCTATGAACTATTACATAGTTTTCTAGCTTATAGCTCACTATGCTCTAGAAATAGCCGCCGTGTGGCGGCCCCTTGACTTGCAAGCGATAGTTTGACGCTATAATATAGAACCGAGGCCGTTGTCGTGTGTACAGTCTAGCGCTGGTTTCCATGGTATAGTAGTAGGCTATGAACTATTCCATCCAAGTAGGTAAAGTTTTGCTCCCAAGAAACATCACGTTCATTCCTTTGTAGCTCTGTCAATTATGAATATTTGTGGCTGAAAATTTGACATCTCTATTATCATGTTGATTTCGTTCTTGATTTCAAGTTATAATAAGATGTTTTACAAATGTTCTTTTTGAACATATTACACTTTACGGTCTTTTTCTCCTATGTCTTTAAGTAAAAGTACGACGAGAAAAAAATGAGTAAAAATAGACGTTAATTGACGTTACGAAAAATAAACCTAGAGTGGGAGATAGCTTTCTCGCCCATGTAGGCAACAAGGCAGACCAAACAGTCACTAGAACCATTACATGCCATTGTAGTACATAAGCACGATCAGGCGCGCATTCTTTTGCAAGGGGACATCCCCCCCTTGCCCACCCAGCACTTGGTTAGTATGGTAAAAGAATGTGTGCTTGGTTCGAGTACTACCTTTCAACTTGCCGTCCGCTCAATTTCAACAACTTCTATTCAATTTTCCACAGCCTGCCGTACACTAGCGGAACTATCAACACTTGATCTTTATATCTTTCGTTCTAGCAAAATTATTGTCCACTCTTAGAGCCTCATGGTGATGAGAGACATTCCATTCTTCGTCATCATAATCGTTACTCCACGTATAGAGAATACAAACATAAAAATTATAGTACGTAGAAGTATTAGGGTGATACACCTGTCTTTTCGCTAAATTCTTATTTAGTTGAGTAGTTTTTTTTTCAAATTTGTGTGCCCGTGTAGTTATACCTCAACATGCGTAACCGTAGCATTCTGTATGGTACATATCATTTGTTTCATGGGTTGCATGTTACAAAGGCTGAGGCAAAATGCAAATGCCTTCTCCGAAAAACTTGTTTTATTCCTTCTGGGTCTAAAAGCAACTGTGCAAAACGTCAGCTTCATCCGTGAAACTATATGTTTGCGCCCGATTTTTTTTTACATGGGATAGAATAGAATTTTACATGGGAAAACTGTCTTTTGCAAACCAATTGCTCCGGAGGTCTCCGAACGAAAGTTGAAGTAATACCGGTCTTTCAAAGACCGCAAATCGATCCGAAAATTGTTTGAAAATTGTATTAGGCCAAAACCTATAGGTTCAAATGTTCCGAATTATACGAATGTTGCGGATTCACCTAACCTAGTGTTGGCTTCGTATTAGTTGAAAAAAGAAAGAAAACAAATATAGGCCTATTCTATTGTTGATTTTAAATTTTCTTGCTAGATCTATTACTTCGATACAACCATACCAAATGTTTCATTAATGTGTTTTCTTTTCAGAATGATTCGTCTCATTTTCGAGATGACAACGTTGAGGGGGCATTCAAGGAAGATCATTGATTCTACCATTTTCGATGTTCAACCTTCGATTTTGACCCTTGACTCCGACTTCACCCGTTTTGGAACCTGAAAAACCGAGTGGATCGAAAATGTAAAATTTTTGGCCAGGAAGCTGCCCGAAATCTATTTTGACGTAGGTTTCATCGTCGATGAGCAGGCACCCTTGGTACTTCGTCAAAACCTGCTGGTACAATTTCCGAGTTCGAGTTTTGGTGACGAAACTTTGCTTCAACGTTCTGTTTAGTTGCTTGCTGGCTTGATATGAACGATATCCTGCTCGCAAACGAATTCTTCGAACGGTACTGCAAGCAGCAGCGTATTTTTTTGCGATTTCATTATCTGATAGCCCAGGGTTTGCTCTGACGGTTCCCAACATCTTCTGGTTCAGCTTGCGGTCATATGTTCCACTACGACGCTTACCTTGAGGCACTCGATCCACGCTTTTTCGCTCCCTGAAACGTTTAAGCACATCATACACGGTTGATTTGGCGGTTTTCAACGTTTTTGCGATTTTTATTGCCACGTTGGATTATCAACGTTTTTTCTCTCCTCTCGGCTTCCATCTGGAATAACTTTTGACTCACTGCACGAAACACCGTGAAATTTATACCATAGAAAGGGGCTGTAAAAGAATTCTTGCAGTGGTCACTTTCCGTGCCGCTGCAACACAATAAGTGATTCCGAATTCTAACTGGACAGAACATTAAGTGACGTTAATATTTTCCCACTAACATCCACTTTTTGTGAGTGGTCCCAACAGCGTTCTTACTCTTACATTGGTACTCTTACAATTCGACCCTTGATCATACGGGCCACCATAACATCTTGTGAGTGACATCAACAGCATTCTTACTGTTGGTATACATCGATTCTAAGCGGCTACTTAGCAATATTAAAAATCTCGATTTCTAACTAATGTAAACCACCATCACACGTTGTGCGTGGCCTTAAAAGCATCCTTACTGTTGGTTTAAATAGGTTCAAATCGATTTTTAAACGTTTTTTGAACTATCAAAATAAAATTTCTCAACAAAGTATGCTTGTTTTAAGCAACATTCCACAGACAAAGAAAAACTAATCAATTTCACCGGGTCTTGGTAATTTATGAAAGATCTACCTAACATGAACAGCGTTGCTAGATCAACTCTAGTACAACACATACTATAAGGAATTTTAAATTACGCCAGACGTTAACGACCAAAGACGCCTTCCAATAGATGTGTGTTTGACTAAAAGTGGACAATCCCAATGCGTTTATGATCAAACCGTTTTCCACCGACCGTATAATGTTATGCAATCATCCACCGTATAATGTTGAGGAGAAGCCTCAATGATGACAACAATTTATTAAACAGAGTACTCAGCAGCGTCCTATATGTTACGACAAAGGGCCGTACATACATACAAAAAATATATATAATCAATTTCCAAATACTTTTACTCAACCCTTTTTTTTGCTCCGTGGTTTCTATACCTCTCGCAAATTGGAGCCCCCTTTCCACCGAAACCCAATCACCTCCCCCCTCCCCCTCCCCCCTGGTGCATCGTTGAATCGCTACAATTCATGGGAAAACATTGCATTATTGTGTGAACAACACAACCATATCAAGCGAGCGAAGTTCAAGAACCTCTGGACCACGAAAATTTTTGATTTGCGACAAAGTACGGAGTGCATATTTTACCGTCCGTCGTCCCGTTTTTAGGCTGGTACCAATACCGCGAGAGATGAGTCTGACGACGAGGACGCGAGTCAGCGAGATTGTTTATTCTGTGCCGAGGCTTCCTCCACCGTAGAAGAAGATACCGAGAGATGCACTGCATAAACTTGATTGAAACGGCGACAATAGGGTTGTCCCGTTGATAAATGTGTTTCAGTTTCGTGAAAAGTAGACCAGCCGTGAAATTCCACGGGTAGCTGACCTTATCTCTTCTGCAGAATTGGGTTTTTTTCTTTTGTGGGCAATGATCAGCTTCAAAGAAGTGCCTCGCTATGTTAGCGTTGCTTCTGCCGGTTGCTGATGGGATCCCACGAATGACGAACGAACAACGTTGCAGTTCTGCATGTTTTCTTTTTTTTTCATGTCAACCTCTTTGCTTCTGTTTCTGCTTTACGGCGTGCTGTTGATGTTAAATCAAAAAAAATTTGGCGACACTCTAATCGTTGTATGAAAAATGTGACAACGGGTAACAGAAAAGCAATCAAATAAATTTCTCCGTCCGTCCGTCCGTCTCGCCCTATTACACGATGTGTGCGTTCGCGGTACAGGAAGCGGTCTGCGAGGATGGATGAAATCTTTGAGGGGTTCGGAAGAAATTTGGTGAATTGTATCGCTCATACATTGAACCGATATAATTCTCGGAACTTACGTGCTTCGTTAATGTACTGTCCGAGGCTTAAGTGTAACTATATTTAGTTACTATTTTTTGGAAGATACATCAGCCCATGCATTTAGTGACCAACAAATTGCATCTCAAAGTCCTCAACTTGCCCATGTGTATCGTGGTAGTTGACCACTTAAAATTGTTACGGGGATTAAGCCAATCGTCCCTTCCCGTGATTTTTTCCGACAGTGACTTCTTTGGCAAGGCGTAAGGCGAAACAGATGATGATATTACAATTATTTCAATTAAGAGCTTCTTCGCAGCCGTCGTCGGTTGGTCGGCCAATGAGTGGTTTGCCTGCAATCAATGCCGCCCGATCCGTGCTACGAAGCTCCATAATCCCGAACTGTCGGATGGCCTCAAGATCGTGACTTTCTTCTCAGGCTGGCTTAGGTAATCTGCTGGTAATCTAGATTTATTCTCTTTCAACACTCGGGTGCGGCTTATATCTTGTAACACACCACAACGCGAGCGAGTACATTTCAGTCCCTCCGCCAGCCCGTTCAACTACTCTGCACTACTGGATCTTCCCCGTACGCTCGTAGTGATGCGTCTGTGCAAAATGGAGCAAATAAGGCGCTATGGCGTGTGCTGTATTAGCGCACATGTTGGAAGCCACACCGACACTTTTTCGAGAAAACTATAGCATTCATTGGCTCTTTTTGCTCATTAAAAAATATGATCGAGATTGTCTCATTAAGACTTCATTAGGTTGATGGGATGTCGATTTCTGAGCAGCCAGACCGAGCTCAAGAAAGAGGTGCATGGTGGCGCTGGGCAAGGCCACTGAGGAAACCCCAGTGGAGAGGGGAAACCCCGGTGGAGCGTGTTACATCCATGTCCACATGACAAACACGGTGCGAACATGGAAACTTGAGTGTGGGCAAATGCGATGAGTTGCTGACGGGGCCTTGACTGGGAAACCGCATCTGAAGAAGATGGTCATCGCCGTCACCATCATCCGGATCCATCGCAAACCGGAGGTCGCTGAACAACGGGCGTGCTCGTTTGTCTGCACGCAAGCGCACACTTTTAGTAAGGGGGATGTACAGTGGAGAAGCCAGGATGCCAACCCAAGCATGTTGGATGATAACTATATCATTCTTTTGTTTTCATGGTGCCCTACATTCAGGGACGGAAAAGATTGCCAAAGGTACAGTTATATTGCCAAAATGCGTATGATGAGGAAATAATACAT
>JAHHFK020005192.1:0-36252 GCA_024533555.2 Aedes koreicus
GCTGAAGCGGCTTCATTGCCATTAGAGTTGCTAGCAGAAAAGTCCCATAGTTGGTCAACTTTCAAGACAAACCGGTCGTCTCTGGCATACACGTGAACCGCCGATCGTTGAGGTCGTTAAGAGATGCGTTCGAGCTGGTGTCCGCCCGGTAGTTCAGCAACCAAATTTGTTGCAATGCAGTTGATGTAACTCCTATGCTACTTAATTAAGTCACACTCAAGTTGTTGTAACTAATTATGGCAGTTTTGTGTTGCTTGGGTTCGCGACTCGGTTTTAGTGAGCAACAATAATATACACGGACGATTCTGAAGGCGACAACACTGAAGGAGCTGTAGTGCGCGGCAACGGACTGTACAGCGTACCAAATGTACAACGTACCGAATGTGCAGCGTACAGAATGAATGCAGTGTTTTTTTTTCGCAGAGGCGTATCCCTAGTAAAGGAAAATAACAAGCTGATATCATATAAGTAACAAGTTCTGTTATTCCAGTTATCGTTTTATGCCATTCAGTGGAGCAATCTCCCAAAATGAACAAGCTGACGATCCCCACAGACTCCACATTGTACCTCGGAGCCTTTAAAATGGGGACTTCCAAACACCCGGAATTCCACCCAGAAAACATCAGAAACAAGTAAATTTGAAGATTCATTGCTTATTCCTGTAGAATTCTCGAACCTTACTCCTGATGCCTCGCATGAGGTTTTGCACAAATTTCACCGTAGCTTCTCATCCATCGTTCTAAAGATACCATTTCATGATTTAATTCAACAATTTTACATAAAGTTCGTCCAATAACAAACAAGTGTCTACATTATAAAATGAACAGTCTTTATTTGTCCATATGTCTCGTAAGATTTGAAAAGATAACGTATTCAAAGAAAGCGTACATATAAACATAATGTTGGGTATTTTGAGCTTAGCTATCGTTCTGATTCGTTTTACATTTCTTACTGAAATCTTTACTTAGAGAGTGTACCGTTTAAAATCCGTACACACAAAATTCATTATCAAAATTCGAGTTTCTATTCGCTTATCACCAAATTTTCAGGGAGTTAAAAGAAACAATTAAAATTAGTTTTGGCATCATTCATTTAATTTACTCCACCTTTATATCCGAATTCGCGAATCTTGGCCTTAAAACCAGCCATAAGGTTTTGCAGGACCTCAGATACGACAGATTTTTTTTTTCAAATAAACCCATGCTTCATTTCATCTATATTCTTCACCACTTTATTTAGTGTTAGGTGCTCCTTGATAATGGCCCAGTACTTTTCTATTAGGCGTAGTTCCGGGGTGTTTGGGGAGTTCAGATCGTTCGGCACGAAATCGACCTCATTCACCTTATACCACTCTAGCACGTCCTTCGTGTAGTGGCATGATACCAAATCCGTCGTGAGCCTTCAGGAGAGGGAGAAGCCGCTTTTGGAGACACTCTTCCAAACGGTAACGCTTTCCGCGAGTACTCATCGCTTGCCAAATTAAGAACTTCTTGGCGAACTTTGACATCTTCTGTGTCCGGAGGTTCTCGGGAACGTCATACTTATCCTGCGTGGCAGTCACATACAGGTTTCCTGGAATCTGGTTGAAGTCCGCCTCCACATATGTCTGTCATCCATTACGCAGCAGTGTAGTTTCGTTAACTTCTGGTCGTACAACTTTCGGGCACAGCTTTTTGCGACCGTATTCTGTTTCTCATCACGGTTTGGAGACTTCTGAACCTTAAACGTATTCTACACGAAAGTTTTGCTCATATGAAACTTTTTAGCCACATCTCGAACTGAGGCCTTCGGTTTCTGTTTTAAGGCCCCAACCACGCGTTTGTGATCGTTTTCATTGACCTGACGGCTTTTTCGGGATCTTTGCTCCCGATCAACAGTCAGACGTTCTTCGAATGGTTTTATGATACCAGACACCGTGGAATTCGCGATTCCCAACTTTTTTCCGATGGCACGATGCGACAGATCGTTATTCTCTAAGTACTCGTGCATAACTTTTTGATTTCGATCACCTTGAGTGGCCTGGGCAGTCACCGGCCATTAACATCATTGAACCATTGTGGTCATTTGAAGCAAGGGTTCGGAATGTTTTTCCACCCCCTTTGTCCTTGACGAAACTGGAGAAAACTTTGATCGACAGAGTGGTATAAAATACCACTGGACGTCATTCAAACCCTCTACAGCTCCATCCCCAAGGCGGATTAGACCATCTGGAAGCGGATGGAGGACCAGCTCGCTACTAATAAAACCCACTCTTCTCTATACTCAATCGAATTATTGCTTGCTTATCCGAACCAAAGCTAAATAAATTGATCCTCAGATGTACCAGGAAGCTGGATCAGGCTAGCCAGTGAATCTTATAGTCCATATTTTGTGGTAAAATCGTAATTGATCCTTACTACAGGTTCCCCCAAAAATGTTCCGGGAGTGGCCAATGTAGCCAATGGCTTTCTCAAGTCTATCAAAATCATAATTATGAAAAATCATGAAGATAGAGCTGCCGCACGGCATGTTTTGGAGTAAAATCGTAAATGGCCTCTACTACAGGTTCCCCCGGGGACGTTCTGGTGGTTCCGAGAGTGGCCAATGTATCCAATGGCCTTCTGAAGTTTATCAATATCATATTTATGAAAAATCATGAAGATAGAGCTGCCGCACGGCATGTTTTGGGATAAATGCCTAACTGGTCCCTACTACAGGTTCCCCGGGGACGTTCCGGTGGTTCCGGGAGTGGCCAATATGGTCAAGGATCCACTTTAAGTTTATAATAAGGTTTGTGATGAAAAACCAAGAAGAAAGAGCTGTCACATGGCATGTTTTGAGTAAAATAAAGAGTTAACCGCATCCAGGACCCTTTATCAGAACCTGTTTCACGGAAATGGCCATATCTCAGTCAATTTAAGGCCGATTCCTGTAATCGACATTTCATTCGCTTGGAAAATATTTTGTCTTTACGTGTGTTTACTAAAAAAAATTGTTTGACAACGGCATCTTGTACAAAATCTCATCACAAATTCAACATGTGAGATAGCCTCTCCGGAAACCCGGAACGCCATAGACAATCATGTTACCAAGATATATTTGTACTTTTCAAGAAACTACCTTCGTATTCAATGCCACAATGCTGTTACATAACTGTTAAAAGCACGAAGCATTAGTTGACACAGAAAAACACTCGTTTATTTTACGAAAACAATACAAAATGCTACGAATATTTTGTTATCTATAAAAAAAGAAACGTCTATCAGGTGGTTGGATGATTGACTGACCGAACTTTTATATCGACGCAGTAAGTAATTGAAAAAAAAAAAAGCGTACCTGTACCTGTATATTTGGGAAGCCTTGTTATTGAATCCTGGTTGATCTCATGGTGACTCGTTAGAAGTTACTTGAATAATGATTATGAACTTATAACTCTCGATAGCGCTTTAATTTTTATTTTGGGATAAATCAATGATTCCAGCCCACCCAAGCAGCAAAACCAACATGTATAAGTATGATTGAAGAGAAGCAGCAACTGGTTGGTCTTCATGCAATTCATTTCGTGCATTGTACAAAAAGGTGTAATGATAGCATTTCACCAGATGACAAGCATTAAAAATGTATCATAAAATTTATGAGACATCTGTTCTTTGTACAAAATCCATGTTTATGAAACGAGGGAAAGCTAATTCACGAAAATAAATTTTCAGTGCATATATTGACAAGGCAGCACCGCAAAAACACCGTTTTTTTACTCACCGTCTCAATAGAATTTTTTTTAATGGTTGTTCAAATAATAATTGGTTAGCTTTTTACAAACATACATTTTGAGTTTTGGTGGTTTATAGCTTATAGTTTGTGTCCTCTTAACTTACCTTCAGTTTAATTATTTTCTCTATTTTATCCAAACAGGAAAATCAAGCATAACTTTACAAACCGACGTAAGTTGCAATTGTAAGCAAGCTGTTTGTGATAAATTTTTGCTACTTGCATTCTTAATACACGAGTAATAAGAAATAATCTAGGAAGTTTTATTCATCAATGACGAAAAGGAATTCATATGCGTTCTATCTGCTACTCCTCAATATTTTTAAATTAGTTCAGATACACTGGTGCATCTGCGTTTTGAAATTTTAACCGATTTATCTGATATGATCCAAGTGAAACATGATCTGTCGAGACGTGGTGTATGTAGCAATCGATGGTATAGTGTCGTCGTATCAAGTGGAGTGTATCTTAGTAGTATAAAACAAAATCGGTGTATTATTGAATTATATTAAAATTATTGTTTAAATTCGAGAAAAACCACCATTTTGCATAGTTTTCTCTTCGTGGTTATTGCAGCGGCATTTATTTAGTTTTGTTCGTTTGTTTCGTTTTATTACATTTATGGTACTACTAGATAACAATAAATCAAAGAACTGCTAATAATTTACAAAAATCATTGCGCAATTCACACAATGTGCACTCAATTCACCAGCAGTGCACTTTTTCGAAATCAATTTAGAATGAGAAGTAATGAACATCGACATTAATAGTAGCTTTCTTCTTGGTTCATGCGAGTGTTCTCGACTTGTTGTGGTATGTATTTGATTGATGAATTTCCTGCCAATGAACCTATTCAACTTAGTATTGTTTTATGCCATACAAAACCGAGTGCTAACCGAGTGCTTATGTATGTATCCTATCCGGTGATCCGTTTTGTTACAAACATTCTTCTATTTATGAACACGTGCCGAACCATCGCACATAAATTCAGCGCGTTTTCTCCCATAAAAACGGATAAAATCTTGCATCTTGCTATGAGGTACCAGGTGGTTATCCACCGATTGCCTGTCGATCTGCCAAATTTGGAAGACGTCTGAATTGAGTTATCTCAAATTATAATATTCCGCCCACTATATCACAAAACATTGCGATTGGTTGATCGGATTGGAGATAATGAAATCATTGGGTATAGGAACCAGTCTCCCCCGGTTGGTGCTGAACCGATGAGCCTGGACATCAATAGAAGCATAAAGTTGCCAGAAGGCACGAAATGCATCTACGCACTCTTATTTTTACCAAATCCCTCAATCGCAATTTTAAATGGATTTGCATAGATTGTTCTTAAGAAGCTTCTACTTGATTGATACAGTTGTAAAAATTGAAAGTTTACGAAAAAGAGTATGCTTCGAGCATCGGCTGTGAAAGGTTGTGTCGATGCTTAATTACGCACTATTTTGCTATTGAGCATGGCATATCTATAATTAAGCGATGCGAGTGATCGAGTGAGCATAGAAAAAAATACAAAAATGCTTCCTGGTGAGATGTGGTGGTTCGCCGGGCTGGTGGACCGGTGGTGAAGATCACAATTAATTGTCATCCATAATGTTGGTTTACCATACTCGCCGTGTCACTTTGAGAAAGTAAACCACTATACCTTTTTGTGAATGGCTCCAATACCATCCTTACTGTTGGTTTAAATCGGTTCAAATCGGATTTCCAACATTATAGAGAATCTTTTTGTTTTTCCAATGAAAAACCACCATCACACTTTGTGAGTGGCCCCAATAGCATCCTTACTGTTGGTATAAATAGGTTCAAATCAGAAATCAGAAGTAATATTTAAAACCTGCTGCCACCCAATATTGTTATCCAACATCCCAGTGATTTCTCGTGAAAGTGCAGAGGCGGTCTCGGCTTCCAATAAAACGAGTATCACGTCGACACATTCCTACCCTTTCCTTATTTGACCTGCATTCGGGTGAAGCAGGCGCCAGTATTGCCTTAGTTTGGGATCACCAGTTTTTATACATTGAGGATGTATGCTAGTCTCAACCATCATCTGTTGATCCTCCTTGTAATAACAGCTGATCTGGCATCAACGGAGTAGCAACCTTGGGCGGTCAATCATGCTCATTATCTTGCTCATGCTCATAGAAAGGGATGAAATCTTTGAATCCACTGCAATTCCTCACACTGATCAGCATGCTGTCTTGCTTTCTCACACGCTTATCAAATTACTGATCTGAAAATCGGATACGATTCGTCTCGTCTCACCTGAATTATATCGTAGCATGTGCTTCATTAATATCTCTTGGATATAGAAACAATACTTCAAAATACTGAATCAAACTGTAAGATATGATTAACACATATTCTCAATAATACGAAACTACAGTGCCGTTAAACGGGATATTATTGATCAGGTGGGTAATATTGATCGGTTTGGCGGCCCATATCATGAATAGTTCAATTATACATTTTCCGTTGATACACTTTCTAACTATGAATTATGAATTATGTTTCTCAATCTAGTGTTATTTGGCTTCCGAAAGTTATAACATTGGTTAAAATATTAAGTTTTTTGATTGCCAAGAACTGAAAATTTAACTGGGAATAGCATTTCTCCACTTTCAGCTAGCGAGAAAAAAAACCAATCAATGCTTGAATCATAGTTAACATTACACGCTAGAGATATTTTTTAGGATACGCTAGGTTAGCTAGGTTGGGTTTTACTATTTAAAAAAAATCTCATGGATGTCCACTTTTTGCGCTTTTTTGCTACCACTTATTACAAAATCGAGGCAACTTCGCGCTTTTTCATTGAGGTAAAGGGACAATCTCACAAACATTAAAAATAAATGTTCAAAAATTTAAACAAATATTAAAATTCTAAAAATAAAATCAAAAGTTTGGGGGGGGGGGCAACGGCCCCACCCTGCCCCCCTCTGGCTACGCCTATGCTATACAAAGAGAACACAATTAGAATTCTAAAGGCGAAAGTAAAACTACATTGCTTTAACTCACTAACAAAACGATAACGCGGACACAAACTTCCACTGCGATCTGTGGTTCAAACAAAAGTGGTATGAAACCGTGATCCTCAGATTGGGGAATGTGTCCTCAGCCGAACTTATCGGAAATTTCCCCGCGATCTTTTTCGAAATAGATCGGCAACACGAGAGCTTATCCTACAATCGCTGGCCCTTCGTTCTATATCGAGGTAGCCAGCACTCTCTCTTCTTTCTCCTCTTTCCCGAAGATTTCTTGGGCTCGACCTTGGGAGAAATTTTACAAGGCTGAGGGCGTTATTCGCGAGGTATTACTTGTTTATAGCAAGATTGAACAGTGTGGTTGTTGGCATTGTTTCTGGCGCACAAAAATTAGGTCTAATTCGATACGTTTATTTACATTAAATGCAACATGGAGCGAAGGCTACAAGGTATTCGATTTAGAGAATTCGTGTATGCATATGCCAAAAAGAGATCGTCCTGCCTGTTGTTGTTGTCCTGATTGTTGTTGACGTGCATCATGTTGAATATGGCTAAAAGCGATTTTCGTTCTCTCATAAAACATTAAAACATGAAGGAAACAAAAGAAAAGTTGAATAAGTATTATGGGGCAAATGATCCATTTCAAATTTCACCGTTAAATATTGGTTTCGAGAGTTTCGTGGTGGCCGCAGCTCCACAGCCGATCAAGTCCGCAGCGGCAGGCCCTCCGATGCGGTTACAGACGACAATGTCAAAAAAGTTCATGAAATGGTGCTGGCTGACCGGAAAGTGAAGGTGCGTGAGCTAGCAGATGCCACAAAAATTAGTACTGAGCACACATGCCATATAAGACTTACTGATGTGGAATCGGAAGGACTTTTGGCGTCGATTGGTACCTGTTGATGAAACCTGGATCAACTATTACACACCAGCGTACAGAATGAGTGCCCGGCAATGGACTGAAGCCGGCATGAGTGCTCCGAAGCGGTCTAGGGAGGCTCATTTGCTCAGAAAGATTTTGGCGTCGGTTTTCTGAAATTGTCAACAGCGAGTATTACTGTGCATTGCTCCAATAATTGAAGGCCGAAATTGGTACAAAACGGCCTCACATGAAGAGAAAAACAATTTTGTTTTTGCAAGATAATGCGCCGGCGCACAAGGGCATCACAACCACGGCTAAAATCAAGGACTTACGGCTCCAATTACTTCCGCATTCACTGTATTCATCCGATTTGACTCCCTCGAACTTTTATTTGTTCCCAAACCTCATAAGATGGCTCATCAATAAAAAAAATCAGCTCACGCGAGGAAATCATCGACGCCGTGGAGGAGTATTTTGTAGACCTTCTGGAATAAGTGTAACGAACTTAAAGAGGACTTCATTAAATAAAACAAAAATAAACATATATATTTTTATTCATGCCCAAGGAGATTTCTTTTGACCCCACTTTGTATAGTTGGTAAATATTAAAATGTTTTAATCTGAGTATGTGAATATAAATGTGGTTGTATAATTGATTAACTTTTCAACCCCAACTCTTTCCTAGGGGGAACCTAGGAACCCAACCCCAACTCTTTTTAGGGGACCTGAAATGAACCGTTTTTTTTTTCATTGTTGCCTGGGGTGATCCATGAAATGCCTACTATCATCAGGACCTAGATGTTCTTAAGTCTGATGGCTTGGCTGGTGATTTATAGCCTAATACGAAAAATATAAAATAACTTCATGGTGATCCTGAACAGGTATTGTTATGTGTTCTTTTTCTTGTGAAAGTATGAGCATGCATTTTTGATAGAATGTATTGTTACTTGAATATCTTGTATATTTGTCGTGTATGTTTGTAAACACGTAACGAGTTTATAGAAAAGCAGCAACCTATTTGTATGAGAAAGAGCAGTGTAATGAGATTAAATACCTGTCACTTCCTGTCACGTCGGCCATACAATTGTGGGTTAATGTTTTGTCCTAAGTTTTACTATGTCCATGCCGTACGAAACAATATGTGAAACTCATTTTATAGCAAATTAGTTCCTCAAATGTAGACCTCAAGCCGATAACTCACACCCACAACCCAGCACCTTATCTGGTCTTTCTTTGTCTTCCATACCACAGCCCGGCCCTCTCTGAACCACTAGCTGAGAGCTAGTGTCGAACACTGAAATCTTTCGGTTTTCCTCGCATGCTATATACTAGCGTTGAATAGCAAAGCCCAGAATGGAGAGGGTCACGAAAATGAAGTACAAAGTAAAATTCGAAAGAGGGGACGCACTTCAGTTATGGAATCAGACACCGGCAACAAAGCAAAATTATTTTGCATCTGATGGGTGTGGCTATAGTCGTATTAATCATGGAATGAAACCCAGTGAAATAAAAAGAAGAAAACAATTTGAGCCATTTGTTACCAGCCCTTCGCGAGGGAAGAGATGTTTTGGGAATGCGTGCTCCCCCTAAGCACTCCTGAACTCCTATGTTTGGCTGATCTAAGAGTGTAATGTCATCATCCCCCTTCTCTCCATTCTTGTAAACTCCCTGCCATTGTGTCCCAGATAAAATATCCTTTTGTTTCCGTGCTACTTGTACCTGCCCAGTAATCTATTGGTCAACCATCTGCACCTCGCTTCTGAAAGGGGCTATAGAAACCGAGGATGTGATGGCAGCCGCAGCCATAACCAAAAAAACAACAAACATTTGTTACCCGTTTTTAAGGACCCGGAAAAGGAAAACCATAACGGGTGTTCAATAAAAAATGAGAATGATTTCACTACCTTTCTGTAATTAAAGTGAAGAGCGTAAATTTTTTTTTTCTCCAAGAGAATTGCTCTCTGGACTTTCTAGAAATGGGTGGCATGTTTCCTTTCGCTCGGGTGCTGTCAGTTCAATCAAATATGGCGTCGAAACAGCAAGCACTCCACGAGTGTGTTGTACGGTTTTACGAAACGCATGGTCATCGTGGAGAAAAGTTTACGGTAGACCACTTTTGAGACGAAAACGTGCCCGTGAGTACTGTTTACCGGATCCTGTAATCCCTGAGCGTGGAGTGGAAGGCCGGTAGCGGCCGTCCGGTGAAGATAATGACGAAGAAGAAGGAAGCGTTGAAAAACTCTTCGACAACAAGGACGGAACGAGTTTGCGTGACGCTGGCCGAAAATTTCACTGCTCCCGTTCCTTGATTCACCGAACCCTCAAGATGGAGGACATCATCTGTCGGAAGAAGACTCGGTCCATCGTGCACACGGACAAGTCGATAGCGACCGTGAAATCGCAGTGCTGGTGGATGACGAAGAACTACCGTGGGACGTCGTTTATGCTGGACGACGAAAGTTACTTTCCGCTCTCGAAGACCTACATTCCAGGAAATGACAGCTACTATTCCAGCGGCAAGTCGGCCACACCCCCGAAGTAAAATATAAGTTTAAGCATAAATTGAAAATTAAAAAAAATTATGCTGTACATCGCCATATCGGACAGAAGGATTTCAAAGCCGTGGTTAAAGCCAAGCGGTCTGGCCATCAAACAAAAAGTGTACCAGGAGGAGTGTCTTGAGAAAATTCTTCTGCCGTTCTTAAAGGAAGATCATGCGGATGGGAAGTAAGTCTTCTGGCCGGACAAGGAATCTTCCCATTACACCAAGAAGACGCTGCAGTATCTTGAGCAGATACCGTACGTTCTGAAAGAAATGAACCCGACCAACTTGCCCCAGTGCCGTCCCATTGAGAATTTTTTCGGCTCCCTCGATGCCCTAGTGAACAAAAATAATTGGCGGGCCAAGGATACGAAGCAGTTGACCACGAGGATCCGGAATTGTATCCGGAAGATAGACCTCAGTGCCGTCCAGCGCTCTTGTGAGAGCATCGTGACTACGTTGCGTCGTATGGCTGACCAGGGCTCCTTCCCCAATATTTATTGACGTTTTTTTGAAGAATAAACATTATGTTTTCAATAAAAAATACTGAATTCGTTGAAAAAAAATCTTGTTTTTACTAAAGGGTGATACGGTCAAAATTTGGTCAAGGGAAAACGCGTGTAAATCGGTGAAATCGTTTATTTAAAAAATCAAATTAAATTTCTTTTTCAAGTTCAATTAGTATAAAATTCAGGAAAAATATTCAGTTAGGCTTCCGCTTTTCCAAATCCGAATTGCCGGGCCTTACGCTTGACCCCTGCCATCAGATTTTGTACAGCCACCTTGTCCACCTTCTTCGCCGCAGAAAGCCAGTTTGCCTTGAACTGCTGCTCGTCCTTAGCAGTTTTTTTGGTCTTCTTTAGGTTCCGCTTGACAATAGCCCAGTATTTCTCAATTGGGCGGAGCTCTGGCGTGTTGGGAGGGTTCTTGTCCTTGGGAACCACCTACACGTTGTTGGCGGCGTACCACTCCATGGCCTTTTTACCGTAATGGCAAGATGCCAAATCCGGCCAAAACAGTACGGAACAACCGTGTTTCTTCAGGAAAGGCAGCAGACGTTTATTCAAACACTCTTTCACGTAAATTTCTTGGTTGACAGTCCCGGAAGCTATGAAAATGCTGCTTTTCAAGCCACAGGTACAGATGGCTTGCCAAACCAGATATTTCTTTGCGAACTTTGACAGTTTCGTGTGCTTGAAAATATCTGCTACCTTTCCCCTTCCTTTTGCCGTATAAAACTCCTGTCCCGGAAGCTGCTTGTAGTCGGCTTTGACGTAGGTTTCGTCGTCCATTACCACGCAGTCAAACTTCGTCAGCATCGTCGTGTACAGCCTCCGGGATCGCGCTTTGGCCGTCGTATTTTGTTTATCATCGCGATTTGGAGATCTTGTTAGTCGATAGTCCGGCTCGTTTTTTGGCTCGATGCACGGTTGTAGACGATACACCCAGCTTATTTGCGGCATCTCGGAGAGATAGGTTAGGGTTTCGCTTGAAACTACCGGCAACTCTCTTTGTCGTCTCAGCGGCTTCCGGTTTTCGATTTCCCCCCGATCCAGACTTCCTGGCTGTCGACAAACGTTCCCCAAACACTTTAATTACATTTGTAACGGTTGATTTGGCAACTTTTAGCGATTTTGCCAACTTTGCGTGCGAGTAGCTCGGATTTTCGCGATGCGCGAGCAAAATTTTGATACGCTACTCTTCTTGCTTGGACGGCATTTTGACAACTGAAGAGTGAATTCCAAAATCAAAATAGGAGCAACATTCTACACACACACACCTTCAAAATGAGGGGTGTTCAGGTTTTTTAAATGCAAAATTGAAAGAAATACGTCAAGTTGATATTGACCAAATTTTGACCGTATCGCCCTTTATATGACTGAAAAAAATTATATATTGCACATCTTTGAAAACAGTAAAAATAGACTATTGTGCGATCTCTGATTTCCTGTAATGTAAAATCACGGTCTTCACACAATGTGTTCAATAACTTCGCCAAAAAATGGTATGCCTGATATAGACTACTTCTCTGCAGCACAATCTGCAACAAATCTAATAATGTGGAATGCCTTCATATCACTTACTGAACCAAGACAACAACTAAGACGATCCTCGACACATTCAATAACTTTGCTGAAGATGGCATCTCTCTAGAACTACACGCAAAAAAACCGCAGTAGAAACTACCATTTCGAGGGTTAAATTAAGCGCAAACACCAACAATCTTCACCTGAGTATAAATGCGTTTGATTTTACCATGCCTGCGATTAGATCGACCATGGTGCGATTGATATCAATATGAGGTCTGTCAAATATAGACTGTTCCAGAAAGTATAAGCACACTTTCAAAATAACAAAAAAGTCATGTTTTTTTAGTTTTAAGAATTTTATTTGGCAAATCGTATTTGTATTTGTGTTTTATACGATTTTTTACTCTCAGTTAATCAAAATATTTAATCATAGCCAAGACTCCTAACTTTTCCTCGAACATGACCCATTAGCTTCTGCACAGTGGTACTTCCCACTATTTTGACCACTTTTGGCCAATCTTTTTTAAATTTTTGGATGTCGTCCGCTGGTTTTATGAATTTTCGAAGCTTTGCTTTGGTTAAAGCCCAAAAAGCCTCGATTGGCCGTGCCTCCGGGCAGTTCGGCAGATTCATGTCTTTCGGCACGAAACATACATTTTGAATTTTGTACCATTCTAAAGGGTCCTTTGCGTAATGACATGACGCCAAATCAGGTCAAAACACTACTTGACCTTCGTGCTGCCTGATCATCGGCAATAATCGCTTCTGGAGACATTCCTTAACGTATTTCTGAGTGTTTTTTGTCTCCGTTGTGATGTACGGACTAGATGTTTTACCACACTTGCATATTGCCTGCCAAACCATAACCTTCTTACCGAATTTTTCGGTAAAAATTGCCTTCTCCGTTTCTGGGATATCTTTGTCTTCGCTTACAGTATAGAATTGTGGTCCAGGAAGCGTTTTGTAATCTAGTTTCACATACGTTTCATCGTTCATTATTATACACCCAGAATTTCTACACAATAACTAATCGTAGAGTTTGCGGGCCCGTGGTTTCACGGACGCGGCCTGTTTTGGGATTTTTCTGCTTTCGGTATGTTTTTAGCCCAGACTTTCGTTGGCACGCATGACGTTACTCGACGAGGTCCCTAGTTTTTCGCAACATCCCGAACGGAAGTCGCTGGCTTTCGGTTGTACAGGGTGCGGCAGAAAATAATGCGAAAATAATATTCAAACTTGAGTATCGGGTTAATTCATGTAGCTAAGGACTAATTTCTGTCGAAAGTGTATTTGTTTATGTTTACCTTCAAGTGCTGCATCCAAACATTCTATTTGTTTTATTGCAAATTCGTCAAAATGTTCGCGAAAGAAGTGATCACCAGTTTGTTGCTCGCCCAGAAGAAGCCGAAAGAGATTGCCAAGGTGGTAGGGTGCCATTTGGCAACAGTTTACCGCATGAAAAAGTCCCTGCAGGATGGTCCTAAGCAGCGGAAGCCGGGTAGCGGACGTCCGCGCTTTGCACGCACGCCGAACGTGATCAAATCGGTCCGTGCAAAAATTGCTCGCAACCCGGTGCGTTTCATAAGAAAACTTGCAAAGGAAGCCAATATTTCTGAGAAATCCATGCGGAGAATCATCAAAGAAGACCTGCATGCATCTTCCAGAGCCAAAGTGAAACGCCACTTGATTAAGGACCGGGTCAAGGAACTACGAGTGACTTGTTCCAAGAGATTGCTTTCCTTGTTGAAGAAGGAAAAAATGATAATCCTGTTCTCCGACGAAAAGCTTTTCAGCATCGATGCTGTGGCCAACAGCCGCACGGTCCGGTTCATTTCACCGCAGAAAATGGAGAACGTGCCGGAAAAAGTTAAATTCAAATTTCAATCCAAACATCCGGCTGGTGTCATGATGTTTGGCTTGGTGGGGTCCAACGGTTTGAAAATGCCGCCTGTTTTCATTGATGCTGGAGTTAAAATCAATACCGAAGTGTATATCGGTATTTTAAAGGAGTGCTTCCGTGGGTGAAGGCCAACTTCTCCGAGGACCAAAACGTTGTCCTACAGCAGGATGGAGCGCCGTGTCACACGTCCAATCGAACCCAACAATGGTTGAACGACAACATGAAGTTTTGGCCGAAGGATTTGTGGCCGCCTAGCAGTCCAGATCTTAATCCGTTGGATTATTCGATTTGGGCTTATGTTGAAGCACGAGCCTGCAAAACATCACACCCTAGTGTGCCCTGAAGTCAACCATAACACGCACATGGCAGTCAATGTCGGAGGACTACGCCCGAAAGGCATGCTCTGGCTTCCGGCGTCGGCTCGAGGATGTCATTAATAAAAATGGAGGACACATTGAATAAATTTGTTTAAAAGGACTTTATAAAGATAACTGCACTCGAAAATGTTGATATTATTGCTTGAATTAGTTGAAAATGGGATTTGAAAGAAATAGAACAAATTTTCGCATTATTTTCTGCCGCACCCTGTGTACCATAAATGTTGAAAATTTTACCATAAACGTAGTAAATTTGACTGAAATTTCATGGTAGTTTTGAAGATAGGCATAGTCGGTTTAAATTTTAGTTTTTACTACAAGATTTTTTCCTGTGTACATATGGTTGAAATAATGATAATGACAAAAGACGACATATTACATACCGAAAAACTATGCCTAAGACGGCATTTCTCTCAAACTAGTAACCGTTGTTACAATTTGTTATATTTTTTTGTTGTGCATGTGTAGATGTCGTTTAGAATTTTGGGGTATCTAGTAGGTTAATGGGTTAGTAGGGAAATAGATTGTAAGATTAATTGTATCAGCTAGTAGGAGATTTGAATTTGAAAAACCAAAAATGTTGTTTGCAAGTAGTGGGCTGAAGTGGAGTGAATCAACTGTAGTAATGGAGGAAAATAGAAGCAGGCCGACTCTGAGACACAGCTCGAGGAGTCTTCGGTTTCTGAGCCTCTTGCCGGGAGTTCTTGGCCCTATAAGGGTGATACCTACCGACCTCGAGTTAGGTGAGGTATTAAGCTTCATTTGACAAACATAGACTACAACTCCATATCTGCTGAAAGATCTGGAACTAATAAGATTACGTCAAAAGACGACAAATGCCATAATGAGAAACTTTTCCGAGAATGGTAACTCTCTAGAGCTTCATTTGACAAAGATAAACTGCAGCGCCATGTATGTGGCAAGATCATGGACTAATATGATGTTGTCAAAGGCGACAAATGATATTTTTGAGACCGTAACCTACCTAATGAGGTAAACATTGTGTCTAGGTTGAAATTTCATAATTCTACATAGGATTGAAATTCGGGTTTATATTTACCCTAATACCCTAATACCTATGTACCATTTTTTTTTTTAATAACTGAGGAGGGTTAAATCTTTCTATGGTTCTATATATGTAACATGACAAAAGAGTTGTAAGAAAATACCAGACACAAACCCCCCGACCCCCCTCTTTCATTATATGTGAATTCCACTTAACTCGGTGTTCCTCCAGTCATCTGGTAGCTTTTTTTTTTTTTTTTTTTTTTTTTTTAACTCTTTATTTATTTCAAATTTTACATTATTTTACATTCACATTACATTATTTTACATTCATCTGGTAGCTCATTACCATCACACGATCGTCTCGCCGTATTTAAATCATATCATTGAATGTCATGTTCATGAGCGATTAATTTTAGTGTTAATCAATTAATGACTTCCCACGAAAACAACATCTCACATGGGATAAGAAAACCCATTTATCGAAAAGCGATTCACAAGCAATTTCACCTCGTGAGTTATTAAAAATAAATATATTGCAGGAAATTTCAATACTTCCAACGAAAACACACGTCTCAAATACGGATACACGTGCGGTGGTAGCTTTAGACTAGATTTTCGTTTTAATTTTCGTACACATGTGTTCAAATAGATTTACCAATTTCGAAAAATAATTACGAAGTCTTCAAACCCTGAGTAACTTCATTAATTGAAGATTCCCGAGGACCAAATTTCCATTAAAAAACATTCACCAGGGCTCGTCCGGGAATTGAACCCGGGACCTCTCGCACCCGAAGCGAAAATCATACCCCTAGACCAACGAGCCATGTTAGGAAGGAGCGGCATTTTAAGCACCACGCTGCGTGCTGCCTGCCTACATTGTATGCGGGCTCCTGTTGGTATACCCTCATCAATTTGCCATCGTACCGTTCAGTACATATGGATGTCCATCAACGCTCACATCTGCACTTATTTGGGAGCCGTCACGCCCGCTGAATGAATGTGTACCGGCTGCGATCGTTGTTTACGCTTGTTTTATTTGTGCAGCGTCGCGACAATCGCGTGATAGTGTTATTTTGTTCTTAAACGAGTATAATGTCGCAGTGGACTATGTTTGCTACAGCTTCAAATATAGATATTGGGATTGCATTTTATTGCTGGCATCGACTAGTATTGCTGTATTTTATAGTTATGGCTGATGAAGCATAGAAATGAGCAAATATACATTTTTTCATCTTCATCAGACTTCGATCAAATTTCTTAACATGTTGAAATCCATCGGTCAAACGTTGGAATTTCTAAATCTACTGACAGTAGGTCATGGATGATTCCGAAAGAGTGAACACAAACTCTGAAGAATCCTTCTCGTATTAACGATCCCTTTATTGTAGGACTGAAGAATCTGTGAAATCTGGAAAAAAAAAAACGGCCAAGAAGTGAGAACGGCCGCCCGGAAAAGGGTGCGAGAAAAAAAAAGTTAGAAGAAGCCATAAATTATCTCGGCATTTGGAAAGTTGGTTTTTATGTCGATTACTCAACTGATTCCACTTCAATGGGAGGAGGAAACAAAAAGCGAAGAATGATTCAATAGAAGCAAGGGACAGTCGTCCTATTTTCTTCAATACGTTCGAAAGATTGCAGCGTTTCCCCGCTCGCTAAGAAGTTGGAAAATACATTCTTCCATTTTATGGAGGCAAATTTTTGGTTACCAGATCACGGCCCAACCGACGACGACGATGACGACGACTAAAAGTCTACCGTTGAAGCTTGCAACGACGAGCCGACCAATATCCTTTACGCTATCCTTGCCACTCTTCCCTCATAGTAGAGTCCTCAGGTCGGTCGGGTGTTGAGTTTATAATCAATTTGTGTTCCGTTCTAGAGAACGATCCGTTCGACAGTTTGGCGCTCCCATGTTGGGAAAATTCGCTATGATGTATAGTCTTTGTAGGCCTTATGTTATTTTTTTTTTTGCGGCGAGCAGGGACGTGTTGGACGAGGTCGTCGATGGCCATTGTGCTGGAGAATGATGCGATGTGACCATCATCAAAGGGAGGATGCTGGATGCTGAGATTGAGATATAGGCGTAGGTGAGTTTGGGGTGGTGCACCATTTGAGTGGTTTCGGTACCGGGTGTTTTGTGGTAATCGTTCAAATACAATATGAGAGAAGATGGTTTTTATTTTCAATTCAATTATCAAGAATTCACATGGTTCAGTTAATAACGACTGTTAAAACAGCAGTAACTATACCATTCCATAAAAGACTGCCATGTGATTATAAGCAGTATAGGATTGTATTTAAATATTTGTGTTCTGTGGTATGATTAGATTCTTCAGTTATTTCAGGAATCATCAAACCGGGCCACCCAAACTGCCTTCTTCGACTTATAAAATAGTCTGTTGATTCTAAAAAAAAAACAAATGAAATATCTTTTCATTTAAATTTTATCTTCGTTGATTGGACTGATCTACTCTGATTTTCAGCTTTTTCAGGACTATTAAGATATTAATTCCTATTTAATTTCTATTGTGCAGTAACAATCTAGTAGATGTCAGATATATTTTGTAAATACATATATTATATTCGAATCCGTAAATCATATACATACCTCCAATAACAAAGGGTAAGGGGGGAATACAGGGTGCCAGACGAAGTGTAGGCTGGATGAGGGATTCGTGGTTATCTGGTCCAAGTCATGGATGACAATTATGCCTTCCTTGATGGAAATCATCAGATTGAAATCAGCGAAGGTCCAATTATCTTCCGACAGTCTACAGTGAGTTTGCTAAGACTATTTTTAAAAAACCACCAGACGGAAATCCTAATGTGTATTACTTGCTGTTCATTTTCTGTAATAAGACCGTTTCGTTGGAAGGCGATTCTCTATCCTTTCCGTGGGTTTCGTGTAAGTGCTTCTGCTTACGGGTCCACACCACCGTTTTTGGCCCATCATACAACAGAATAGTGATTACAGGTATTTACCCTCCGCTCTCCCCCTCACCAAAAGGCTCTTTATGGAGCCCCCTCAGCTCACTCAGCTATATCTCGTGGCAGAATGTTATATTCCCAAGTAACAATTTTAGTTTTATTCCAGCCGTATAGCACTTCTCCCGGCTTTGTTGATAAAACTACAATCAAAACTGTTTTGTCTACCAATACCTCCTCTATGCTTCTTTAAAGCCGAAATTTGTACAAAATGGCCCACTCTATAGACGGTTGTGAAAACATTTTGATGAAACCTAGTACAAAAAGATTTTGAAAATGTTCTAGTGAAAGACCACTTGAGAACATTCATAAAACCTATTGGCTGCCATGAAAACCAGAATGTGGCCAAATGGCCACAGCTGTCAAACTTCACTGTGAAATCGATGTTGTTTTTTGTTGTTCTGCTTTGTTCGATTCTCTGCTCTTCTGATTCATTTAGCAGTAAAAATAAGGTCTAGTGTTGCGGGAAATTTTGTTTGATAGCAAAATATCCAAAGCAAATTGTGTTCTCTACAGCGTATTATGCTCCAAATTATATGCGCATTTATTTTTATGGTGAATATTGGCACGATAAGAGCCGAAAATTAATGCGCCTCGGAAATTATGCGAGTTTACAACAACATAAAACAAAGTAAAACAAATATATTCGATAAATTAATCATGAATTTCCTGTAAAGTGCTTGGAATTGGATGAGATTATCTAAAAGAATGCCGAAATCTTTCTCCGATCTACAGTTTATTTGCATACCATTGAAAATTTTATGCATTTATTTCTCCACATGTCAATTATTTCTTATTTTTCAACATGGCGATTGGAAAAAAAATCACAGTTTTGCCATTAAGCCAATTTTTCTTCGCAATGACTATTATAAAACTATTTGGTCTTATGGTGACTTCCTTCAATGCCAATTTGCCGTTTAATGCATTTACTGGAGGCAAAATGGTTTTAAATGCTTTTTCAACTGACCATAATAAGATACTATCAATGAGTCCTAAAACGGCATTTCAATACAGCATTTTACGAGTTCATAAATTCGAAATAAAACCTTTGATAGGAATCTCCATATTCTGCGTCTAGCTCCGACAAGAAAGCTTGGAATTCTCAATGATTGAAAGCATTTGATCGAATAAAATTAACGACCATCCAAAAATACACTTACCAATCATAGCTGGGGCACCGTCGTTGATCGCACTCGCCAGTTTCTTCAAATCCATGCCGAATTGGTTTAGAATCGATGAGAGAGCGTTGAAAATATCAACACCTTTTGTAGTGCCTTTGAGCGGAAATAAACGTATGAGCTCTTCAGTAATCTCATATGTCTTGGAAACAACCCTAACGAAAACCGCTAGCTGAGCGGTGTCTGAAATGTTCGTACTTTCATCCAGTGCCGAAAAATATGCGAAGTTTGCAGGCCTTTCCTTCAACGTATTTTGCATATCGTCTGCAATTTTTGCAGCTCTACGAGTAATCGTAGCTCGCGACAGAGAAATCAGCAAAAAAAAAACCCGGGCGGGGGGTGGAAAATACGCGGGTGTTGGGGGATGGGGGTAAAATTAAAAATTATTTTGGCTCTCTTTTTTTGGTCTCTGGTTTTTAATTCAGGGGAGAAAGGGAAAAAAATTTGCTGGGTGTGGATTTTTTGGGAGAAGGAATTCTTATATTTGTGGTAGAAAGAAGGGGGGGAATGGATTGGGTTGTGGGAAAAGAGGTGGGGGTGTGTGTGTGTGTGTGTGTGTGTGTGTGTGTGTGTGTGTGTGTGTGTGTGTGTGTGTATACAATCCAACTCCCACTGTCCGGCAGTGCTTTTATGGAAGAAAAATGTCTGCAGCTATCATGCTTTTATCCTAATCCCAAACTGTAAACATTTTTAGCCCGGGTGTTGAAAGGTGATAGCTCTGTTGAGATCTAGTGACCCATTTCAGAATGCCTGGTCACTCACGTCCATTCCGAGGTCACTTTCACTTACAACAAGCCCCGCATAAACACAATACTTATATCAATTGGATATTTGTACTATATTTACACTTCCATTATCGCAACATGTTTTGTTACGATCATGGCACGTATTTAGTAGTATGTATTTTGTATTTGTTTATAATTGCTTAGATCTCACCAGTAATGTTTGATGTTTCCTTGCTGATCCTGCTCCTTTTGTTCCACTTTTCGTATTTTTTTTTTTCGTATCTTCCGCTGTATGATGTGCAGCCATATACTTACTACCTAAGCCACGTGCGACGCTGGCTGAACAGCTGCTTGAATTCCACAACCGCTCGCGTCCATGCAACCATCATTGTAAAACCGCATGCAGACCAAGGTTAGTATGAAAGGTGAAGAAAAAGAAAAAGAAAAAAAAAATTTGGTGTATGGAGATTATAGGTGATATTCTCACAACGACTCTTTGTTTCTTTGACTGGAAATTTTGAGTCACTCTAAACTAACCATGAAAAAAAAAAAAAAAAAATATATATATATATATATATATATATATATATATATATATATATATATATATATATATATATATATATATATATATATATATATATATATATATATATATATATATATATATATATATATATATATAATATATATATATATATATATATATATATATATATATATATATATATATATATATATATATATATATATATATATATATATATATATATATATATATATATATATATATATATATATATATATATATATATATATATATATATATAATAATTGCTTGGCTAAACCCTAAATTACAGCCTACCCTACAGCTTGTGATCTACTTGCTATCCCAAATTTAAATATATTTCATATAAGAGCTAATTTGAAACATTGAAAAGAACTTGTCTACCTGTTATCTAGCGGGTTTATTTTTTATTTGTTTATCCTTTCTATTAATTTAAAGTGTGATATGAAGGGTAAAATCTCATTGCCTCGCATTACAACCGATTACAACCGATTTGCCGTTTTTGAACTTTACAAAAAAGGAGGTTATACGAAACGTCAACGAAACAACGACCGTATGCTATTGTATATGACGCATCTAACACTGCTACAGATATAAGCCACATGGATAGGTCTATTCTATAGCTTCTAATGGTGTTTCCTAAGCGGACCCTCCGCGTCCTATCTCGAATATACATGCTTGTCATCATCGGTCTGATACCCTGATCATAACATTCACCTCCCTCGAAAATAGTGCAATTACATTCAGTTATTAGAAAATTAGTAAACCAGATATTTTGATTATTCATTCCATACAACAAATGGATGAACTACAACACAAATTGCCACGAAAATGAAAAGTGTACTTTAAGTCTTTTCCTTCGATTGAAGGTAATAAGTCTAAGAGTGAATTGCATAACTCGCCAGTATCACACTTATGTCAGTGCCTTTATATAAACGTTCTACAACGTGGCAGTTAAAAAATGACTAGAATTTCTGATACTTTCACTATTGGTCAAACTCTTAATCTAACATGCATGTTTACAGCACGAGAGGGATCCCTTTAATTCAAGAGACTATTAAAGCAAAGCTAACCGATATAGAGAAGAATTGTTCTATGACCTCAAGGCTACTCCCTAAGCGGACCCTCCGCGTCCTACTCTTTTCATAAAACCTTAGCCTTTAATTCTTTGTCAGCATCTCTCCTAAGTAACATTTTTCGATGACCTTTGTTCAGTTCGAGAGGTCTGATCCCTAGCTTAATAATATGTTGTTAGAGTTAGTGCTTTGATCACGGCTGCCGTATACTTATTATTCAGGACTTATTATTAGTTGCTCACTATCATGATCAAAACACTCACCCTTTTCAATAATGAAGCGAACAATAAGATTATTAATGATACCAACTGTATTTTGATGTTTAATGAATGACAATTAGAGAATAAGCAACAATGAAAAAAAAAACTGTCAAGCAAATGAAAAGGGAACTTTTTGTCGTTTCCCTAAATTATTTGATATCAGGTATATGTAGATTGTTCCTAGCTTCGTCTAAGAGTGAATTGCGGTTAAACCCGCCAGTATCGCACCTGTTTCAGTGCCTTCAAATAAACGTACTACGACGTGGCAATTTAAAGAAAGCATAGTGTGATACTATCACTGCTGATCATGTTCTTGGTCTCCCATGCTGGCCTTTTGCATGAGATTAGCCCTCTCACCTACGACAAGGTGACAACCATGATCTTCGAGAGGGATTTCATTTTTTCAATTTTTTTTTTCGCAGGCGACTCATCTTATCAAAATGTCGTCTTGAAAAGTTGTAGGTAATAAAATGTTCTTCAAGAAAAAAAATACACTGAAACTAAAAAATTCATATTTTCAAGCTTAAAAAACATAAAACGTAGATTTTCTCAAAAGAGCCCCCTTCGATCCTCTAAATTTTTTTTTAACAAAGCTGAAGTTATGTCCTTAAAGCTGGTGAAGAGTTTAGGATGGTCACTTCTTTAATATGTTCATTTTTTTGTTTTAAATATTTGCAAATTTTTTGTTAATGTTGATTATGATATTTTTTTTTATTAAAATATACCGAAAATAGATTTCATGCACCATTTTCAACTAAAAAGCATGTAAAAAACTTTTTTCGAAAGCCTAGCCGTTCTCAAGTTATTGAGAATTTTAATAACGGAAATTTATTTTTTTTCTAATTTTTTGGCCCTTTCTTTATTGTAAGTCGTAATGTCCACAACAAAATGTATTTTTCATAACAGATTATTGAAAAACAGGCAATTTTTTCTCAGACTTACACTTTTCTGTTTGGACGCGATGGAAAAGAATCAAGTTGGATCTTTTGGATATGTGTGTGTGTTTCGGATAGTTTTGTTTATGGAGAGAAGAGCAGTACTTAATGCAATGTTGTTTTGAACTGCTACTGTGTCATGCTGTAAAGCATCAGAAATGATCTAAACTTATGTGTTTGCAGTGTACCGTGTTCTTTGTAATATGCTACAAATTAATGTATTGTACATTGAGCATTATTCCAATGATAACTTTGCACTTCATCTTGAAGAAAAAATGTGTAGTTTTCAGAAAAATCACAAATAACTATGACTTTACCATCTTCCAGTGTTTCCTTTTTTGTTTTTAATAATTTACTTTGCTTATTTTTTATATAGTCATGATATATTAATTTATCAATCAAATTTTCATAAAGAAGAAAGCAAACTCTTCTGACGGTAAAATCTTTAATTCAATATAACACCTATCAGTCGTAATCCACTGTTCAAATGACACTTCTTTAGTTTCATTGCCTTACAATTTTTCTAAAATTGCTGTTTCTGATGCTGACGTATAGTAACAATTCATGCACACGCGCACAGAATTTGTTCCATATAGATAGTGCGATCACATAAAATGCGATTTGTTTTTAAGCTGTTGAGCATAAGATTCACATTTTCATGAATCGTACAAACACAAACTTTATGGGATCCTGATTTTCTAAAAAGTTTACAATGTTTTGGCCGTAAGACTGCAAATGAGCTAAAGCTTAGTTCAACATCTTTACGGGTTTCATTAAAATGCAATTATGATTATTCGAGTGACATCGTCAAGAGACATTCAGGATCGGCAATTTTTTCCTTTAACTGGCTCATTATTACCTCGTAGTCCTTAGCCGTTGGCGTTGAGATTTGTTTGGTCCTCATCTTCCAAAACGCCAAATATATGACGCTTAACTCCATCAATAATTTCCTTGGTTTTCTGCTGGGGGTAGGAAGCACTCCTAATTTTATTCGTTGAAACGGCTATACATGAATTCCCATGATGCCATTGTTGGATGTTATATAACAAACTTATTTTATTAACAATAAACTCCGCTGAAGTCGATGAAGCTAGAGACGTAACGGAAAGGATAGCATTGATTATGGATTAACTTTCCATATCTACAGGTCTCGTTGAAAGATAAACTTAATTGATATATACAGTACTTTGTTAGCTTTGTACATAGCTTCATTTCAAATGTATGGCAGACTCCATTGTATTGACATGTACCTATAAAAAATGTGTTCCAGACACGGGTATAAATAAAAATTTACCTGACTGCTGTCTTCTCAACGAGGGACTTAAAAAATCCCGATATATTAACAGTTTTTGAGTTTGATCATTTACTTCAGATAGCATCAGTTAGTATCGCTTCCGTTGCGTCTAAACAGAAACGGATAAGGCTGACAGCCTCCCCATGTCCAATAATCTATTACATAACATACATTTTTTTTTGTGGACATTGTGACTAACATTTGAAAATGGCTGAAAATATTGTTGCAACAAAATATCCTTTTATTAAAATTCGCAATAACTTCCCAACAAACATCGGTGTTGAATTAGAGCTTGTTCAAACAAATTTGGAGAAGCTATTCAGCTATTCTAGAAGAAACAGCTGAATAGCTTCTCCAAATTTGCTTGAACAAGCTCTAATTCAACACCGATGTTTGTTGGGTTCAGAACGGCTGGGCTTACGAAAAAAGTTTTTATGTGCTATTTTATTGAAAATAAATACGTAGAGTCTATTTTTGGTAATGTTATGTTAAAAAATACGAGATTTCACAAAATTAAAAATTTCCATAAAAATTTAAAAATTAAAGAAGTGACCGTCTTAAACTCTTCACCAGACTTTTGGATATAACTTCAAGTATTTAAAAAAAAAAAAAAAAATTCAAAGGGGGGGGGGGGGGTCCTCCGAAAAATCAATGTTTTATGTTTTTTTTAGCTTGAACTTCCATTTTTTTTTGTTTCAATGTGTTTTTTTTTCTCGAAGAAAATTTAATGACCTACAACTTTTTCTTAGACGAAATTTTGATCAGAATTATCGTTTACATGTTATGATTTTTTGAAAAAATTAAATTCATATTTTACATAAGCCCTTATAGAAAATTAGTCCAGGAAATTTTAGGATTTTTTTATGAAAAATGTTATCTTGGGTAGAAATTTTCATATGGACCGGAAAGTGTCGAGACTATACGTATATTTGTATATGTGTATATTTTTTTAGCGTTTCTGGCTGGAAATGCTCATGGTTTGCTGTAACTTGAACGGGATAGGAAAAAGCTCGTCTGTTGGAAAGAAATCGAGATTTACGGCTTGCAATTATTATGATTATTATTACGAATGGTTTTCAACTATTGCGAAGTAGAGAGATGCTTGGTTTAGGAGAGGGCCTCCATTGCCAATACGACTGTTGCGATGGGAAAATTCGGTGAGAAGGTGCTCGTTTAGCAAGCAATGTTCACATGTGGCATGCGGTTTTCTATTTTCTACACAAAAGGAACAATAAATGCTAAAATTTTCCGAAAAGAGTGCTTGCTGAAGATGTTGCTGTCATGTTGGACGGAATCCTCCACTTTGATTCAATCCGAGTGACACGAGTGCATCAGTACTTCGGAACTGCAGCTGAAAGAATGACATGATAACTACAGCAACCTACCTTCAATCAGGGTTGCCACCTGCTCAGAAGCATTGTAAACAGTTTTGGACTTTCAAAAGGATTGCGATTATTTTCATAAAAAGCTCAAAAAATTCCCGGAAAATCCATAATTAATTTAATGCAAAGAATTTCAGAAAATCCATGGATACAAAATGTTTACAAAACTTCTGCAAGTCTGCAAACATTTTCAAAAGCCTGAATCTTTCACGGAACTCCGTAGTATATCTTTCAATCATTTTTTTTTTGGATCAGTAGCTTCCAAACCCAACTTTTGAGAGAGTAAATTTTTTGGGAAGTTCATTAAAATATTCGGAAGCCATTACAGTTTTTAAGAAGCGGACTGTAACATTTTTGAAAAGCACAAAGACACGCTTCAAGACAGTCTAAAGAACTTCCAATGGCTTGGAGATACTTCTGAAGGTTTGTTAAAGTAGGAAATTTTCGAGAAGTTCAATTGTATTCCAAGAATTTTTCGGACATCAAATGTTTTTTTTTATAAAGTTTAAGTATTTCACTTACGTGCTTAATGATGACCTATTTGTGCTCCTATGTAAATCTGAATATGAACAGGTTGAAATTTTGCTTTTCCGTATCAAGGTCTTCAAAAGCGTGTAGCAAATGGTTTAAAAGTGTCTTCTTCTTTGCATTTCATTAAGTTTCATTGCACATTAAACACTGTGATAGTCGAGCACTCGACACTGATTATTAATTTTTGTTTTGTAGGAGGGTATGAACATATAAAAGTCCCCAAATTTTGTAAGCCAATGCACAGTGGGCAAAATTGGACCCAAAATCCCATTTATTTAGACGGCTCAGGGTAGGAGTCCTTAAAAATAGCTCATTTTAAGGGGGAAAAAAGTTTCATTCAGGGTTGACCACAGTAAGTATCCCATTTTGTCCATTTCTCCCCTCATTTTGGATGCAAACCAGAATTATTACGCAAAACTAAACTTGGTGCTACTATATTGAACCCAAGTGCACTGTAAATCTGTAGGAAAAGTTGGAGAGCTAAATGGAACTAATTATACTTTGATCGAATGCCAGGAAATGGTCCATTTTACCCGATGTTCGTCCCAAGCATCTTTTGTCAGTTCTCTGTGTTATTACAGTAAAGGAATTGCGGAGTAGCAGCCTCGGGGGTCAACCATGTCCATGCTCATTCACAATCTGGTAATTGTGTAGTTGACAAAAGTATGATAAAACGCTCCATTTGACTGCTGCTCTCGATTGTATTACTACCATAGGTATTGCTTCCATAAACGCTTACCGTCGGTGTAGAGGCACACTAAATCCTATTCCCCTCATTCAACCCTTTGAACCACGGGCAACCATCGCCGCCGTCAGTCAGTCAGCCGATCAGTTCCCATAAATCGGTTACCAGACTCGGCCTATCGCTTTTCCTTTCCTTTGTGGCCTTACCTTCGCCCAAGTAGACCCAACTGCCTGCCTGCCTGCCTGTCCGCCGACCAACCGACCGCAGATCAAGTTCCATTGACCAAGTTGACCCGCGCGTGGCTGCCTTCCATCGCACCGACGACGGACAGGTGTTTACACATACCTACTTAACGGTAATGATTATAGGTAAATATAGGACTAGGAAAGAATGGCGAGCCCGGCGGGAAGAGGACGGCGCACGGTTTCCACTGATTGACAGATCATGAAGTGCAAAACGGTTGCGGACTTTTTGCTGTACTGATGTTTGGACAGTTGTTCGGCGCAACAAGCGTGATTGATTAACCCGCGTAAGTGCGAACAGTGGCACTTTGATTCGCTTCGGTGAGCGCAGCACCAGTGTCGTTGAAATTTGCATGATAATGTTATGAGAGTGCTTTGACATCCTCTCGCGTCCGGGGATGAGATTTGCGTGGGTGGGTTTTAGGACTTCACCGTCATCAATCGGTCAAAGGTTGTCCATTGCGCTGGAGCGGGATGTCGTTTGTGGTTTCTGTGTCAATTGCCGATAAAGCTGAATGCTTAATGAGCCGTTCGGGAGCTCTGCGAATGCAGTCAACCCGAGCGGGATGAAGGTCATCTGGCCACATGGCGTTGCGGTCAAATCAAATGGTTAACGCATTTCCCCACACGGGAACTACTGCAATTGAACAATGGCACCTGAAGGGCAACAAACTTACGACAGCGCCGACCGCGGATCGGATCGGATCGGATCGGTGGTGCCCTTGGCCTGTGGCGAGCCCCTGTAAATTTTTGTAGAAACTTGGCCCAGTAGCCCAGTAACGGCCGTAGTAATATCGCTTAAGACACACTCTTCGCTTGGACCCATCGAAAAACCGCACGCTCTAATTCCGAATGTGAGGTAATTCCATCGGTCCAATCCATCGCTGGGGCTGCTGGGGCTGCTGGGGCTGTATCTTGCCGGCATTCGACACGCATCGAGCCAACTTTCGGTTTTATTTTCGGTTGTAAAGCTCAGCTGTCCAAGTATGTTTCCCCGTATGCCTTGTTGATGGAGATAAAGAAATATGTTTTTGTGCAGCATTCAGAGGAGGAATGCAACTGCCGTTGTGGCGTGTGGCCGTAATTACCTGCTGTATTTCGGTATCCGGCACGGTCCATTGTCGACAAAACAAATTGGAGGTGGATTTTTGTGGGCACAGCGGTGGAGGTGCCCCAGCATACATTTGGCGGGTAATCGAAGTTTTCATGCGGGTTAACGTTTATTGGTGGGAAATTGCCCTGATGGAAAAACACTTCTGCCCTCAATGAGGTTGGCTGTCATCGGTTTCAATTTTAGTGAGAAACGATCCTACCGGAAGTTTTGTTGCTAATATTGACTGACTTCACTAACCTTGTTTCGAGTGCTTATTTTGATTTATTTTTGACACATTTCTTGAGAAGTAAAGTCATCGCCTACTTCGTCAAGAAAGGAATAAGAAAATGTCCAACTCGCACAATCGTCTGAACCAAATCGGTTATAGAACTAGCTTGAACCTTCGACGGTTCGTCGGACACAAAACTAGATTAAATGATGACGCAATTTTAGAAGAAATAATACAACCCCACAATAAAGCTGCCTCCCAAAGCTTGAACGCCATAAACAAACGCAGTTATGATCGTTTTTCAATCACTATTGTAAATTGATCAATTGTTGCGATAAAAACAACACCGCAAGCAACAATGCATCTCCTGTCAATCTCTGTCTACTTTTAGCTGCTGATCTTTCCAAACACATTTACGACTCCTTTCGATTCAAAAGCCATCAAATGTGATTCACTAGACTAGGCTATCGCGATATGCCTTTGGCAATCGGTGGCAGCTTATAATAAAACGGTTTCCACGGCTTATTACCTCCCCTGCAGAGCAAAAGTGGATCAAAGCCGATGTTTCACGGTGCTGCTCATATCCGAAAACAATCGTCCACGATCGTCCGGTAACAATCACAATCTATTAAAAGGTGTTCAATTAATGAATTGATGCCTCCAGCGCGTTTCACCGGACTTAAGAAGTTGAATTATGACAATTGACCGGTTTTTACTGATACCATTTACAGGTTTCTCAGAGCCGATGTGACATTGAAAGTTAACAACTCCTCTGGGGCAACTTTTCAAATCATAACATCTAATGTTTCATTTAATTTCGTCCCGTTCGATTTATTGCGATGCTTGAGGAATCGGTTACGGCGATTGACCTTGGCAGAGGTGGAACGCGCCGCTTGGGTTGGGTGAATTTCGGATGACGTCAAATCGTGTGAATTAGGTTCGGAAGTTCCGCCCTGGAATTGGGATTTTTCTCGTGCTTACCACTTTCAGGGAATTCTAGGAAGGGACTACCACACTTTCAGCCACAAATCAAATATAACAATTATCGAATCTAACTCGCTAATGATCAGGTGTAGCCGATTAGTATTACATCTCTTAACGTTGATTCATGGCGCATTAAAACAGCGATATTTATCCGCCAATCACTGCACTGTTGAGGGTGGTTTTAATTGAAATGCGATTAAAGCTAACGACTGCTGAAAGTGTTGCTGGCCGACGTGGATTTACAGCGCAGTAATTGAAGTGTGATATGAGCAGTTGATGCGATTGCTTCTGAAATTGCATTATTTGTTTGTTATAATGTTGAATTAGATAAAGCTTATTTAATTAGGTCCATCGTCCCAATTCCCAATCAAAAATAGTAATATAATCATTCTTTGCTGTTGTATAGTTATAAGTTTTTATCCAATTCCGAATTTAAAATAAACGTGCTTTGTAAACCACACTTCAAATTCCCGCCTATCTTCCCATCCATACAATTGTTATTCCTATTAACCTCGAGACGGCCGCGAGTAATCGGTTCTATCCCCTTAACATTAGTTTTAAGATAATTGATGTATATAAATATGAAAACTTGGCTCTGTAAAGTTGATTCGATTGAGCCTGTACAAATAAATGATTTAATAAAAAAAAAAAAAAAAAATCATTCTTTATGCCTTTTAGATGGCCTTTTTGATCGTTTTGGGTTGCGTTTTATGTTGATGCACAAAAAACTTTCTGTGAAAGAGATCTACTAAAATTTTAATAGGATTTGATCATGCGACATCTGCCGTAACCTGACCAAAGTTTTCGGCCTCAATCATGCCTGTTCGATTTACTGTCGCTGGTCCGTTGTTATCAAAGTTCGTAACAAAGAGTGACCTTAATGAGAAGCAGTGAAATTTGTCTTTATTCATAACCATTTGCCAATTTTTGAATTTTGAAGTGGTTGGCCAAAAAGCTCGTCAGCTTTGTATTTTTGACGTTTTTTGTGTTTTTTGGTTTATCTGTTTTATATGTGTTTAAACATTTTTGCCTTTGCACTATGGTACGAATGGACAAATTTCGCGACAAAAATCGATAACTCGAAAACCATTAACTTTAGACACATGATGTCTTCGGAAGATTTCATTTAAAAAATAAAATCTATCTTTTGGTTTGATTGGTGACTAGGATGGACCTTTTATGTTCATAATAAAAATTCTAACTTGCCATATCCTCACGCAATTCCGAGAGTCGGTGACAGTAAAGGGATGCGCTCATTCCATGGTAACGAACAGATGAACCGTGAGTAAGTCTGTGTTCATTACTTGAAAAGTCAAACCAATGAGATTTTTCCAATGGGCGCATGCATGAAGTCAGCCTTTAACTCTTAGGAGTTATTAATTTCACCATGAAAAAAGGATTTTCCGATCACTGTGCACCGTTTCAATTTCCAATCGCTTTCAAAAGTAGTCATATAACACTGGTCGACAGAGATTTTTAGACCCAGAGCCCTATGCCGGTTTCCGTTAGCTTGGGTCCCAAAACCACCGAAAATCATATTTTGAACTCATGCAATTTGCATTTTTCTTCATAAATTTGCATCAAAAATTTAAACTTTAATACATTTTGAGAACCTAAATAACTGCCTCAGCTTTAATGTAAATGCTCCAGAAGCATTTTTTTGAAATTTCTTAGACTTGAATAAACAACTTTGCAAAAAAATGTGTCGATCCTACTTCACCAGAGAAAGTTATTATCGTTGAAATACAGCATATTTTAGAAGGAAAGTACAGTAAACCCCCCGACGTGTTCGAATTTCCTTGATGGTGGTCTCAAATGGTATATGGACATTGCCCTTTGTTTTTTCATCAGATAATATCTCGTGATCCTTCGTATATAGGATGTTACTTTTTTCAGGAAATTTGTTCAGTAAATCAAGGCCTTCAAGATGAAAGTTCAGAATTATCTCACTAAGCGGCGCTAAGGATGAAATTTGGACACACAAAATAGGTCACCAAAAATTTTCCTTGAGCCCGATTCTTTTCAAACTTTCTGGAAATAAAGTACTACTAAATGGTTAAGTTTTGACATCATTGGTTTATTGAACCTTTTCTCCCAACCCAAATGCCCGCACCTTTGCCTTGACCCCTTTCATCAAATTTTGGGCAATGATAGGACCGACTTGCTTACCTACTGTTAACCACACGTTCTTTAGTTCAAGTTCATTTTCTATCAGTTTTGGAGTTTTAACGAGCTTTGCCTTCATGATTGCCCAAAATTTTTCAATTGGGCGGAGTTCCGGAGTATTTGGAGGGTTGACGTCTTTTGATACAAAAACTACATTATTATCTTTGTACCAGTCTAAGACGGGCCGGGCATAGTGGCAAGATGCCAAATCCGGCCAAAACAGTGTCGGGCCATCGTGAGATCTCAAAAAGGGCAGAAGTCGTTTTTGGAGGCATTCGTCCTTGTAGATTTTGTCCGTTGACGGTCCCAGAGGTGATGAAGGGCAGACTCATTTTGCCACATCCGCAGATCGCTTACCAGACAAGGAATTTTTTGGCGAATTTCGACAGTTTCTTCTTCCGTACACTCTCCGGAACGGCCAACTTAGAGGTGGCGACGTGGTGTTCCTGTCCTGGCATTTGTTTGGTGTCGGCTTTAATGTGGGTCTCATCGTCCATCACAATGCAGAACGGTTTTGTGAGCCACTCCCTGTACAGTTTTCTTGCACGAGTTTTGGCCACTGAGTTCTGTATATCGCTCCGGTTCGGTGCCTTCTGGACCTTGTACACAAGTAATCCAGAACGTTTCATTGTTTTCTGCACAACACAAACTGAAACTATCGGCTTTTTCGCAACATCCCTGATCGAAATGTTGGGATAACGCTTAAATTGGTTCAATACCATCCTGGCCTTCTCCGGATTTGATGTGCCACGTTTTTTGCCACTACCATTTTTCCGCTTGGTTGTCTTACGGTCCTTGAACGTTTTGATTACATGAGATACGGTTGAATGTGCGATTCCGAGCTGTTTTCCGATCCGTCGATGAGAAGCGTTTGGGTTTTCGCAGTGAGTGCCCAAAATTTGTTGGCGCACTATTTCTTCATTCGAAGCCATCACTGAAATCACTCGACCGATTTTCACGAAACTCATTACACAATTGACACAACACAATGAAATACATTCAGTTAAAATATCAATAATTTTTACCCACACGCTAAGAAGTTACGAACAATTGCGTGTGTCTAAATTTCATCGAATACAGTCTTTAGTGTACATGTATTAGGGTGGGAATGTGGGGTGGGTGTTGGGGGTGTGATTTGTTTTTTGGTGTTTTAGTATGCGCAATATGGGGGGGGGGGGAAACTTACTTTATAATCTGGATCTCCAGATTATTGACATATAGCAAGATGGCATCTTGGAAAAAGATATTCGAGGGGTCCGGGCTTTTTTTGTTCGGGTCCATGGTCTTCTAGACGGTCGACTTCATAGTTCAGAATTATTTCACTGCGTGGCGCTGGTCTGCCTATGAACTATGTAATGAATGTTTACCGCTAGTGCACATAAGTGGCTGATTACCCCAATACGGGTATTTATGGTACGTTCTTCTGACTACCTCGGGTTGGTTCTTCAGAAAAGTTCTTCACAAAACTTCGGGTAAGGCCTTAAGAGAACTTCATGGAAGTTCTTTATAGAATTTCAGGGAAGTTCTTCAGAGAACTTAAGGGAAGTTCTGCTGAGAATTTCAGGGAAGTTCTGCAGATAGCTTGAGGGAAGTTCTGCAGAGAACTTCAGGGATGTTCCGCAGAGAACTTCAGGGAAGTTCTTGTGAAATAAGAAGCTCTGCATTAGCTTTTGCTAAGCTCGGACAAGTCACTTGAGTGCACTTGAGTGAAAACATTTAATTTCAGCCGCATAATTCACTTGTTTACTATGCCGAAAACACGCGTAAAATTGATCCGAGAAATTAATCCTAAAAATTATAAATATTAGTTTAAATGTCATGGAAACTCATCATTGACAGGAAAATTCTAACCCCTTATCCTACATACCTATTAGGTGCGCAACTAAGTTCTCGCTGTTTTTTTGGTGAAAAGGGAACTTTATTTTGAAAACAAAGGTTACAAACGAATTCTTCAAAGTATTGCCCATCACTAGCTACGACTTTTTCCCATCTTTCTGGTAGAACGTGAATACCATTTCGATAGAACTGTTCGTCTTTTGATGCTATCCAAGAATCAAGCCATTTTGAGATGTCATCATATGAGTGGAATTGCTGACCAGTGAGACCATCCCAACTAACATCGGTGTTGAATTAGAGCTTGTTCAAACAAATTTGAGAAGCTAGTCAGCTATTCTAGAAGAAACAGCTGAATAGCTTCTCCAAATTTGCTTGAACAAGCTCTAATTCAACACCGATGTTTGTTGGGATGTGCCATCGAACGGAACAAGTAATAATCGGACGGTGCAATATCAGGAGAATATGGCGGGTGGGGTAGGAATTCCCATTTGAGCGTTTCCAAGTAGGTTTTCACGGGTTTTGCAACGTGAGGTCGAGCGTTGTCATGCTGAAGAATCACTTTTTCGTTACCCGTCACAATGCGATGCAGAAAACTCTTCCTTTTTTGCCGCTGGAGCAGTTGTTCACAGACGAAAAGACGACGCTCAACATCTCTTGGCTTCAAATCGTAAGGAACCCAAGTTCCTTGCTTTTGAATCATTCCCACCGCATGCAATCGCTTAGAAACGGCTTGGCGGGAATCTCCTAATCCTGAATCAAGCTCTTCTTGCGTTTGACACGGATCCTCATCGAGCAATGCCTCCAATTCAGAGTCTTCGAAGTTTTTTGGCCTTCCTTCACGCGGACGATCATCAACACTGAAATCACCGTTTTTGAAGCGACGAAACCAATCACGACACGTTGTTTCACTCAGAGCAGCATCACCGTAAACTTTTTGGAGCTCTCGATGTGATTCAGCCGCCGTTTTCTTCGAATGAAAGAAGAAAATCAACACTTCCCACAAATGATGATTATTTGGCACGAAATCAGACATCTTCAAACAACCAAAATATATAACACTAAACCAAAATCACTGATTTGGCAAAGCGGTTTGTTTACCATATGTCTGAGCTTGGTTTATGACGCTTGAGATGTACAACATTCGACCAGCACTTACTACTGGCGCCATCTATTGCTACACAGCGGGAACTTAGTTGCGCACCTTATACAACTACGGAAATAAAGAGGCTAAAAATACGGAAAGATCTCGTTGTCCTCGCAACAATTAGGATTGTCCAAAGCAGTTTTTGTGACAAAAAATGTTTTTTTTTATTTATTTTTTTTTGTGAAATGGTGTGAGACGGCGATTTTGATCCGACATCAATATTCAAACGATGCTGTCGGACGTAGAACGAGGGTACGCCAAGGATCAAATTAGCCACTGCAGAAGGATTGATTTGCCTATGTAGCTGAATACGCCGTTCCTGATGAGAGTGCGATACTTAGCACGTCTACTACTCCAAAAATTCGCAAGCGAGAAAATTTGCTTACGAAAATCTAGCGAAAAACCTGACGAGGCATAGGAGCTTCGAGACGAGCTGCAACTGCCAGGAACAGAAGTCAAAACTGTAGAAGAGACATAATGGCTCGGGTGTTGAAGTACATCCATTGCGGTTGCCGGGGATATCTCGCTATCCATTTAAGAAATAGGTATACATACATGCGTTAAAGCTAAGGTTCGAAAATTATTACTATCTTTCATGTTTATTTTCCTAGATTATTTGAATGCAATGGGTAGGAAAGGGACCACCAGGGCACACAAGGATTGAAGCAATTTGGGTGGGAAGAGTGGAATTGCTAGCTCCCTGTTGATAACATTTCAGTGAATTTACGGCGGGCTCTTCTCCACACTAGGTTTCTTCTTTCTTAGCGTTTCAAGCTTATTGTTTTTGCAAATCGCTTATTGCTAGGTCTCACCTTTTTGTTCTAAAAAAAAAAAAATGCACTTCCATAGTTATTAATTAAGAACTTTACATGCCAGGTACTATTTTTGCATTAACGTTTGCATTTAAAAAATAGACCAAAATTGCCGCTTTTTCATAGGTTTACCTTCACCCGCACTGACGAAACTACCCATGCAGCATCAATCATAGTAACCCATGAGTCAGCAGACAAAATTTGACAGCTTTATCAATCGAACTCTAACCGGGATGGCAAAAACAGTGAAGCAACTCCGTTCAGAAGTGTGCCTGTTCAAAGAACGGGCACCCCGCCGCGTCGAAAACGGACATCGTGCGGCACTTTGTGGACGCCGGATACGGCCGCGACGGCATCTACAACATCTTGGAACTATTAGATAACAATCAGAGCATCGGAAGAAAGCCCGGTTCCGGACGGCCGACGACCCTAAGCGACAAGAAGCTCCAAAGGATGCTGAAGAGGAAGACCGAGGGAAAAGAGGCTACATCGCTGCGTGCGCTTGGCCGGGAGGTCGGTTCAACCGGCCAAACAGTGAAAAAGTACCTGGCGAACATGAACATACATGTCAGGAAGCGGAAGTCGCGTCCACTGGTTTCGGAGCTGCAGGCAATGACGCAGCGGCAGCGGCTGAATAAGATGGTCAACTCGATTTTCCCGGCGAATCGTGA
>JAHHFK020005193.1:600000-842708 GCA_024533555.2 Aedes koreicus
GATCGGCAGGCTGGAAGTGGAAGAAAATCGTCGACCCTGTGAAGGCCCGGAAGGTGTTGGATTATTTCAAGTGTAATCCGAACCTTTCGATTCGCGACGCGGCTCTGAAGGCAAAGTGTTCCGCCTGGTTTGTTCAGCAAACCATGAAACGAGCTGGGCTTAGTGTATTCAAGGTCCGCAAGGCACCGAATCGGCGTGATCAACAAAACACGGTGGTCAAATCCCGCGCAAGGAAGCTGTATCGAGAGTGGTTAACGAAACCGATGTGTGTGGTTATGGATGACGAAACCTACATCAAGGCAGACGCAAAGCAGATACCGGGGCTGGAGTTCTACGTTGCCAAATCACGGTTTGATGTTCCGGAAGACATGAGGAAGAAGAAAGTGGACAAATTCGCCAAAATATACTTGCTCTGACAGGCCATATGCCAATGCGGTAAACTGAGTAAACCGTAAATCACAACGGGTACCATCAACAGCGAAATTTACCGCACCGAGTGCCTCCAGAAGCGTCTGTTACCCTTCCTGCGGTCTCACGGAGGTGAGACATTATTTTGGCCGGACCTGGCATCATGCCATTACGCGCGATCGACGTTGGATTGGCACAGAGACAATAACGTTGTTTTTGTACCAAAAACCGCCAACTCCCCAAATTCACCAGAGATTCGTCTGGTGGAAAGATTTTGGGCCATAATGAAGACCAAAGTTCGAAAATCGTCCAAGGTGTTTAAGAACGAGCTGGAGTTGAAGAAAAGATGGATGAAAGTGACCAAAAAGGTCGGCTCCACCATTGCACAAAATGTAATGAGGGGTCTTAAGGGAAAGAAAGGGGCTTTCATCGATGGAAAAGAAATTGAATAAAGTAGTTAAACCGAAACATAATCCATATGTTTTAGTTCATTCCCTGAAAGTTTCAAGAAAATCCGACTTAGAATTAATTTTTGGCGAACTCTTTTGTCTGGTGCATTTTTTTCGAGTACAGGCATTACAGGGTGCGGCAGAAAATAATGCAAAAATGTTCAAACTTGAGTATTGGGTTAATTCGTGTAGCTAGTGACTAATTTCTGTCGAAAGTGTATTTGTTTATGTTTACTTTCAAGTGCTGCATCCAAACATTCTATTTGTTTTATTGCAAATTCGTCAAAATGTTCGTGAAAGAAGTGATCACCAGTTTGTTGCTCGCGCAGAAGAAGTCGAAAGAGATTGTCAAGGTGGTAGGGTGCCATTTGGCAACAGTTTACCGCAGAAAAAAGTCCCTGTACGATGGTCCCAAGCAGCGGAAGCCGGGAAGCGGACATCCGCGCTTTGCACGCACGCCGAACGTGATCAAATCGGTCCGTGCAAAAATTGCCCGCAACCCGGTGCGTTCCATAAGAAAACTTGCAAAGGAAGCCAATATTTCGGAGAATCATCAAAGAAGACCTGAATGCATCTTCCAGAGCCAGAGTGAAACGCCATTTGATTACGGACCGGGTCAAGGAACTACGAGTGACTCGTTCCAAGAGATTGCTTTCCTTGTTGAAGAAGGAAAATATGATAATCCTGTTCTCCGACGAAAAGCTTTTCAGCATCGATGCTGTGGCCAACAGCCGCACGGACCGGTTCATTTCACCGCAGAAAATGGAGAACGTTCCGGAAAAAGTGAAATTCAAATTTCAAACCAAACATCCGGCTGGTGTCATAATGTTTGGCTTGGTGGCGTCCAACGGTTCGAAAATGCCGCCTGTTTTCATTGATGCTGGAGTTATATTAGTTACCGAAGTGTATATCGGTATTTTAAAGGACCAAGTGCTTCCCTGGGTAAAGGTCAACTTCTACGAGGACCAAAACGTTGTCCTACAGCAGGATGGAGCGCCGTGTCACACGTCCAATCGAACCCAACAATGATTGAACGATAACATGAAGTTTTGGACGAAGGATTTGTGGCCCCCTAGCAGTCCAGATCTTAATCCGTTGGATTATTCGATTTGGGCATATGTTGAAGCACGAGCCTGCAAAACATCACACCCTAGTGTGAAAACCCTGAAGTCAACCATAACACGCACATGGCAGTCAATGTCGGAGGACTACGTCCGAAAGGCATGCTCTGGCTTCCGGCGTCGGCTCGAGGATGTTATTCATAAAAATGGAGGACACATTGAATAAATTTGTTTAAAAGGAGATAACTGCACTCGAAAATGTTATTGCTTGAATTAGTTGAAAATGGGGTTTGAAAGAATTAGAAACAAATTTTTCGCATTATTTTCTGCCGCACCCTGTATATTCAATCCTGCAGTATAAAAAATGGAGACAAATCATCAATTTAGTTAAAGATGTTGACATGTGTTCAGTAAAAATAATGGAAACATATTAAAAAACATTCCTTTCGACTAGTTTGAATGATTTCTTGGACCGAAAAAAATATTTCCAGGAGGGTGGGGGGGGGGCAGATAATTTTGTGTGGGGGGAGGGGGGAGGTCTGGTAGACAAATTTCTTCACCAAAATACCTGATTGATAAAACAATACTCTTATACAACATGTCTTAAAAAAATAGGGGGGTGGGGTCAGATCTTGGATAAGAGGGGGGGGGGACTTCCACCTCCACTTCTCCTATTTAATCTTATGCACAGTAACCTTATTCTAGTTTTGCTGTGCATTTGAACTGCCCCTAAAATTAAAAACAAACGTTCAAGTTTATTGTTCAGGAATACGTTGCTCATTACTGGGTTAAAAACTAGTTACACCTTCCAGATGCGATGAAAATACGTTAATATGACTAATTTTATGCTAAACTTACTAGAATACTATAAAAAAATGCGGAAAAACCAAAAACAATATTTTCGGCCACCTCTTTGTATGGAGCCGCCCCATAGTGCATACGATGTAAATACATCAACGATGAAGTTGTATTTAGAGAGACGCTTTAGGAAGAACAGAACATGAGCGAAACCCAGGACCCATGCGGTGATCAACTTGTAGCACTATTTACACGCGTGTGCGATGCAAGCATGCCTAGGAAGGTCAAACCTAGAGCTGGAAGGTCGCCAGTGTAGTGGTGATTCCGCGCAAGAAGGAGGATGCAGAGAGCGCGGTCGGCGTCATAAATAGCTTAACTCATGTCCGATACTGTAGATGCAGCCAGGTCGTCAAACACCGAAAATGAAAATTCGTCAGCGATTACAAGCACAGAGAACAGACGTTCATCTTCAGTCTGCTACTTTTGTAAAACTTTAAACCGACATTTCGTATGTATGTCATAGGCGTAGCCAGGATTGTAAGTAGGGGAGGGCAAGCTTTTTTAAAGAGAGAGAGAGAGAGAGAGAGAGAGAGAGAGAGAGAGAGAGAGCGGATTACCTTTCTTGTCAACTCTAACCCAAAGTATTTTACAATATCCGGCCGATTTTGGCAACAAGATCATTCATTTAGTTTCGTTCGTTTGTTTCTTTGTTGGAATAATGTCTAACTTAATTACTTTTAAAACACTTTCGATTGCCCATTTATGGTACTATTAAATAACAAACAACTGCTTGAAACTGCTAATTAAAAAAAAAAACAATGTGCAATTAACACAATGTGCTCTAAATTTACTAGCAGAGCAACTTTTTCGAAACAAACTTAGAATGAAAAGTAATGAGCATGACATTGAAATTTAGAATGAAAAGTAATGAGCATGGCAGTAGCTTTCTTCTTGGTTCATGCGTGTGTTCTCGACTTGTTGTGGAATTTATTTGATTGGTGGAAATTCCTGAACCTATTTAACTTATTCTTGTTTTATGCTATTGTCATGCAAAACAGTAGCCGAGTGCTTATGTACGTATTTTATCCGATGATCCGTTTTGTTACAAGCATTTTTTTTATTCTTGAATACGCGCCGAACCATCGCACATAAATTCGGCGACGTTTTCAGCGTTTTTCTCCCATAGAAACGGAAAAAAAAACTTTGAGGTAGCTCATCGAAGCTTCTGGTCCGCCTCTAAGCATCTTGCTATGAGGTACCAGGTGAGTTTTTATCGATTGCCTGTCGATCTGCTTAATTTGGAAGATGACAGCATTGAGGTATCTCAAATTATAATAATCCGTCCAATGTTTTACAAAACAGCGATTGGCTATAATGAAAGGACCAAGTCACCTCCCTTGGTGCTAAACCGATGAGCTTGTACATCAATAGAAGCATAAAGTTGCCAGAAGGCACGAAATGCATCTACGCACACTGGATTCACATAGATTATTCTAAATAAGTTTCTACTTGATTGATAGAGTTGTAAAAATTGAAAGTTTACGAAGAAAGAGTTTGCTTCGAGCATCGGCAGTGAAAGGTCGTGTCGATGCTTTATTACGCACTATTTTGCTATCGGGCATGGCGCGTTTTGTATTGTTTCGGTTATTTTTAATTCGGCGATGCGAGTGATCGAGTAAGCACAGAAAAAAAACAACAAAAATGTTTTCTGGTGAGATGTGGTGGTTCGACAGAAGGGGGCCCGGCGGTGGGGATCACAATTATTTGTGATCCATAATATTGGTTGGAAGCTCGTCGTGCCACCATATCCCGGAGCAAATAAACCATAAGCTAGCAAACATCAAAGCTGAATAGCTATTTGTTCAGTCAAATTTGGAGAAGTTGTTCTGCTATATCTTCTAGAAAGCTGAATAACTTTTTCAAATGTGTTTGAACAAGCGGTTATTCGACGCTGATGTTTGTAAGTTATCTCATATGGTGAGTGATTCCAATAGCATCTTTCTGTTAGTATAAATAGGTTCAAATCAGAAATCGGTACTAATATTTAAATGTTTTACTAATCGCCGCTTGAATTCAGCTTATCGTTTACTAAAAAGAACGGCTTTCAATCAAACGAGTCTCACACATTCCTACCCTTTACTTATTTGACCTGCATGCGGGCGAGGCAGGCGCTGGTTATTGCCTTAGTTTGGAATCACCAGTTTTTACACATTGAGGATGTATGCTAATCCTAAACATCATCTGTTAGTTCTCTGTGTAGTAACAGCTGATCTGACAGCAACGGAGTAGCAATCTCGGGCGGTCAATCATGCTCGTGTCTTGCATGTAAGAATACACCCAGGTAACCAATAAGCAGGTCCAAAGCGTATTTACAGCAACCAATCAAGCAATTAAGTCGCCATAAATGCAACATAAATGCCACTTTTGGCCCCAATATACGGCTGCTTTACTGCAATGCTATGATAATGCTTCATTAATGCTATTTTGCATTCGAAATGCTTATTACAGACTACAAGCATTTAAATAGCATTTGAAATGCAACTTTACAACAGATAGCATTCAAGATGCTGATATAATGCTAATATAATGCTTGTAGCATGAATGAAATGCAGATTTAGGGTTGATTTACTGCATATACTAATGCTTATTGGTTACCTGGGCAGTACCGTAAAAGGGGATAACATTGACCGGTTTGCCCATATCATCAATAGTCCACATAACCATTTTTCGTTGACACACTTTCTAGCTATCAATTATGTTTCTTAATATAGTATTTTTTGGCTTCCGAAAGCTATGACATTGGTTTAAATACTAAGTTTTTTGATTGCCAAGAACTGGAAGTTGAATTGAGCATAGCTTTTTCATCTATCGGCTCGTGGGGGAAAAAGCAATAAATGCTTGTCTAATAGTTAACATAATAGGTTAAAGATATTTTTTTATAAACGTTAGGTTTGCTAGGTTGGGTTCTTGATTACAGGAAAAAAATTGTACTAAAATTCGTAGCCTTTCCTATTTAAAAATATATCTCATTGTTGTCCACTTTTTGGGCTTTTTTGCTACAACTTGTCACAAAATCGAGGCAACTTCGCGCTTTTTCATTGAGGCAAAGCGGGAATAATACAAACATTAAACATAAGTAATAAACAATTGAAACAAACACAAAAAAATTAAAAATAAAATCAAAAGTTAGGGGGGGGGGGCAACGGCCCTCCCCTGCCCCCCCTTGGCTACGCCTATGATGTATGTCGTTATGCTCCTGGTAGGCGGCGCTGCAGTGGTGCGATAACTGTCAAGTAAATGTTTATCAATTAAAAGCCTAGCACATAACCTGAAAAGTTTTGTTTGTTTTTCTCCGCACTTGCATCTTATACCGGCTGCCCATATTAACTTTTACACACGTTTTTCAAGAAAAGGTATATGGACATCAATGTCTATTATCTGTGATTACAAGTTTCCGAATACACTGTGACCTGCAGCTGAATTCCGGCCATCGATTTCTTCGAAAGAATTGTTATCGTATTTGAAGAATGAAAATCTCGTCGAAGAAATTTGTATCCAGAATTCTTCGGCTTCTGCTGGCAAAAAGTCTTCCTGGTCCGTTAATTTTTCCAGCTGAATATTTCTTTCAACATAGACCTTCGCAATTGTTGGATCATTATTTTTCAAACAAAATGTCAACTAAATCCTCTCTTTAAAATAAGCCAGAGTTAACTTTCGGAATAACATTTCACCGTCATGAATACAAATAATCACTTCACCTTACAAAAGCATATCGCATATCAACACACAGCCGGTTTTCGAACAATAAAATTAATAAAATTATGATTCAATTTCCCCAATAAAATCCCTTCCGTTTCACTCTGTCCTCAATCATCGTTTACATTCAAACAAACGTATCGATACAAGGTAGGCGGGAGCTAATTGAATCCTGCTCACGGATCATCCAGAATATCAACACCAAAACAAACACCACCGACAACCCACCTCCCCCGTCAGGAGAAGAGGAGGGGAGGACCAATCGGTGCAACAATTAATCATAATATAACATCGCACCACCACCACCACAATCCGATTAATGAGTGCGGGAAAATGGGAGGAGGCAAAATCGCTCCGAATGAGTATCCACTTACTATGCGTATCGAATTTCCTGATTATCGTTTCAATAAGGGTCGTCTTGGGGGCGACGTGTCCTCTTCTGACAGGCATTTTTGCACTTGTTGTTTTTTCTCCTTTCCTTCTTTTCCGATTTACCGCTTACTTTGTTAGGCGAATCACTTTCTCACTTTTCACTACGCGGGCTTTTTTTTGTTGTTGCAATAAATGGGGTTAGGGGAACTTTTGTTTTCGCACTTTCTATTCGATTTATAAGTAGGCTAATAATACGAACGATATATTTGGTAAATTTCACTAGGAAAGAGAGCACTAAGTTTTCTTCTTCTTTATTTTGGTGTGTAGCTTGGTAATTTTTTGATGTTATTTTCTACTTCTAATATTACTATTTGGTTACGGGTGTATTCGTAGTATTAAGTTGGAGTAGCGAAATGATTGTATTGAATTTGGGTAATCTGCTCTACGGATCTGATCTAGTAGTTGTATTCGACGAATAATTTTCTTTTGCTACTTTTTTTTTTTATTTTCTTCGGTCAAGGCAACAATTCACTATCGATTATTTGCTTGGTTTTCTTCTTGCGTTATTTTTTCCTCGTTTTCGAATAAATCCACTTCATTAACACAAACACGTGGGACCGATTTGAACAGCAGTTAAAGCACCCGCACCAGTTCTAGCACTTTCGCTTCATAATAGGTCGCGCTCCGTTGCTAGAGCTTTCGATTCTTCCATGCTGCCGAGGACGAAATGATCTTAGTAGTAGTAATCGCCGCCGCCGTCGTCTTCGTCGTCGTCGTCGTCGTCGTCTTCTTGGCGGTTTTCGTCGAGTTTGCCAAACACAATTTCGATCTTGGCAAACGCTGGCTCGGCTTCATCTTTCCGCCTGCTTCGGCATCTTCTTCCACGGAACGGGTTGGCCCAGCTAACCAGCTCCTCAAACAATCGGATCTAATCCGATTGGCGTATTAATTTCAGACTCACAGTGTTGTTATTATTTGGACTTTTCGCTGAGCCAGACAAGTTCAGTTCTGCTTCCATGCACTTTCCGTGACTGCAAAAAAAAAAAGAAAAAGAGAAATCTAGGATAACAATTAACCTCGCACTGGAATTGCACCATGGCACTCTATGAATAAAAGAAAAACCGGGGAGATTGAGGTGGCAAAAAATGAACTAAAATTGCGGACTCTGTTCGTGCTCACTCCCTCTCCCATCCACTTGAGTTGAATTCCATTTGTTACACTCTTGCAACCGACGAATCCTTGTTCATCTGTTTGTAATTTATTGATTGTTTATATTTATTATGTTTTTATTTTGACTCGACGCTTCGGAAAATAGCAGCAGAAGCAGCAACGGATGGCTATCCTTGAATGAATGAACCCCGGCCAATGAGGGTGAGCCCACCGAACAATGTTCTCCATTGTTGCAGCTCGAACCACCCTGGCCTCCCCCGAATTTTATTGCGATACATTTTTGTTTTTACATGCCGACAAGTGTTTAAAATTATTTGATTCATCAATCGACAGACAATGTTTTATGCATCCGTGAGCAACAGAATGTAGTGCAGCGAGTGTATAAAAAATAGTAGGCGAAACGAAAAGCTTTGGATGAATTCGAACCCCAAAAAGGGGCGCGGGGAAAGGCCGCAGCAGGCGGCGGCTATGCGGCGTGACGATGAAGGAGGAAGGAAACAAAGGAATATGGCTATTGCCCATCAGGGAAGGATCATGGAAGTGTATATTGTAGGTTGCTGCTTCCTGCATAGTTTGCAGTAGATCAAAATGAAATATTTGGTCCGTGATTTTGTACGTTCGGCCATGACGGCCCAAATTGATGTTGTTATTATTGCTTGGAGTAGGCCCGGTGTTACCTTCGGGTGTTTGGGCAATGGACTTGTGACATGATGCGGCTCCTAATTTTCAGGGACCAGGGTTTATCGAGGATAAGGGATTCCCGTGGTGTGATGAAATTTATTAGCCTGAAGTGGGTTAATTTGCGTGTCTGGAGAGCATCTGTGAAGTTGACGGGTGTTGGCAATTTAAGGTATCCGGACTGATTCGTGATTTGGGCGTTATTGTGTTTATAAAATAAATACGTTAGTTTGTTAGTGGAAGTTTTCTCTGTGCTTTGGAGTGGTTTGTTCGAGAGACAAAGCATTTATCTGCTCTATGTTTTTGGAATAAGAAATTCATCCAAAAAAATCATTAGCTGCCTGATGAAACACGATTCTTCAAAAAATTTAATAAAATAACAACAAGATAAGGTTGAGTATCGTACCAAATCGTTGAAATTAGGGAGCCAGTAAAACATAAAAATTTCCACAATCATGTCCTTGGGTACGAAAGTGACCCAAGTAGCCACGAGGCTATAATAGCATGCATATAAGGAGTGTATCGAATATAAGCTATCCACATACATTTGCGTTGTACGAATGTATTTGTGATGGTTTTTTATGCTCTGAACACTGCATGCTGTGCGTTTGACTGTCAGCTTTCTTTTGTTTACTTGTTTGTGCGGTTCAAATTCTGCGTTTTCAAAATGTCGCGTATTGAAAAGGAAGTGAAAATTAAGGTTCTGGACACATGGCTAAGTGAGAAGGGTGTTACTATGCGAAAATTGGCGAAGCGGTTTGGAATTCATCATGCGAGTGTTAAAACCATCATTAATAAGTTTGGGGAACACTAAAAAAAAAAGAATACAAGAACGGTTTCGGATTGAAATGGGGCTAATTGTAGACAAACCTCGTTCTGGTGGAGCTGGAACTTCTAACGACGGAAATAGTGCACGTCGGTTCTTCCAAAATTGGGAAACGTCAGCGACAATTACAGGATTGAACAGTAATTTATTGTACAGATGCAAATCAATTCTGGAAGCACTTGCTTCGGGATAAGAGATTGACACTGTCAAATTTGAAGAGTATTGCTACGAAACGGCGGTAAAGTTAATTGAAAAGTATCCATGGTACTACCTACCAGTAACAGTTCATAAAATTTTACTGCATGGATCCCAAATTATTTCATCGTTTCTAGTTCCGATCGGACAATTGTCTGAAGATGCCCAGGAGAGTCGGAACAAAGATATCAAGCGCTATAGGCAACGATAAACGATTACATACTCGTGTGCTTTTCAAAAATCGTAAACGTAATTTGTGATTGACCCTCGGTCCCTTTCATTTCATGTATCGTAATTTTTGAACACATCTTGAATTGTCAAGATTGACAAAGAGAAACGTCAGTGTGATGTCTGTTTCCAACGTTTATAAAGTATAAGGTATTATAGTCGCTGCAATGTTTATGTAGTGGTTCGAAAAAGACAAAAGCAATAAAAAAGTTTCGAATCAAAAGCCAGCCAAACGCAAGTTTCTTGCTTGAATTTCTGCATGTAGGTATTAAGTTACTCTTGTACGTTACTTAAGTATACAAATTGATTGGAGGAACACGTTATTACTGAATATTTTTGAGTCAATTAGCGCTCATATTTGAGGTGTTTGAAAAAGCGATGATGATTGTTTCCCAATTTCGAGTATCACACTTATTCAGGCATTTTTTCTGAATAATTTTAAGAAAAAGCTTATTTTTTTAAATAAAGTTAAAGTAGACCAACTTTATTATTTTAATGAAATCTGCAAAAACTTAAGAATTTAATTTTTATGATAATGATTATCGTTAGAACATATTGTTCAATTTCACTTCAAGCCTGGCTAGAATCACTGTTTCATGAAGATCCACCACGATTTAAACTCGAAAATTAGATAAAATGTATACAACTAGAAGGAACTTCGCGGTTTCTCATTACAAACATGAATGTTTGTTTGCCCTCCGGTTTCACTCACATTTGAGTAACATTAACTTGAAAACGTTAAAACTGAACGTACCCTAAATTGAGTTTCTTTGCCACAATTCAAATTGAGTAATCCCCGTTTTTTTTTATTTGGCTATGAAAACGAGTGTCGGGCCCATTGTTTTTTTAGCATTACTCGAAAAAAAATAAAAGCTTTAAAATAATTAACGAACAAGAAATTTGTTTTTCAAAATTTTCCATGATTCATAAAATGTTTTTTTCCGGCTTATAGCCCAGTATGCAGCTGGCAAGGAAAGACCAGAAGTAATTCTTGCCATTTTTACCGAAAATAACTTTGACAACTGCTCCAGTATAGGTTCAAATGTCAATCTTCCTTGCAAAATAATCTAACGGAATATTATTCCACGAGAAAAAGAGACAGCCCATTTAGTTTACATGACCAGACGTTACTGACGTTATGAGACCGACTTCAGTTTTCCCTATTTTTCAACTGCATACAAGGTAAAAAAATTACTAAAAAAGTTCAATTCAGTGAACGCAGTGGTTCTTCACCCCAACAACAAAAAAAGTAATCTCGTCAGTAAAAGCATTTCTTGACCATTAGTTGTGCTAATGCACATTACTTTTAAGCTGAATACTGGTCTTATCCAAGAAGTTTTACTACACTGTGGAAAATTTTGCATGATTTTTTTATGATTATATTTTCCGAATTATTGGGAAAATTTCATTGAAGTTTGGAAAATAAAGTTCTACGATGAAGCGTTCTTGAGTTATGAATATTTGAATTTAGTGAGGTTCTTGAAAATCGGAAAACTTCAATTTGCGTTTTTTGGACCAAACCTGTACGATAGTAAAAAAATCTCCTAATCCTGAAATTTATTTAGTTTCTAGTTGATCTTACTCATAAACATTAAAACAAAAATTTATGAAAATGAGTTTTTTTTTAAATTTCGGCTTTTTTATTTCGCCGTTGGTCCTCAGTAATGCTCGAGTATGCTCTGTAATATGTAAGAGTAATATGTATATTATGTTTTAATAGTAAAGAATTGGTGGATCGATTATTACATTCGTAAAATCAAACGACAAGGCAAGGGTGATGAAATGCTTGCTTACCATTTTCAACACCAAGAAATTTAACCACATTGTATAAAAACCATTTTGCCAATAAGTCTGGCTACGATTCATACGCCAGAAAGAGTTTCGAAAATGTTTGATTTATCTGTAATGTAATATACTATTAAAAATCAACGAATCCCAGTCAAGATAAAACAGCTTAGCTTTTTTAAGATACTTTTCCGCATCTACAGTGGCTGCTATCCGCTCCATGTCGCGACTGGTTATTAATTTTCGAATACGAATTAGATTTTGAATTAACTTCCGAAGCGCAAATTGACAAAGAAGTTATCCGAGCCATTTTATATTATTGACAAATATAATATGTACACACTTAGATTTTTTTACAGAAATCTGTAAAAGTTTACCGAATTCTCAACAGCTGAACGTTCGATAATGCGATTTAACGGATTTCGGTGAAATTTTACAGTTATCTGTAAAAATATTACCGGATTTCGGTAAAAGTTTACCGACATCCGTTAAATTGGATTACCGAACCTTCAGCTGTTGAGAATTCGGTAAACATTTACAGATTTCTGTAAAAAAATCTAAGTGTGTAGCTATCTCAAAATTGAGTTTGGCGCAGTTTTCTGGCGTTTTGAATAACAATTAATCAAATTCATAAAATACGACTACTCAGCGTTTGGCGGTTTAGATATTTTATATCTAAATTGATTATAAGTTACTCAACATTGAGTAAGCTCGAATCAGCGTGTATGTGAGAATAATATGACAACTGGCAATATGTTTTACCTTGTTCTCAAGGTACGTTGGTCTTTGTTTGCAGAACGAGGGAACGGGATGAGCATAACAATATCTGTCAACCCGTTTACTGGGGAGTGCTCATTCGAAAGGGACCGATTTTAATTTTTGAAGAGGACACTGAAATGAAAAAATATTTGTACCAACTGTTCCATCTTAGCATTCTTCTTTGCTATAGGTTAGATCATACTCGGAAGTTTTCCAGAACCGCAACGAACACAGATCTATTAAATCGGCTGCTTGAATCATCGGACCCACTCATTTCCAGTCTTCGAGCACTTCCCAACAAAAAAGATATGCCATTCTCCGACGATACCAAAGCTCTTCTTGTTGAAGCAACTGAACAAAGTTCTGATCACAGCGACAAAATCGACAACGATAGTGAAAGCGATTTAACGTGCAGGGAAGGTGAAATGGTATGTACTATTGTTAATCCTACACACTACCAAAATGTCATGTAAATTTCTGTCTCCTGAGACCGACACATGCAAGCGTCTTTTAGCACATAAGAATGAGTTGAAAGAGAGGAGAAAATAAATTCAATCAAACACATCTTTTGTCGAATTGCGTATGTGTCAGTTTAAGGAGACATAATTTTACACGAAATCTTATTTTACGTTCTCCGACTTTTTACAGACATGAATTACGTCTCGTGTAAAATTCATAATTTTTAAGTGTGTAGTTAAATAAGTAGCCAAATTTTTAATTAGTTCTTTCTTATTATTTATTTTTTTCAGGACTAAAGGCTGTTTAATTTTTTTCTTCCAATTAAAATCATTTTAACGCTAGATATTAAAACTCGTGTTATTCGTGAGGCATGGAAGTTTACTACACTAGCACCATCTCTAACAACTGGTGCATAATCGTTTCTTTGATTCCATTATAAATTTTTAATTACCAATCGTGACATTTGTTGTAACTCCGATCTCACAGTTCCTCCGAATATCTCCTAACAAAAGTTGATGTATTTTGTAGTTAAAAGTAAGTATAATCACTCGAGAGATGTTTGATTTGCCACAACTTGCCTCAATTTAAGATAAAGTTATTGAAAAAGTGACTAAATTTTATTAAAAACCTTCAATAACTTTCCGAATATACATCATAGCGCTGCACAATTTTCAACTGAAATGTGTATTTTAATAAAGTGACTAACTTTGTAGAATATTTGAAACCCTTATAATGATTGCTTACAAAATTATTGATCAAAAACTGATTTTTATGGGCTTTTCATAAACAATGCATCATATTTCGTCAACGTTGAGAGATAGCGAGTTGCTGTCTTGGACAAAGTTGCTTGTTTTAGTGTGTTCTACAACTTTTGTGAAATCAACACTTTTTTTTGTGCACAATCTGAAAAAATAAATTTTAGATCACCCTAATACGTGGATACATCATCACTCTAATGGTACAAAAAGATAGCCTATTTTATGATAATAAACTTCTCCAGAGAGATTACCCTTGTAAAATTGCACATTTTTCAGCTATTGCAAAAACGCGTGATTTTAATAGGTTCGTTCCACTGCACAGTGGGCCAGGAGACGAAATTAGCAAGACAAAACCTCTAGCGCTTTGAGCATGCATTTTATCAAGATGATTGCCTCAGCATTGTTGCTCAGTTTTATCTGCGCCACAATTTGGTAATAAAAATTAGTTCCAATTTTCACCGCAAGGGTGGCGCTGCGATACTAACTTTTTTATTTCGCCTTCTAGCGGTTTGATCACTTCGGCAAAGTTGTAGAACATAAAATAATAAGAATGTTTGCCGAAGACATCAAAGTTCTATGTCTACAAATAACAAAGTTACGATTAGTTTTGTAAAATTTAACTGAAATTTACGTTTTTTCTACTAATTTTCATATTTTCGTCAAATATGTTATTTTTGGTACCATTTATGTGTTGAACCTTATAATTTGCGTATGTTTTGGAAATGTTCGCATAGTTTTGGGACATAACAAGCGAAATATTAGCCAAAACTTTGAAAAATATCATGAATTTCAAAATTAATTTTCTCAAAAAATTGCAAGTTGTTGCAAAAAATTACTCATGTTTCAGAAAGTACCATATGTGACCTTTCAATTCTGAAATTATGCCCGATACATATTTTGATATATTTGAGATATCGTATTTTAAACTTTTGATGATTTTAGCCCGAACTCAATGCTATAATTGATTGCTTTTTGCGTATACATACATATGCATTCCATTGTACAAAATCTGATATGTTTTCATGTCAACATGTCAAATGGAATTATTTTTTTACCTCGAATATCTTTATTTTTAATCTGTAAAAGATAGTGTGCTATAAAAGTCAATTGAAAATAAGTATTCCTCTGCACTTGTATTCGTGTGTCGACGAATACGATTGATCGCTGACACACATACTTGTTTACTTCACTGTCAAAACCAAGGGGTCATCATCGAAGCAAATGTTGAAGCATGAGCCTGTGCACGCTGCCATAATTCTATTGCCTTTTTGATATTACTGTTAGCCGTGTTTTGGTGTTGCCTCACTCATTTCCACGAGAATATTGAAAACGTGCCTCACAGTAATTTTTTCTATGTCCATGAGTGCACGGATGTTGATGAAATATCAAAGCAACCACGACTTTCCCCATTACATTTGAATACGCCTCAAAACTTCAAATCTCAAACGTCAAATGTCATAATAATTGTGTAGTTATCAACCGTTTGGAAGCGCTGGTTTACCCTTTTGGTTCTTTCGGCAGATTACTTCTAGTTTGTGGTTGGTGCCTTCTACAGATCACTATGGCTCAAGGTAGGTTATTTTAATTAATCCAGTAGGAATTCATTCAAGTAATTTTATTATTAGCGTGCAGTATTCGCGTACGAGAAATAGTAGAATTATTCCTACAGAATCTTCCACTTGGTGATGTGGCATCGTATGTGAAGAAGAAAATAACATGTCCTGATAATAAAATGTTTTCTGATTCCGTTCAAAGCTCACTACGTTTGCTACTATCAAATATTGAATCACGATACGCAAAGTGCCACCGCATAAAGAGTTTGTTTTTCCTGAAACATTCAAAATGGCTGGATTCAAACTTTAAAATTTTGAATAATATTCCGAAGAAAAATGTTGGTGGAAGGAAGAAAATATCTTTTGGTGCAGAAACCCCTAGGACCAGGCTCCGTAAAACCAAAGATTTGCGAGAAAAACACACCACAGCAGAATTGGTTTCAGCCACGGTAACGGCATTAAGGACTGATGGATATCGTTCCGTTGCTTGGGTTGTCGAGCACCTATTTGCATTTCCTGAGAAAGCTTCCCGTTTCAAAAAACTTGCTCTATCTGTTGAACCAGAGATGAAACGTTTTACAGTCGACGATGCATTGAGGTTTTTATGTGAAAACGATCTAACAAAACAACAGTACCAAAACATAAGAAACATGACGCTAAAAAAAGGATATGACATTTATCCAGCATACAATGACATCCGCGATAATAAAAGTACTTGTTATCCACGTGGTAAGCACAAATTCATTTAATTATGTTCTTATCTAAACAGCTTCCAATAGATCGATAATTCTTTCAAGTTTTGGATTTTGTGGTGGTTTTGAGTCGCTTTTTTAATAATTCTAAATTATTTCAAAATTACTTTAACTCTCCAATTGAAAAAAAAAAAATATTTCCTCAAAAGTTTCGAAATTATTTTTAATAAAACCAAAAAATTTAAAAATTGGAACAATTCCCAATTGATTGGAAGCTGTTTCATGGCGGAATGTGAGCTGTATCAAAGTTTATTTGCAAACTATATTGGGCACGCAAATGATAATAACCTTTACAATAAAGTTTTAAAAGTTTGCATGTTTGAACGTATTTCAGATATTTCCATTCGGCCATCATGCGCAGAAGTTCCTTTTCAAAATCTTGTTGACCATACGGTAGAGCGTCTCTTCATGACACTGAATAAATATATTGAACCGTACATTCATGAACAGGGAAATTTATGTGTTATTTTAAAATGGGGATTGGATGGTTCAAGCAACCACTCACGGTATAAAATGACATTTTTTGAAGAAGTTGGCGATGATGTTATATCATGTAATGACTCGCATATTTTTTTGATTTGCCTGGTTCCTTTGCGAATATATTTCAACGCAGTCTCCGGCGAACGACAAGAAGTTTGGAGCAACAACAGTCCATCATCCATCAATTTGTGCCGCCCCATCAAAATGGTTTTTCAAAAAGAAACTGCTGATCTTATCAAACGAGAAGTGGAGAGTATGATGTTACAAATACAAAATTTGAAAGCAACCACATTGACGATAAATAGGATTTCTGTAGATGTTTCTTCTGAGTTAATTTTGAGTATGGTCGATGGCAAAGTTATTAACAGCTTCACAGGAACAAGTTCCCAGGCGTGCAATCTTTGCGGAGCATCAGGCAAAAAACTCAGTAATCCCATCGAAGCCCAAATATGTGACGATCGCAATAAAATTGAAACCATTCCTGTTTTGCATGCTTACATAAGAAGTATGGAGCTTCTGCTTAATGTTTCGTACAGAATCCCACTCAAAAAATGGCGTATAAATAAAGGAAACGAAACCTTTCTTGAACGGCAACGTGCAATTAGAGAAGAATTTAAGAAGATTGGGCTGAGAATAAGTGAACCTTTGCCATCCGGAGGTAACTGCATTTTTCTTCTTTATCGGGAAGTAGATCCCTTTATCTTTATTTTTTCATCAGGTAACACAAATGATGGCAACACTGCTAGAAGATTCTTTCAAGATCGAGAAACAACGGCAAGAATTACAGGACTTGAGGTGGACATCGTTCGTCGAGTCGCTACACTTCTTTGCGCGCTATCATCGAAATTAGAAATCGACGTCAAATCATTCGAAACCTATGCACACGAAACTAGAAAGTTATATGTCCATTATTATGATTATTATCCCCTTTCGCCTTCAGTTCACAGGATCTTGGTACATGGATCTGAAATAATAAGTCATTGCGAAATTCCTATTGGACTATTGTCGGAAGAAGCACAAGAGCGTCGGAACAAATCGATCAGAAAATTTCGGGAGCACCATTCTCGACAATTCAGTCGCCTGGCGAACATCGAAGATGTCACTTTCACTTTTTTTTAAAACACTATTTAAAAAAACTTTTTGAGCGTAGAACTTTAAAACTTTTTGTATTTAGAAGACTTTTGCTAACCTCTGACCCCGTGATGACACTCACAAAACAGTTTCCTCAAACCGATAAAAATCAATTTCCAGAATCCGTACAAAACCTGTTGAAATAATAGTAAATATAAAATAAAAAATACTTGCTAGATCAAAAATATTAATTATAATTAATCCAGATATCTCAAATATATCAAAATATGTATCGGGCATAGTTTCAGAATTGAAAGGTACATATGGTACTTTCTGAAACATGAGTAATTTTTTGCAACAACTTGCAATTTTTTGAGAAAATTAATTTTGAAATTCATGATATTTTTCAAAGTTTTGGCTAATATTTCGCTTGTTATGTCCCAAAACTATACGAACTCTTCCAAAACATACGCAAATTATAAGGTTCAACACATAAACGGTATCAAAAATAATATATTTGACAAAAATATGAAAATTAGTAGAAAAAACGCAAATTTCAGTTAAATTTTACAAAACTAATCGTAACTTTGTTATTTGTAGACATAGAACTTTGTTGTCTTCGGTAAACTTTCTTATTATTTTATGTTCTACAACTTTGCCCAAGTGATCAAACCGCTAGAAGGCGAAATAAAAAAGTTAGTATCGCAGCGCCACCCTTGCGGTGAAAATTGGAACTAATTTTTATTACCAAATTGTGGCGCAGATAAAACTGAGCAACAATGCTGAGGCAATCATCTTGATAAAATGCATGCTCAAAGCGCTAGAGGTTTTGTCTTGCTAATTTCGTCTCCTGGCCCAGTGTGCACTGTGGGACGGTGGCAATCGATAACGGGGAAACTAATCACCAACTTAATTTTTTAAATATATTAATATGAAAATTTCAAACAACGCTTGCTGAGCGTATCCTAAAGCTTTCTCTCCCAACTAACACAGTTCCACCTTTCCCGAGACACTTATGAGGGGTCGTGGAGTTCTCCCCATCTCTCAAGTAAGTGTCGCTCTAACATTCCTTTCTTATTCCTACCAGTTGCAAGGACGTGGCCAGGACAGCTCTGGTTTGTTGGAAGGGTGAAAATCCTTTATCTAAGAGGTAGGGATTCTTCACAAATCACTATCTATCAGCAACCGATAAAGGCGCGTCTCCATCTTAACAACACTTCAGAGCTTGTGCGACCTAGTTTATGCTATGCTATGCTATGATGTGATTTTTTTCAAGAACCGCCATCAGCCCATGAATGCGATGCCATTTTTGACCACGTTTTCGCCACTGTGTACTGGTTCACTAATACAGATTTTTCATTTGATTTACTTTGTTGGTCGCCTAAAACATTTGAGATGTTTGTCGTTTTTCCTATGTTTTAATAACTTCACACTAACTTATGTACAATGAAATGAATTCCGTAAAAAGCTCACAGCTTGTGCTTCAATATGAGCTCCTAATGGAACACTCCGAAAGCATTGTAAATATTTTCAATTCCTTCTTGGAAGCGATTGTTTTTCCACCCAGAGTGCCGGAAGGTCACCTCGAACGGGCAAAACAAGTCCGTTAGCGTTCACATCAGCAAGACGGCGTCAGCATGGCATCCCTTTTTTTTTATCCCACAAACTGCATCAGATCTCAAGCTATTTTTAACTCCAACCTCGGTCGCGAGAACAAAGAAAAATATATTTTTCTCTAAAATCCTCCAGAGCCTACAAATAATATCTACAACTGCTGCTAAGCATTGCGATTGCCACACGGTACATTGGAAAACCGCATCAGCAGCAGTTGAAAAATAAAAAATCGTGAACACGAGAGAATATTTCAGTCGCCACAGAAGTGATTTAGTGATATCTTGGTCAGCCGGCGGCGCATAAAAGCACACTCTCCGAAGGCCCCTCCCCACTTCCAATGCCCATTTTCCAACACGACGAGGGGTTGGTTCCGATCCAAGCAAGCGACAATAACATAAACTCGCCACCAGAAAACTACAAACCCCCCACCCGCCCCTTCCCGGTAGAGCCGAAGTTTGGCGATGCAGAGCAGAAAGCGACCGAAAGGCCTACTAAGGTCAAGCCCCGGGCGGGTTAAGAGGGAAGCATTTTTTTCTCATCATTTTTTTTTTCGTTTTTAAGGTGGAAGCAAAGGACGGGACATTAGGTGGGAAGTGAGATAGAGAAAATACGACTGCAGTACATTAATTTTGTTAGTTGGAATAATTGTTTTAAATCGGGCGGAAAACTTTGCAGGGCTTTCTTCGGGCTGCACGTGAGGGTTACGCTATCGGGGGAACTATGAGGACGTTGATGGACAGGGCTTGGGATGTAAGCTTGGTGAACTACTTTGCTCGGTGACCTGATTGGAGAGAACAAGAGGGAAGTTTTGCCAGAAGTTTTCTGGCCCGTGCGAGGAATGGATGGCTATGACTACGGCGGTGATATTGGCTTTGGATGAAAATATAACATCGAGTTTAATGCAGGATCCTCAGAGTTTACAAATTTATTTCTGCAGTCTTTCCAATACATGTATCTTTAGCCATTCGTCTAACTTGAGGCTCTAAATCTGAAACCCTTCGGCCCAAACTTGTACGATATTAAATGAAAATTCCCTCTACACAAAGTAGTTGCGACTAAGAAGTGATAATTTCTCATAAAATAATTATTTAGTTCTTTCTTTTTGCATTTTAAGCAATAATTTTCAAAAGTTAGTGTGAAGTTATCAAAACATTAGAAAAACCGACAAACAACTCATATTTTTTAGGTTACAAACAAAGTGAATCCAATGAAAAGTCTGTATTAGTGATCCAGTAAACAGTTAGAAAAACGTGGTCCCAAACGGCATCGCATTCATGCAATGGATCGGATCTTGAAAACCAATCATACAGGTCATACCGAGAAGTCAAGTATTCGATTATTGCTTATTTAACTTAAGTTTACGATTGGAAAACTAAAAATATTTAAATTAACTTTACAACTAAACCGGCTTCACTTGATCACTTTTTCTAAAAATAAAAAATAAAAAACTAAAGCACTTTTTTAAACTATCACTAGTAAACACGAGCAAATTCATTTGAATGCCACTCAAGAAAGCTTATGTTTTGACAGATATGCCTTTTTCGTACAGACTTACAGACTTCTTCAATGTCGAATGCTTGACTGGAAGAGAACATCGCAGTAGGTCTAGTATTTATAGTAGATTTTTGTGTATCTTAAATGTGTGTTGTTGTTTGTGCTCGTTATACCTAAGAGATGTGTCTGTTATGTGAACTTGTTTCTGTTATACCTGTCAGGTGACAGTTCGTCGTTTAGATATCATAGAACTATAAATTCTGACTTGATCGGTAGGTTGTCAATTGTTTCTGTGTCGTGTAGTGTGTAGGGGTGGAGTATTTTTAAGTTATTTGAAACCCCTATAATAATTCTAAATCTTTTTTTTTTTTTTAAAGTGAAGTTAATTTTACGCATAAACATCCTGTTTATATAGAATTTAACAGAGACCGAAATTTTCGCCTACTTGAGAAGAGAAACGTCCATTTTCAACCGCTTGGAGAAACAGATGAGAATGTGAGAAGCGAGAGACTATTATGCACTCACAGCAGTTTTCGCGAGAAAAGCAACGGCGATTTATAATTTTCGGAAAGCACGAGCGGCTGATAAATCGTTTCTTTTTCAGTGAATCCTAGATGCCGATAATTATTTTTCACTTGCTTTTTGACACCTGAAAATGGCAAAGGGTAAATGCACCCTTCTTTTTGGGGAAATGCTCCTTAAACTTTGGAAAAATGCTCCTTAGATGCGTTTGCCCGGTATAATGCAATCGGAGGTATTAACCTTCTGGTTAGCGCTTGCCGGGTGTTTTGACGGGTCTTCAGTTTCTTCAAGATTGTATAGTTTTGACGGGTTTTAAGTTTCTGAAATTAAGACCCGTAAAAACAAAATTAAGACTCTTCAAAATTAAATTAAGACTCGTCAAAATGAAATTTAAACCCGTCAAAACTACCTCGAAGATTGCGGAGCAAAGCTCCGCTATACAATCTTGAAAAAACTTAAGACCCGTCAAAACAACCGGCAAGTGCTAACCAGAAGGTAAATACCTCCGATTGCATCATACCGGGCAAACGCATCTAAGGAGCATTTTTCCAAAGTTTAAGGAGCATTTCCCCAAAAAGAAGGGTGCATTTACCCTGCTGCCACCTAATGCACCAGTCTTTATTTATCATTTATGGTCTATGCACCAGTTTTTCATTTATGATCCATGGCGGTACCAGTGGGTCCTCCCTTAGCTCAGTCGGTAAAGGCGCAGCTACAAAGCAACACCATGCTGGAGGTGGCTGGGTTCGATCCCCGGTCTGGTCTAGGAATTTTTCGTCAAGGAAAATTTCTCGACTCCCTGGGCATAGCGTATGATTGTACTTGCTACACAATCATACTAATGCAAAAATGGTACTTGGCATCGTAAGCTCTCAATTAATAACTGTGGAATTGCATTTAGAACACTAAGTTGAGAGCAAGTAATAAGCTAATTGGGAAAGCAATAACCAGCGTGCACCGGCCTGGTCTTATTTTCGGGTTTGCTCCTCGTATACGATCTAGGTAGCATGTTTTCAGAGAAAAATGTCACATGAGAACATATTTTCGTTGAATTTTGGAGAGAGATATTTTCGCATATACAAGAGAGAGGATAATGAACTATCGGCGAAAAAGGAGAGATGAAAATGTGAACGGTTCGCTACTCATCGACAACCTGCTTGAGAGAGAGCATGGTTTTCACCCAGCTGAGTGAGAATTTCGATCTCTGGAATTTAATTTAGTTTCAAAAAATTGCCGCTTTTCAAACTTTCCAATCCCAGGTCTTCTGAGAGATTGCCTGAGCATCAGGGAAGTTTTTGAGTTTCTGGCAAGTTTCCTGAAATACTGGGATGTTTTCTGAACTTCATGGGCAGTCTCCCGAACTTCTGAGAAATACCCAAAAGATTCAGGAAAATTCTTTAAATTTCAAACTTTTGAAAAACTTTATGAATTTTTGGGAAGTTCTCTGAATTTTTGGGATATGTTCGCTGAGCTTCAAGAAAGCTTCCTGATCTTTGGGAAAGTTCCCTGATCTTTGTGGATAAATTCTAAAATTCTGGGAAGTTTTCTGAATTTCTGGGAAGTACCCTGGACTGCAAAGAATTTCCTTGAACTCCTACAAGTTTTCTGATCTTTTGAGAAGTTTCCTATACTTCTGGAAAGTTTCATGAACTTCTGGGAAGTTATCGGATCCTCTAGGAAGATCCGCAAACTTTTATGAAAAGCTTCATGAATTTCTGGAAAGTTCTCTGAACTTATGGGGTGTTCTCTTATTTCAGGAAAGTTCTCTAAACTTTTGGGAAGTTCCCTGAAATACCTAGATGTTTCTTAAACTTCTTGGTCAGTTTCCTGAACATTTTTAAAATGCTGGAAAGTTCTCTGAGCTTATTGGGATGTTCTCTTATTTGCAGGTAAGTTCTCTGATTTCTTGGAAATTTCCCTGAAAAACTTGGATGTTTTCTGAACTTCCTGGGCAGTTTCCAGAACTTCTGAAAAATACCCAAAAAATTCGGGCAAATTCAGTAAATTCCAAACTTTTGAAAAACTCTATGAATTTCTGGAAAGTTCTCTGATTTTTTTGGAGAAGTTCGATGAGCTTCAAGAAAGCTTTCTGATCTTTGGGGAAGTTCCCTGATCTTTGTGGATGTTTCCTGAAGTTTTGGAAAGTTTTCTGAATTTCTGGAAAGTACCCTGGACTTCAAGGAATTTCCTTGAACTCCTACAAGTTTTCTGATCTTCTGAGAAGTTTCCTATACTTCTGGGAAGTTTCATGAACTTTTGAGAAGTTATCTGATCCTCTAGGAAGATCCGCAAACTTTTATGAAAAGCTTCATGAATTTCTGGAAAGTTCTCTGAACTTATGGGGTGTTCTCTTATTTCAGGAAAGTTCTCTAAACTTTTGGGAATTTCCCTGAAATACTTGGATGTTTCCTGAACTTCCTGGGCAGCTTCCAGAACTTCTGAGAAATACCCAAAAAGTTCGGGCAAATTCATTAAATTCCAAACTTTTGAAAAGCTCTTTGAATTTCTGGAAAGTTCTCTGAACTCATGGGATGTTCTTTTATTTTCAGGAAAGTTCTCTGAACTTTTGGGGAGTTCCCTGAAATACTGAGATGTTGATGAACTTCCTGGACAGTTTCCTGAACTACTTCCTGAAATACCCAAAAAAAAAATCGGGGAAATTCCTTGAATTTCTTGATAGTTGCCTAAACTTCTGGGAAGACCCTTAACTTCTGATAAGTTCTCTGAATTTCTGTGAAATTCCCTGAATTTCTGAAAATTGTCTAAGCTTCTGGGAAGAGCTCTTAACTTTTGGGAAGTTCCCTGAACTTATGTGAGTGGAAATTCAGGAAACTTCACAACATTTCAGGAACTTCCCAGAAGTTAAGGGTTCTTTACAGAAGTTCAAATAACTTCCCAGAAATTCAGAGAACTATCCAAAAGTTAGAGGTTTTTCTCAGAAGTGAAGGCAACTTCCCAAAAATCCTGGAAAATTCCCGGAATTTCTAGAAAACTCCCTGATTTTTTGGAAAATTCCCTGAATTTCTGGAAAATTTCCAGGATTTTTGGGAAGTTTCCTGAATTTTTCAGAAGAACCCTAACCTTTTTGGAAGTTCTCTTATTTTCTGGGAAGTTGTCTGAACTTCTGGAAAAAACCCTTAACTTCTGAGAAGTTCCTGAGCTGTTGTGAAGTTTCATGAATTGCTGTCAATAAACTTCGGACAGAACCCTTAAATTATGGGAAGTTCACTGAACATCTTGGGCAGTTCAATGAACTTCTGAGAAATACCCAAACATTTCTGATAAGTTTTCTGAAGTTCTGAAGAGCTCCCTGAATGTTTGGATAGCTGCTTGAACATCTGAGAAGAACCCTTAACTTTTGAGAAGTTCCCTGATTTTGAGAACTCATGTGAAGCTCCCTGAATTTCAGGAAAATTCCCTGAATTTCTGGGAAATACTCTGAATTTCCCGGAAGTTGACTAAACTCCTGGCAAGAATAAAATGCCCTGGATTTCAGGGTAGTTGACTGAACTCCTAGGAGAAATCCTTACCTCCTGGAAAGTTCCCTGATTTTCTGGAGAGTTCCTTGATTTTCTGGGATGTTCCCTAATCATTAGGGAGAATCGCAAAACGTCTGAGAAGTTTCTAAATTTCTAATTAGAATCCTGAACATCTGATAAGTTCCCTGAGTTTCTGGAAAGTTCACTGAATATCTTGGGTAGTTCTATGAACTTCTGAGAAATACCCAACAAATTCGAATAAGTTTTCTGAAGTTCTGGAGAGCTCTCTGAATTTTTGGATAGTTGCTCGAACTTCTGGGAAGAACCCTTAACTTTTGGGAAGTTCCCTGAACTCACGTGAAGCTCCCTGAATTTATGGAAAATTCCCTGAATTTCTGAGAAATGCCCTGAATTTCGGGCTAGTTGACTGAACTCCTGGAAGAATCCTTAACTTCTGGGAAGTTCCTGATTTTCTGGAGAGTTCCCTAATTTTCTAGAATGTTCCCTAATCATCAGGGAAAATCGCAAAACATCTGAGAAGTTTCCTAAATATGTAAGAAGAATCCTGAACTTCTGATAAGTTCCCTGAGTTTCTCGGAAGTTCGCTGAATTTATGCGATTTTTTTCGAACCTAACCGAATGCTGGTGTTGGGGGACGCAAAAATTGCGAGCCGTAAGTCTTCAGGATAGTTTTGCAAAAACTCCTCAGGGTCAACAGGCTGGTTGACGCCTCACATTTTCGTCGAGAGAAGTAGCTGAAGGAACCGTGCGCCAATATCCGTAAGGCTGCAGTGCACTTTTGTAACGGACTCAGGTCGAATTTTCTAGCTGAATCGCAACTTGCTTGGAAAAAGTCATCAGATGACTCTAGTTGTCGCATAATGTCCAGAAACATCTTCCTTGGTATACGGAAATGACGCAGAAAATGCTTCTCGTCGTAGGTTGGCGTGTCGTTAAATTAGTCCGGGAACAGCTTCTGATGACCGAAACGGATATCATGGTCGCCGTTGGAGCGTCTTCCAGGACATGACCCTCTCTGCTTTGACTCTTGTTTTTCCGCCGCCAAATTACGAATCAGTATTATCGAATATCGTTTAAATTAAATGCATACATTCACACACTCACCTTCAGCCAAACGAAGGATTAAGTATTCCTCGTAGTCTGTTAACGACACACTACTGGCAGTAAACATTATTTGGTCAAAAAGTTTGCGAAAAATCTACGATCTCTGAAACAAAAAACTTCTGATCTCTGATGTTGAATGATTGACACCTGCATAACAACAAGAAAAACAAAACCCATGCGGGAAAAGCAAAGTTGGCCTATTTTAGCTGTTTCTATTCAAGTTTTGCTATTACAAACCAAGTAAGGTCTGTATCCGCAATCAACCGGACACCTCAAAACATGAATAAAACATAAATTTCGCATTATATTTCCGTCGTAGTTGTGTATTTCAGATTCATGGGATGTGTTTTAACGATTCGTGAAGACAAAACATAGTTATTCGGTATTTGCATAAAATTTTCGAACTTTGTGCTTAACTCCGTCCATTAGGGTTTGTACAGACTCTTCAGAAATCGTAGAAGCCGTCTTTGTCCAAATTTGCTGGAAGTGTTTGATGTCTTTGATTCCTTGCTTCTTTCCAAAAAGCTTCCGCTTCATCAGAGCCCAATATTTCTCGATTGGTCGTAGCTCTGGGCAATTTGGCGGGTTTGAGGTTTTTGGTACAATGTTCACTTGATTTGCTTGGTACCACTCCATCACAGTTTAAGCATAGTGGCATGATGCCAAATCGGGCCAGAATAAAGGTTTTTCTTTGTGACTTTTGATGAAGGGTAGCAATAGCTTCTGCAGACACTCTTTCTGATAGGTCTCCTTGTTGATTGTGCCTGTAGTGACGAAAGATTTACTCTTTGTGCCTTCTTCGTTCTGAAATACTCAGCTGTAGCATTTCTGGCCATAGCAGAATAAAAAGCCAGCCCTGGAAGCTGCTTGAAATCCTCCAGGACATAAATTTCATTGTCCATAACAACGCATGAAAACTTCGTCAAATATTCGCAGTTCAAACGTCGAGCCCGTGATTTTGCTGCCAAGTTCTGTTTGTCGTTGCGATTTGGAACTGTTTTTACTTTATACGACTTAAGTCCCAAACGTTGTTTTGATTTTTGGACAAAACCAGGCGACATCCCTATTTTACGAGCCACCGTTCGAATGGAGAGATTTGGGTTTTTCGTTAATATCCTTTTCACCTTTCGGTCCATGACAGGATCAGCGCGTCCAACGTTTTTGTCACTTCTCGGTTTCCTCTCCACCGTCAAACATTCCGAAAATGATTTGAGCACATCGTGAACAGTGGATCTAGGCAAATCCAATGTTTTGCAAGGTCCCGTATTGACAAGTCAGGATTTGCCGTACGCCCGTACAAAATTCGCTCGCGCACTTGTTTTTCTTTCGACGCCATCTTGAATACTAAACATGAAATGTAAACATCAATCATAGTCTTTTTCATCATAGACTCTCAGCTATACCACAGTGAAATTTTTCATTTCTACGTGCAATATTTCAAAAGTTACAACGATTTGAAGGTGTTCGGATTAATGTGGATACAGACCTTATTCAGTTGTTCCAAAAATAGACCACCGCTGAAGATGTCCTAATGCGTGAGAGACGATTTAGACTGATTCAAACCAACAGTAAATATGCCATTGGGCATACAATCAATTTGTAAAACTATAACTATTTTAATACTGGATCTATTATCTGCATCAAGTAAGATCAACCTTCTTAAAAGCAATCTATTCTAATCCACCTTAAATTACGATTGAAGAATTTGTTTAAACAAGCAATCCTGCAATCCTGAATTGGACTAAAAAGTCGTGCTTCTTGTTAGCGAGTTTTATAAAGAGGAAAAGCCGATGAAGGAAAATTGATGTAATTTGCGTCACCCTTATTCCGGCTGAATATTGAGATGTGTCAGCACTAGTTGACCCATGAACTCGATTAGACGTCTCAAATAGTTCCGCTCTAACGATCCAACGACGGCGAATGCCTGAAAACAGGTTCGAGCCCAGGCATTGAAGCGACGGTTAACTGAAGCGTAAAATGCTTTCCTGCTAAAATTGTTAAATTGACCAAGTCAAACTATCAAGCATGATCTGTCTCTGTAAAAGCATTGTTGCCAAGGGAGCATCTTTGAAAGTACGTGCAATTTGCGGCCTCGTCGGTTGCTTGGATGGCTGTTTGGGGTGGCGATGGCAAAAAGACGTTAGCCAGGCTTCATTTCTATCATCTGAATAGTTCAAAATGACGATTGGTGCTTTTCAAGTTTTGTCAAGGCATGATATTTCTTAGAATAAATGTTCATTCGAATCCTCGATAAATTGGGTCTTTCGTTTTCTGAAAATTGCTGACAAAACGATTGCCTCAAATTGGCAGTATAATTTAAGGACGGTAGATGAGAGCCATTTCGAACTGATTAGTCACAAAACGACTTTTATGGAAACACTTGAAAGACTCTGGAAAGGCATCTCGAGGATACACAGTGCGTGAAATAATTATATCGAACAACTACTGTTTGAATTCATACAAAGAATACATGAAATAGTGTAGATTCAAATCATCAATTGACGTTTTTTTTATTTAATAGTGTTTCTGCCAGATGATAGTGCAAAATGTTGTTTGTTTACGCGCTTCCATCAACAGCTATCGGTTGTGCATTTCAAAGAAGATCAAATTACGGGAGGAAAAATAAAAACATTGATAAAAATCCAGTCAAGTTGTCATTGTATGTAAATCATTTATTGTATTGATCAATGTATTTTGAAGCTTGAATCTTAGTATGTTAATTGACGAATTTCACGCCAACTCATCCAGTGTTTGGCAGCCCCCTCTCAGTATCCAATGAAACTTTGTGGGTGTGTAGACTATGTCTTTTCAAGTGACTTTGCATACTTTGTTTTTTCAATATTTAACTAGACTACCATTTGAAAAGGGCTTAAGCTTTTTAATAGACTTTTTAAATCAACATAACTCAAAAAGTACAATACCTACAAAAAAGTGATGTATGAGTGACTTTTAGAAAATTGTCTTAACTTTAAGGAAAAAAAAACTAAAAATTGTTAAATCGATTCTTACACGCTTAAAAATAATTAAAATTTAAAGTCAATTTGCGAAAAATGGCTATTGGACAAAATTTTTTTTTAATAAGTGCAATATAATTGCCTAAAAATTAGCCATACATCTCGAGATGGGCACTTATGAGGAAAAGAAGTTTTTTTAACAAGATATTTTTCTTGTCCTATTTTACGTCTTTTAAATTGGTCCTTAAACCTCACAGAAGCCAATTAAATTTAATTATAATCACAATTTTAATTTTTGAGGGTCTTTGAATGTATGAAAAATCAAGGCTACCATTTGGAAAGTGCTTAATTATAAATTATTATTTTTTTAAACTTAAGTGATAATACAATTAAATCAGGTGGTTGATCCTGTTTATTACCAAAACTTTGAAGACTATGTTACAAGAAGGACGATAAATTGGAAAACAAAAGCTTTATCATAAAATCTGAAGTATTGATTTAGTTGTTTATATCAAAATTGCTAGATTCCATTAAACAAAATTCAATATATTGCTCAAACCTTATTTTCATGTCAGATGGAGCACCGGTCCATTACAAGAACAAAAAGAACTTTGCCAGCTTGTGCAATTTCAAGTCCACGTATGGATTGGAAGCAGAATGGCACTTCTTTTCAATGTTTTATGAGAAAGGTCCATGTGATTTTATTGATGGTACTCTCAAGCGAATGGCAAAGAGAGCAAGCCTCGCTCAACATTGCACAACACAATCAAAACCCCTCTGGAACTCTATGACTGGGCAATTGAACAGACAAATAAAAGTATTACAAAACTGAATTTCTGCTTCATATCAGCTAAACAGTATGCAAACATGTCAGAAGAACTTAAGGAGTTATATAGCCACGTAAAGACAATACCTGGTACACAGGTTCATTGCTTTGTACCTATTTCAGCTAAAAGATTTTCTGATTCAAAGGATAATCCAAAGAAATTTACTTTGTATGCAAAAGATTTATAAATTAAATGTTTGAAGCTATGTTAATTCTATGTTGAAACATGGACTTTGCTAGTGGAGGACCAACGCGCCCTTGGAGTCTTTGAACGGAAGGTGCTGCGTACGATCTACGGTGGAGTGCAGATGGAAGACGGAACGTGGAGGAGGCGAATGAACCACGAATTGCATCAGTTGCTGGGAGAACCTCCCATCGTACACATCGCAAAAATCGGTCGACTAGGATGGGCTGGGCATGTCATAAGAATGTTGGACGACAGCCCTGTGAAAATGGTTCTCGAAAATGAACCGACAGGTACAAGAAGAAGAGGCGCGCAACGAGCAAGGTGAATTGATCAAGAAGAAGGCAACCTGCGGACCCTCCGCAGACAGCGAGGCTGGCGAGGTACAGCCATGGACCGATTACAATGGAAACAACTTCAGTGTACAGCAGAGGCCACACCGGCCTAAGTCTGATTGGTAAGGTAAGGTAAGCAATGTTAATTTCTAATACGTGAAAATGTACATTTAAAAGTTTAATAAAATAAAACCCATATCAAGCAGAAACCTATAATTTCCATTGACATATACAGTATTTCGAAAATTCATATAACGTCATATTTGAATCGTCTTTAAATGGATATGCATCAAGTCATATCAAATTAGAATTTTCTAATTTAATTAATGGATACGCATCAACCATTTAAAGACGATTCAAATACGACGTCCGCAATTTTTTTAGATTTATCAGCCGCCCTCTATCACAATTTTTCCCATACCTTTTACACGTACTGTAACAAATGTTGACCTTCCGACCCCCCCCCCCCCCCCCCCCAACACACAAAGATATTCGAAGCCATATTTGAATCGCCTTTAAAAATAGGAATATCCGAACAAGCAGATGAATGACTTCTACTTAAACGTACATGTTTGGTTATGTTTTACTGATGTAAAGGGAAATGAATGTTTTTGACCCTTTTCAAATGTTAGTCTAGATGATTATTGTTTTTTGCAAAGATGTTCAATACATTCAATTCATTATGACTGCTAAATTTTCTTGGATTCTTTAGGGGTATTGAATACCATAACTAGACGAGATTGCGTGATACACGGTAAAAATAGAACATGAAAAAGTTGTTGTTTGAAAAACATTCTTTCCTTAAAAGTGCCCATCTTGCAATGTATGGCAAACTTTAAGACAATTATATTGCCTTTTTTAAGAAAAAAAATTCGGTCCAATTCTAAGATAGCAATTTTTGGCAAACTGACTTTAAATTTTAAAATATATATTTTAACATGAAAATCGATTGTACATTTTTTACAATTTTTTTCAAAAAAGTTAAAACAATTTTCTAGAAGTCACACATACATAATTTTTTTGTTGGTTTTTTTTTTTTTGTGTTTTTTTTTTTTTAAAAAAAAATGATAAAAAAATTAAGCTTTTTTTGGGGGGGTGGGTAAAATTTTTTTTAAAAAAAAAATAAGAAAATTTTTTTAAAAAAAAACACACCCCCAAAAATTATTGGTTGTGGGGGGGGGGGGGCGGCAAAAGAAGGAGGGTGGGGGGGTATTTCTTTTTTTTTTTTTTTAATAATCGTTTATTTGCACAGGCTCAATCGAATCAACTTTACAGAGCCAAATTTTCATATTTATATACATCATTTATCTTAAAACTAAAGTTAGGAGGATAGAGCCGATTACTCGCGGCCGTCTCGAGGTTAATATGAATTACAAATTACGGATGGGAAAGAGGGTGGGAATTTAAAGTATGGTTTACATAACACATTAAATTTAAATTCTAAATTATCTAAAAACTTATAACTATACAATTTATGGTTTTCTTTTGACTTGAACATTTTTTGAAAAAGAAAAAAAACACACATACACACATACACAGTTAAAAAAAACTTATAGTAAACATACAGGTTAAACTAACTACAATCTAAGGCTAATGTTAGTCAAAAACACATAAATGAGTTTCATGTACTCCAAATCACGTACAGCCAAAATATCTCGAATTGGCACATTGGGTTGTCTACCTCGAGCCCGAAGGGAATCATTAAGCTCAGATCTGACTCCACGATGTTCAGCACAAGACCAAATAACGTGATCTACGTCCTGATAGCCTTGTCCACACTCACAGAGATTGCTGTCGCTCAGCCCAACCCGGTATAAATGAGCGTTCAAAGAATAATGATTGGACATGAGGCGAGACATGACACGAATGAAGTCTCGACCCACATCCATCCCCTTAAACCAGGATTTCTTCGACACCTTTGGGATGATAGAATGTTGCCATCGCCCCAAATCTCCTTTACTCCATTTATACTGCCAGCTGACGAGTGACTGTTGACGAAAAATAGGAAAAAATTCGTTGAAGGCGATTTGTCGATCACAAATATCGCCTTCCATAGCGCCCACCTTTGCAAGCGAGTCCGCTTTCTCATTGCCCGGAATTGAACAATGAGATGGGACCCATACAAAGGTGATGATAAAATAACGCGAAGATAAAGCACTTAGAAGCTCCTGTTTTTTCATTAGAAAATACGAGGAGTGCTTTACCGGCCTCAAGGAGCGAATAGCCTCTATAGAACTGAGACTATCCTTGAAAATGAAGTACTGATCCGGTGTTAATGAGGCAACAATTTCTAGCGTAAAGTGTATTGCCGCTAATTCAGCGACATATACGGAACAAGGAGCTTGAAGTATACGTTTGGCGCTATAAATTTCATTAAATATACCAAAGCCCGCTGACTCCTCTATCAATGATCCGTCAGTGAAGAACGATTTAGTGGAATCAACTTGGCCAAACTTTGCAGCAAATATTACCGGAGGATTCGTCAATTGTGATAACCTTTTCTCCAAACAAAAAAAGTCGACACCGCAAAAATGCCGAGAGGAAAACAGCTGTCATCGGACGAGCGAGCAAAAATTCCGGCTTTTAGAGAATGTGGGCGATCAATCCGTACCATTGCTCAGGAAATGAACCGGAATAAGAACACAATCGTTAACTACCTCAAAGATCCAGAAAACTACGGAATTCGTAAGAGGACTGGTCGTTTATCTAAAGTGACCGCTAGAGGCAAGAAGGAAATATGGCGATTGGCTGTGGATACAAATATCAGTGCAGGTGGAATTAAGGCTCAAAAGTCTTGGTCAGTATCTAAAAGGAGATTCCTTCAAATTATCAAGGGAAGCACCAACATACAATATCAGCGAAGACAAAAATCACCAAAGCTTCTTCCACGACATAAAACTGCAAGGTTGAATTTCGCGGAACGACACATATTTTGGGAACCTGTCAAATTCTCGGATGAAAAAAAGTTCAGTTTGGATGGACCAGATGGTTGTCAGCAGGGTTGCCATATGCACAGATTTATCTAGATTGACACAGATTTTTTTTTCATTTTTTTCATGCAGATATCTGTATGTAAAGATTACAGATTTTTGAGATAAACCAAGATTTTTAAGATTTTTGAGAATTTCTCGTCCACTTAAAAACCTCAAATTTATAATATGTGTACATTTCAAGATCCAACTTTTTACCATTTCTACTTTCATTGTGTTGTTTAAGGCCCATGAAGCAAAAGAAAACAATTGACACCGACACTAACAACCAATAGGAAACTGGCGATTTAAAATTGGCACCTAATACCTTGCACCACGCAATACATTCTTTGATTCGCGTTGTTAATTTAACAGAATACATGAAAGGTTCTTCGATGTGAGCTAAATTTTTAGGGGCACACTAAAGTGACAGCTGACAGTCTGAAAGTCAGTCAGCGTGTGCCTCAAAATTATTTCTTCATTAATTTTTTGAGATAATCTTTTATTTTTTTTATAGAATTTCTCAAAGATTCTATGAAAAGTTCTCCAACATTCCTTGAGATATTCCTTCTGGCGTTTCTATAGGTATTCTTCAGGAGTTTGTAGGCATTCCTCTAGGGATTTTTTTCAGGAGTTTCTCCTGGCATCTCATCGGCAATATTTCAAAACATTCTTGTGGTGATTTTTTTGGAGGAATCCCTGAACTTGTACAGTTTTGTGATTCTAAAGTAATCTCTGGAGAACACCTGAAAGAACTACTCAAAAACTATAAGATAACTCTTGGAGAAAATCTTGATTTGTTTGGAGAAATCTAAGAAGAATGGTTTTCGTGAATTCCATAATCTCATTTATTTAATTCTGAATTTCAAAAAATCCGCAACGGATTTTGAAGAATTATTTTTTAAATTTTGTCTGAAGGCATTCTAACATATAGTTCTCCAAAAAATACTTTAATAATTTCTTCAAGTATTCCGCTGGAGAAGTATTATTTTCAATGTTCCTTAAGAGAATTTCCTACAGAGATCTCTACAAAAAACTGTTCTACTGTCCTTCCAATTTATGGCTGGCCCACAATTGATACGTTGCGAATGCGTTTGCGTGAATTTGACAGTTTTCCTATAGCTTTTCTGTCAAATTAACGTCAACGCATCCGCAACGTATCAATTGTGGGTCAGCCATTAGAAGCATTTTCATGCATTCACTCAGAGGAATTTTGGAAAGTTAGAATAATGTTCTCGATGGTTATTTTTGCTATTCAAATCATAGTTGTTTCGAGCGTGATTTTTTGTTACCTTTTATGAGCTTTGAATCAGATTGAGCATCGGTAATAGTGGGTTCTGACCGATCCGTCCAGAAGCCGCTGAAACGTGACTGTCCCCATTTTATAATTATCAAGTGTACTGGCTTCTTGTGCAATCTACGCATACGAAAAGCTGCCATTGTACCTGAAACAGTAGATCCATTCCGATACAATCCAAGGAATTACAGACGATACAATGTATCTTGGAATTGAAACCTTTAACAGTTCTGCATCCATTCACCACCTGATGGCTATCGTTGGAGTCAATTGTCAAAAGGAATTTGGAACGGTTTTCGGAGCTCGTGTTGTTTTTCTCGTTCCAAGCCAACTGCGACAACAATCAAACCACACAGTGCATTTTCTGTCAATCGAATGACAGGATGTCCATCTATATATACACGGTGTTCAATAAGTTCGAATACAAGTTTTCATCATTGCGTAGGTATGCGCCATGTACATATTCTGCATTGGTATTGGTGTCAGCTTTAGCTTCATTCATACGCTACCGAATGTGCGCGGTGTTGACATTCTGTTAGTTGTTGTTTGTTTGTTACGCGCGATGAAAGAGTATCGGGACTTCGTAATTAAGCGTTTTTTGAACGGTGAGCGACCCGGCGATATATTCCGGCTGCTGAAATCGCATGGGGTCAAGCGGAACTTTGTCTACACGACCATCAGGCGATACCGGGAGACGTCCTCGACCAATGACCGTGCGAGATCCGGTCGGCCGCGTTCAGCGAGGACGCCACGGGTCATCAAGATCGTGAGGGAGCGAATTCGGCGCAAAAAGAACCGCTCAATCCGGAAAACGGCTGCAGATCTCAACGTTTCCATTGGAACCGCTCACACCATACTCACCAAGGACCTTGGTTTCAGGCCTTACAAAAAACGTAAGGTCCATGGCGTTTCGGAGGCTACCAGCAAAAAGCGGTTGGATCGAGCTAAGAGGATCCTCTCTCGGCACGCTGGTCAGGAGTTTGTTTTTTCGGACGAGAAACTGTTCGTGCTGCAGCAGCCGCACAATGTGCAAAATGACCGGGTGTGGGCGCCATCGAGGGACAGCATTCCTGAATCCAATATAAACATCCCCCGGTTCCAAAGTGCCGCGTCGGTGATGGTTTGGGGGGCAGTATGCAAACGTGGTAAGCTACCCTTGGTGTTTATTGAAAAAAACGTCAAAATCAACGCGGCGTACTACAAAACTGAGGTTTTGGAAAAGGTTGTTGCCCCCAGTCTCGGAAGCAGGGGGGAGTGGGGTGGGGGGGGGGCCAGGGAAGGGGTGGGGGGGGGGGGGGGGGTGGGTTGGGGGAAAAATGGGGGGCCCGCGGCGGGGTGTTGTGTTTTTTTGTGGGGGGGGGGGGGGGGGGGGGGGGGGGTTGGGGGGGGGGTGGGGCGGGGGGGGGGGGGGGGGGGGGGGGGGGGGGGGTGGGGGGGGAGGGGGGGGGGGGGGTGAGGAGGGGTGTGTTTTGTGCGTAGTTTAAAAAAAAAAAATAAAAAAAAAAATTTTTTTTTTTTATTTTTTTTAATTGGGGTGGGGGTATATAAAAATGGATTTCTGTCTGTCCGTCTCTCTGTCTGCCTGTCTGTCTGAACCTAATAGGCTCGGAGACTACTGAGCCGATCGACTTAAAATTTGTATGCAGGGGTTTTTGGGGCCAAGAAAGGTTTTTAAGATAGCAAGAGACCCCTCCCTCTTCTGAAAGGGGGGGCTCCCATACAAATGAAACACGTATTTCTGCATAACTCGAGAACTGATCAAGCAAAGGAACCCAAATTTAGCATGCGGAAGTTTTTGGAGGCAAGAAATGTTTCTATGGTAGTTTGAGACCCCTCCCCTCTCTAGAAAGGGAGGCTCCCATACAAATGAAACAGAAGTTTCTGCATATCTCAAGAACTAATCAAGCAAATGGAACCAAATTTGGCATATGAGGTTTTCTGGTGGCGACAAATGCTTTTATGGTGGTTTGAGACCCCTCCCCTCTCCTAGAAGGGGTGCTGTCATACAAATGAAACTGAAATTTCTTCATAAGTCTAGATCTAATTGAACAAATGGAACCAAATTTGGCATGCGGGGATTTTAAAGGCAATAAATGTTTCTACTGTAGTTTGAGACCCCTCCTCATTCTTTGGTAGGGGGGGGAGGAGCTCCCATACAAATGGAACACAAGTTTCTGCATAACTCTAGAACTAATCAAATAAATGGAACCAAATTTGGCAGGTAGAGGTTTTTGAAGGCAAGGAATGTTTTTAAGGTAACTCGAGACCCCTCCGCCCTCTGTAAGAGGGGGGCTCTCATACTAATGAAACACAAATTTGTGCACAACTCAAGAGCTAATCAAGCATATGGAACCAAATTTAGAATGTGGAGGTTTTTGGAGAAGAGAAATGTTTTTATGGAAGTTTGAGACTCCTCCGCCATCTGGAAGGGGGAGGGAGGGGGTCTCCATACAAATGCAACACGAATTTCTGCATAACTCGAGAACTTATCAAGTAAATGGAACCACATTTGGCAGGTGGAGGTTTTTGAAGGCAAGAAATGTTTCTATTGTGGTTTGAGACCCCTCCGCCTTCTGGAAGGGGAGACTCCCATAAAAATGAAACATAATTTTTAGCATAAATCGAGAGCCAATGAAGCAAATGCAACCAAATTTGGCATGTTGAGGTTTTTGGAGGCAAGAAATGTTTCTATGGCAGTTCAATACCCCTCCCCATTTTGAAGAGGGGGGGACTCCCATACAAATAAATAGCAAATTTCTGCATAACTCAAGAACTAATCAAGTAAATGAAACCACTTTTAGCAAATGGGGGTTTTTGGAGGCTAGATTTCTATATACATAAAAATGAATTTCTGTCTGTCTGTCTGTCTGTCAGACCCTTATAGACTCGGAAAGTTCTGAACAGACTAACGTGAAAATTTATATGAAGGGGTTTTTGGGGCTGGCGAAGGTTCTTATGATTGTTTGAGACCCCTACTCTCTCAGAAAAGGGCGCTCTCATACATATGAGACACAAATTTCTTCATAACTTGAGAACTAATCAAGCAAATCGAATCAAATTTGGCATGTGGGGGGTTTTGAAGGCAAGAATGATTCTATGGTGGTTCAAGACCCCTCCCCTTTCTGAAGAAAGGGGGGAGGGGCTTAAAACAAATGAAACTCAAATTTTTATTATAATCGACGAGCCCAATGTGATGGTTCGAGAACTAATCAAGCAAATGGAACCAAATTTGGCATGTGGGGGGTGAAGGCAATGATTGTATGGTGGTTTGAGAAACCACCCCCCTCTGGAAGGGAGGGCTCCCATACAAATGAAACACAAATTTCTACCAAAAATGAGAATTATCCAGGTTACTTAAACACAAAACGTGTATTTCTCGGTTAAGAAGCATGTTTTGATAGAAGTTTGAACCCCTGCTTATTCAAGAAAAAAAAACTCATTTCGAAAAAAAAACCATAAACGTGCCAGTTATATTGAATTTTCCATCATTTAGTTGCAAGCGTAGCAGCGCACGCACCGGGTTCAGCTAGTTATCAATAAAGCGAACCGTATCTTCCAGTCAGAAGTTCCAGAATTCCCGAACATGTTCAATCAGCTGATATCTCACCAATGGTTCTTCTTGTAAATATGTGTAAGGATGACTGTGTAACTAAGACACGTGACGGATTTCGGAGTTTTTTATTTAGAGAAACATCTTCGTAAGAAATCATATATATATATATATATATATATATATATATATATATATATATATATATATATATATATATATATATATATATATCTCGGAGTAGCAGCAGGAAAAATGCTTAATTCCGGAACTCTCAATGATACCAGAAAGGTGGCTTTCTTGATCTGCTGTGCTGCCTCTACCGAGTTCGTTAAACATATCTCTAAGCACTTTGATCTGGACGAATTCAGTTCTGATTACTGCATCAAGCGTTGACCCCAAGATGCTGCACACTTTGAAGTAGTTCTACTGGATCTGATCTTCTTTGAAAGCGGTGATGTACAGACCATTGAAAATTAGTTTCGTGAGCTGAGGACGGCAATCATCGGCAAGGAAATTGAGGTGGAAGAATCGGATGACTTGAAAGCTAGTTGGAGAAAACTTATGTGTTTCAAACGAGCAGAATGGAAGAATGCTTTTCACTTGCGAAGAAAGTTCATTGTGAACTTTCTACTAATTCCTGTGCTACTAGTTTCCTTTAGAAAGCTTAACCGTTTTGCTTTGGTGTTACGTGGATTACTCGTGGAAGTGCAGAAGTATTCTCGGCTTCCAATATAGCGAATGTCACGTGCACACAATCCTACCCTCTCATAATTTGACCTGCATTTGGGCGAGGCCGGCGCTGGCATTACTTTAGTTTGTAACAGTAGCTTTATCCGCAATAAAAAGTAGATCTTATGTTCTGAACTCAAGGGCAGTTTGGATGACCTAGAACATCACAAAATAATCAAATAATGACTGTTGTCCTTGATTGTTTATTCAATATCTTTGAACACGTCTCGTAGCCTTGCCTAGGCCTCAAAGCTATTGCTACAACTGTTGATCTGAAGTTCTGAACTCAAGTACATTTTGGACAAACCTAGAACATCCAAGAAAGATTCAAAAATGTTTAACGTTTATCAACGAGAATTTAATAATACGTATGCATTTCTACCACATTCTAAAACAACGCTTTACACTATCATTCTTCATATTGAGGATGCTGTAGATCGCCAATTAGGCCTTAAATTCTTTTTTTTTTCTCAAATAGAATAAATGATGTAGAACAAATTTGCCGAAGACAGTGTACACTTTTATTCAGTGTGTGATATTTTCAGGGGTCATATTGACCTCTTAGGCCTGAAGGGGTTCGCAGAAAACCAAAATGCACGTAAAGTGAAAGTTGTTTTCCTCATATACAACATATATGTAAGAAAACAAAAGTGGAGGCCATATATGTGCAAATTCCAGGGTTTTCTTTAGCGAGTTGATTTGACATCGTATGCAGTTTAATCTGTAATAAAAAAAAATCGATTTTAAAAGTCTAACGACGTAAATCCGATTTAGTTTGTGACGCTGTACGATGCATAAATGACACATCGTACACTCGAAGAATTTGCACTCTTCACGATTAAATTTAAAGATAATACGATAATGGCCACAATTAAGGTCTGTATCCTCAATAATCCGGACACCTCAAAACAGGAATAAAACATAAATTTCGCATTATATTTCCGTCGTAGTTGTTTATTTCAGATTCATGGGATGTGTTTTAACAATTCGTGAAGACAAAACATAGTTATTCGGTATTTGCATAATATTTTCGAACTTTGAGCTTAACTCCGTCCATTAGGGTTTGTACAGACTCTTCAGAAATCGTAGAAGCCGTCTTTGTCCAAATTTGCTGGAAGTGTTTGATGTCTTTGATTCCTTGCTTCTTCCCAGAAAGCTTCCGCTTCATCAGAGCCCAATATCTCTCGATTGGTCGTAGCTCTGGGCAATTTGGCGGGTTTGAGGTTTTTGGTACAATGTTCACTTGTTTTGCTTGGTACCACTCCATCACAGTTTGAGCATAGTGGCATGATGGCAAATCGGGCCAGAACAAAGGTTTTTCTTTGTGACTTTTGATGAAGGGTAGCAATCGCTTCTGCAGACACTCTTTCTGATAGATCTCCTTGTTGATTGTGCCTGTAGTGACGAAAGATTTACTCTTTTTGCCACACGTGCAAATTGCTTGCCACACAAGGTATTTTTTGGGAAATTTCGATGCCTTCTTCGTTCTGAAATGCTCAGCTGTAGCATTTCTGGCCATAGCAGAATAAAAAGCCAGCCCTGGAAGCTGCTTGGAATCCTCCAGGACATAAGTTTCATCGTCCATAACAACGCATGAAAACTTCGTCAAATATTCGCAGTTCAAACGTCGAGCCCGTGATTTTGCTGCCAAGTTCTGTTTGTCGTTGCGATTTGGAACTGTTTTTACTTTATACGACTTAAGTCCCAAACGTTGTTTTGATTTTTGGACAAAACCAGGCGACATCCCTATTTTACGAGCCACCGTTCGAATGGAGAGATTTGGGTTTTTCGTTAATATCCTTTTCACCTGTCGGTCCATGACAGGATCAGCGCGTCCAATGTTTTTGTCACTTCTCAGGTTTCCTCTCCACAGTCAAACGTTCCGAAAATGATTTGAGCACATCGTGAACAGTGGATTTAGGCAAATCCAATGTTTTTGCAAGGTCCCGTGTTGACAAGTCAGGATTTGCCGTACGCCCGTACAAAATTCGCTCGCACACTTGTTTTTCTTTCGTCGCCATCTTGAATGCTAAACATGAAATGTAAACATCAATCATAGTCTTTTTCATCATAGACTCTCAGCTATACCACAGTGAAATTCATTTCATTCCTGCGTGCAATATTTCAAAAGTTACAATGATTTGAAGGTGTTCGGATGTGGATACAGACCTTACTAGCAAGAGATCATGGAATGGCCGGCTATAAGCTCTGACTTAAACCCAATAGAAAATCTTTGGGGCATCTTGTCCCAACATGTCTATGCAAACGATCGGCAGTTTGATTCACAATTACAGCTCAAAACCGCAATTCAAGAAGAATGGGCAAAAATCGACGTGAAAGTCCTGCAGTCCTTCGTCAGCTCTATGCCGCAGCGTCTAGCGGATGTCATCAGCGCAAAAGGTTGACGAACAAAATATTAATTTTTTTTTTCAAGTTTAGTTTCAGAGAAAAGAAAATGTTTTTTGTTGTGTACGGTATAATTATTTCCTATGAGTTTTATGTAAATAGATACATATGAATTCAATAAATAACGCAAAATATCAACAGATCATTTTAATTGATGTGTTTCCGTCATAGTGTTTACAAAAATGCTTCTTATGTTTTGATATGGTTAATCATTTGAAAACTATACGACATTTTATACTGTACGCTATAATTATTTCGCGCACTTTATACTCCCGTTCCACTCTAATCAGTGACTTAGTAGAATTGTATTGCTTTCTCTTTTTCACACACGAAAATGTTACTAAATTTTCGTGAAAAGTGGATCTACTCAAAAATTGAGTTGATCCACTTTGTTACGAAAATTGAGCAACATGAGAAATGAGTAGAATGGAACGGGAGTGTAGTCTTCTACACTGAACCCAAACATCCTCGTTTTATCAAATAAATCCTCCGTCGGTTGATATCAAAACATTGAAATCGCATTTTCGAATGATAGATACAGACGGAGGACGATTTCTAGAAACCAGATGATTATCCTTCTAATGTTGACCAACTTAATAATACGCGAAGTGGATTGACCTCCCGTTCAAATTCGAATGCACGCTGTATGGAAAATCGTCATCTCAAAGTGGAATGTGTATTGCATTGGAAAAGCCATATATCTAGGGTTGCCACATGCACAGATTTATCTAGATTGACACAGATTTTTTTCATTTCATTCATACAGATATCTGTATGTAAAGATTCCAGATTTTTTAGATAAACCAAGATTATTAAGATTTTTGGCAATTGCTTGTCCACTAAAAACTTCAAATTTAACAATGACTACATATAATGATCTAACGTTTTACCTATTTTACTTTCAGTGTGCTGTTCTAGGCTCAAGAAGCAAAAGAAAATAATTGACATTGACACTACAGTAACAGATCGACAAAAAAATTTCATTAGGGTCTAACTGACAAACGTAAACAATGGCTTTTTACGCGAATCTCGTCATTGAAAACTCGCCTAATCAATCTACCACGGTCATTTGATCAGGAGGAAGAGATCACCTATCCGATAGAATTGGAGGCTTACATGGGTAGCCTTTATTCTACGAGAAATTTACGGAAGAATCCATTGTTTACGTTTGTCAGTTAGGCCTCAACGAAATATATTTGTCGAGATGACAGTCTGAAAGTCAGTTTTTGTGTGTGCCCGGAAATGATTTCTTCATAATTTTTTTGAGATAATTGTTCAATAAAACTTTATAGAATTTCTCAAAGTATCTAAGAAAAGTTCTCAGATATTCCTTCTCGCGTTTCTAAAGGTATTCTTCAGGGGTTTGTAGGCATTCTTTCGGGAGTTTCTTCTGACATTTCAACAGCAGTTTTTCAAAGCTTTCTTGTGGTGAAATTTTTGAACGATTCCCTAAACTTGTGAAGTTTTGTGATTCTAAAGGAATCTCTGGAGGACAGCTGAAAGAACTTCACAAAAACTATAAGGTAATTCCTGAAGTATTTTTTTAAGATAATGTTGATTTCTTGGAGAAATCTCAGAAGATTTTTTTGCATGAATTCCATAATCTCATATATATAATTCTTAACTTTAAAAATTTCGCATGGGGTTTTTGTACATTTTTTTTTTAAATTTTTGTCTAAGATGTCTGCAAGGATTATTTCATATAGTTCTCCAGAAATAACTTCAATAATTATCTCAAGTATTTCCCTTGTAAAATGCTTGTTTCGAAGTTCCCCATTGCTACATAAATTTTGGCAGAATTTCCTGTAGGGATTTCTACAAAAATACTGTTCTTCCAATTAAGAAGTATTTTCCAATGTAACTGCGACAGCAATCAAACTGCACAGCGCCTTCTCTATCATCTTAATGACTCTTAATAACACTTCTCTACTTCTTGAGCTACGTATTATCCCTTATCAACAACACGCACCGTATCTTCCAGTCAGAAGCTCTGGAATTCCCGAAAAAGTGCAATCAGCTGAAGTCTCGCTAAGGATTTACCTAGCAAATATTTGCAAGGATGATTATCAGAAACACCTGACGGATTTAAGATTCCGAGAAACATCTGCATAAGAAGTTGAAAAAAAAAAAAAATATATATATATATATATATATATATATATATTTATATATATATATATATATATATATATATATATATATATATATATATATATATATATATATATATATATATATATATATATATATATATATATATATATATATATATATATATATATATATATATATATATATATATATATATATATATATATATATATATATATATATATATATATATATATATATATATATATATATATATATATATATATATATATATATATATATATATATATATATGGCAGCAAGAGAAATGCTTGGACTCGGAACTCTCGATGATACCGAGAAAAAGGTTTTCTTCTCGATCTGCTGTGCTTTCTATACCGAGCTGATTAAAAAGATCACTAAGCGCTTTCATCTGAACGATCAAGTTCTGACTACACTTGACTCCAAGAAGCTGCACACATTGAAGGTGTTCAACTCGATAACTAAATAATATCCGAACTTCTTTGAAAGCCGTGAGGAGTAGGCCATCAAAAATGAGTTTCGTGAGCTAAGGATGGCAATCATTTTCTAGGACATCGAGGTGAAAGAATCGGTTGGCTTGGAAACATGTTTGAGAAAACTGTTCTGTTTCAAACGAGCAGATGGGAAGCTGGCTTTTCCCAGAAGTGGAGAGAGTTTTCTCGGAATACAATCTGAGGAAGACCGAGATTTGGAACCGCCTGAGTACGGGCACCATGCATCCATCCTAGGATGCTACACAGAAAAAAAGCGTTCCCGAAAATGAAAACGGACCGTGAACTAGTACACGTTTTCAGGATTTTTCCCTTTAAACGTTATTTAGTTCATGATTAAGTGATTCAGTTCACGGTGTATTTTTACCTTTTCTCGAATTCATGACTGCACATCTGGGCACGGATCTTTCTCTGTGTAGTGTTACATGAAAGGGAAAGGAAGAGTTGATCAGCTAACATTAACATCACAAGTAAAATCTAAATTCAACATATGTATGTACACACATAATAACTATGATTGATTGTTAGTTCCGTTCGGATTTTGTTTACCTATCCTTGAACTTTTAGTATTCAAAACAAACACCTCATGATTCATTATTATGTCAATACTAGCCTGTCAGAAGGGCAATGATCAATTTCTCCCGAGAACGTGAATCCCTCGTATACTGAGCTGTTTTTCTGTAGCAAGAAGATCCGTATTGCTGTAGTGTGATGTGAGGACACCGATAATTACACTTAAGCCATTTCGAAAAGACCGTTTTTTATCGGCAAATCAAAACATACGTGTTTTGATGAGTATATATCTGGTTTATTTTGTATTCAACTCAATAGCAATTATAAAAAATAAGTGCATTGGCATTCAGGCACCCAGTTTTCCTTTAGCTTTTACAACACAAAGTTTGAAGTAAAGGTTTTTGTCTAGATTTTCTGCAGTTAAACACAGATAAAAAAGTTTTTTTTGGCAAAAAATAAAGATGGGAACGAAAAATAATGTGGCAACCCTGCCTATAACGCAAATCATTTGAAATGAGAATGACAAACATTCCATTTTACATCATTCGGTAAAAACCTATCAATCGCTATCAGAACGGGTACCATCACGAATAAAGGATCGAAACCCGCTCGCTTCCTATGCAGAGATGCCACATACACAGATTTATCTGTAATCATACAGTTTTTCGGGGGTTTTGGGAAAGAAATTTTTGTATATAAAGTTTCCAGGGGAATAAAATTTGTGAATGAATGAATGAAAAAGACATTGTCCTATCTTTTCAATGTTGGGACAAAAAATAATGTAGCTTTATCATTGTTGCATACTCAACACAATAATGACAAATTGCAAGGCAGCAGAATCAAGATATTAATGTTTTACAACATCCGATGGTTATTTAGGAAAGAGACAAGGCGTTGTTTGTATATTGCTTTGTATGCAACAAAAATAAATTCAATAATGTCACATGTTGCATCTACCGAAAAGAGACTATGTTTAGTTTCTCTCTCAAAATTTTTGTCGAGTGATAGGGGATAATTGGTAAAGATGGACGATGGATACCTACTGCTTTAATAAAAAACATACGATTTGCAATAAATTTCAGTTTGTTCTGTTAACATGAACTAAAATACATCATGCATGTTGTTTTAATATCATAAGATAATTAATTTATTCTTAAAAATAATTTGATTTGCAACAGCTAGTGTTCATCTTCTCAACCATGGTCCGTTTCTAGCGACATTCCCCTATTTATTGCATACGTTTCATCAAAGCTTTTGCAATCCCGACTAGTGCTGTTCTTCCAATATTCGAGCGATCAGTAATTTCCGTTCCTTGTGGCATTTCCTCAGTGCATTTTGTTGCGTTGTGTTGTTTTAAAAATAAAAAAATGGATTCTACATCTGTTAAAGAGGACAAAGAAAATGTGTCCGAAAAAGTTCGAAACATATTTCGTTCCGAGAACGGGGATCTTAGTTGTAGCCTGGGTCTTAATTGCATGTTCAGTCCGAAAACGTTTGTGTTGACCAATTGTTCGCGCCACATCAAGAACTCTCACCCGGAAAGTTACAATGTGTTGAAGTTGGGGAAGGAGATTTTAGAAGATAAAATCGCTGCTCGAGGTTAAAAACGCACCAAAGGTGAAGAAATGGTGACTGTAAGAGTGTCTTAGCAAAAAGATGTGGGTGGCCTAATAAAAATTGTGACTTGTCACAATGCCCCATTCAACGCCGTCCAATGGGAGGGTGTACGGGACATTGTAGATCCTTTGTTGGAGGCTCTGAACGTTACCATTAACAAACAGAACATTGTGAAACATGTCTCAAACACAAGCTAAACACCCTACGTGCTTCGAATCATATAGGCGTAACTGCTGTGAGCGATATCTCTTTATCGAATTTCTCAACCAATTTGCCGTAATAATTCGAAGAGAAATCGATCATTGCAGTTACGCCCGTATGATACTGAACGCGGAATCTTTCTTTATTCAACTAACTGCATAAGATCAACATCGTTTATGGAAATAAAAACCCGTATTTATTCACCTTTCTGTACCTTATTTCTAAGTCAAAGTTTATCAGGTTTTAGATACAGCCTGTTTTACTCTTGTTACAAAGAATGGTTTAATAATCGCGTGGAAAATCAACCTTTTCCATAGCTCGGAAAGCTGAGTGTCATATACCAATCGACTCAGCTCGACTGGATAGGGAAATATGTGCGCTTGCGCGCGCGTCTGTGTATACATATATAATAAAATATATATAATGAATAAGCTCACGTTTCTCGGAAACCTCTTGACCGAATTCGACGGAACTACCGGCAAATGGACGGTCTCTAATTACATTTAAATTCGATAATAAGTTCAATAGTGCTGGCATCAATTGCCCAAAACCTTATTGGCATGTTCTAGGTACATCCGGGGAAAAGCCTTCTTTTTTTACTTGGACCAGAACATATCATGCGACACCCCAAATCGCATACAAAATCCAAAACAAGAGCAATAGTGGTAGAATCAAGTGTCAAGAACTACATTGGCCACATCTGGACACGATCTGGGTCAGTGATGGTAAATGTACTGTATTTTGGTATTTCTCTTCAACTCAAAACCTAGAATCTACAATTGTATCTGTAGATAATTCAACAATACAACAATACAATCATAACTTTGTGTAGCCGAAAAAGGCACAGTTACAATTATAGATCCTATGTTCAGTACTCCAGGACAGGTAGGATGACTTAGAATATCCCAGATTATCTCATAATGTTGGTTGCCCTTTCATAAGATCCAATGAACATAGTTGAACGCATATCGTACATTTGCCTATCTGAAAAAGCTACAGTTTCAATGGTAGATCATAATCTACGAACTTATAAACAGCCTGGTATGCCCCAGAACATCCCAGATTTCATCATAATGTTGGTGGACCTTCCAGAAGATCCATTGAATATGGTTGAATACATATCGTAAATTTGAATAGCCGTGAAACTACAGTTACAACTGTTGATCCCAAGATCTGAGCTCCAGGAATGTTTGGATGACCTTGAACGTCCCAGATTATCTCATTATGTCTGTTGACTTTCCAGAAGACTCAATTAAAATGGTTGAATACAAATCGTACATTAGTATAGCTGAAAAAGCAACCGTTACAGTTGTAGATCCTAAGTTCTTAAATCCAGGACAGCTTGATTGATCTAGAACATCCCAAATTATCTCATAGTATCGGTTGACCTTTCAAAAGATGCAATCAACTTTATTGATTTCATATCGCTAATTTGAATAGTTAAAAAGCTACAGTTGCAACTGTAGATCCTAAGTTATGAACTCAAGAACAGTTTGGATTACCTAGAACATCCCAGTTTATCTCAAAATGTCTGTTGACCATCCAAAAGATTCAGTGAACTAGGTTGAATGTATATCGTAACTTTGTATAGCCGAAAAAACTGTAGTTACAACTGTAGATTCTAAGTTCTGTACTCCAGGCCAGTTTGGATAACCTAGAAGATCCCAGATTATCTAACTATTTTTGTTGATCTTCCATAAGACTAAATAAACATGGTAGAATAGATATCGTAACTTTGTGTAAACGGAAAAACTATAGTTACAACTGTAGATCCTCTGTACTGAACTTCTTTATGTTCAGGATATTCTGTGTTGAAAACCAGGCGTTAAACGCACATATTTTTTATTTTGTCCTGATAAAATAGTTCTGTTCTGTGTGTGATTTCATGCAGGCATTTTTCTTCAGGTGGAAGTCTATCCACAACAAATTTTATAATTATTCAGATCAGTAATTTATTCGACAGCAACAACTGATTGTCGCTATTTTTCATGTTGCTGATAAAGCATTGTTGCTATCGGTAGTGTGTTGCAATAATGACAAAACTTTATTTTGTCGCTGTTACAGGAAAACAAGATCGTTGCAACATGTGTGCGAATCACAACATTTTCTTACAGCAACTTGTCTCTTTCCCATCATCGATGCAACATTTTGTTGTTTTCTTCGTGTTTTGTTGGAATAAATTCAAGCTACAACATATCATTGTTGCATAGTGAGAGAATAACGGGTGTATCACTCGTCAAGGTCATCTTATGTTTTTAGGTACACAAAGAGAATATTTGACACTCTGCAGATTACAGATTTTTAGAAAAAATACAGATTTTACAGATTTTTGAAAAATCCTCCCTTGCGTTGCATTTTATTTATGTGTAAATATCCATTTTTGGAAATCTCAATGACCCGCCTACAGAGTTTGTCAGATGTTTATCAACCGGAAGAATGGCTACATCGAATGCATCAATCAAATTAATCTCGGTGGACAACATCTATATCAATTCTGTGTTCGAACTTCATAAGCATCGGTTAAGTCCCCTTTGGTGGATAGCATCAATCTTTACAATCAACAGGTGTTCTTGTATGTCCATACTACTGAATAACTTGATAAACCCACTAGAAATTATGCAACCGCAGGTCCTCAACAGGGGGATGGACAATCTGCAGTAGTCAGTCCAAGTAACCTCGGTGGACAGGTTTCATCTCAAGAATTAGCTGGTATGGGCTATTTCTTTTCATATCTGATTCGAATACTTTGATTCTATGGTTTGATGTTTAACCATGTTATTGCATTGGTAGCGATCAATGCACAAATTAAATTTATAATCTTATTCCACAGATTTAGGGTAGTTTTTTTTTATTTAGTTGAAACAATAAAAATAAACCAACGAACTGATTTGAATAAAGCTATATTTTGCTTCAAGCGGAGCACTGCGTTATTCGAAATATTTTTAAGAATTGATTCTATTGAAAATGTCATTATCTACCACAAGAAAATATTTCGTTGATTTACCACAGGGTGTTGTTTTCAGTGTGTATTATGAGATTCTTGGAACTGTTAATTATATTTATAGAAGTAAAATGATCGATTTCACAGGAGAATATGTAAAGTTTTCGTTTGTAGATCAACTTCCGTATTTTATTCACAGAATTCTGTGATCTCTATACATCAAATCCTAATTTTGATATTAAATTAAATTAAATTACGGCTTTTGTCAGTAAATTAGAATTTTTACTGAATGATCTGTAAAATTTCTTCAATTTATAGATATCCGTCAAAGAACTGCAAGTTTCCAGCAAATCATTTTAAAATATTAGTGAATATTTGTGTTTATTTTACAGATGTACTTTGTAAAGAAATGAACTTTCATTGAAAATCCGCAATTTAGTAAACGCTTTTATTTTCAGTAAAAGCATAATAAATACTGACGCAAAATGTGAAAATCACTGGAATTCAGTAATCTTTACTGAACGCAAGTGTATAAATCACACCTGTCAAACCTCTGCCATTATCGCGTGCTCAAGCGGTGGCAGCTAATCAAAATATTTTTTTTTTTTATTCCTTCCATTGATTTTCTGAACGAGTAAAAGGCATCAGACTTATTTGCTATCGTTCAAACGCAGGCAACAACAGATGTTTCTAAAATCGTTAGCTGTCAATGATCCTCAACCAACTCCTAAATGCATCGGAAGCCATGACGTCGTTCACTGTATTGATGGTGGCAACAAAACTGTCTGCGTCGATGAGCCATTTATGTATATCCCCATAATCCAAACCGTGCAGCTATTATTTCGGAATCCTGAGACCAGATCTCTTCAGGCGCTTGAGAATACAGCTCATCTTTCACAGGAATCTTTTATGAGAAAAATGATTATTTAAAAAAAACCACCTGCTTTATGCGTTCAAAAGAGCAGGGAAAAACAAAATTTTAAATTGATGATTTTGTAAATTTAACCGAAATTCAGTTTTGATTGATATTAAGTAATTTTTGGTAGCTATCGTGCTTCCAATTTCACAATTTTTTACTGCACTCAAAAATATCACCACGTTGATTTTACGTGAAATTTCACTTAACTTCCACCTGAACACGTAACCAAATCTTCTTCAGTAAAATCAGGTGAACATTACATGTCCAGTGAATTGTACGTGAAAAATCACGTAACATTTATGTGATTTTCACGTAGAATGTGAATTTACGCGGAAATCACGTAGCTCTTACGTGAATTCCACGTGTTTATTACTGATTTTGGCAGTGGACGAAAATTATGTGCGTTTCACGTGAAAACAACGTGTCGATTTTTTTTGAGTGTTTTTACTGATTTCCACATCCCGCGCTCCTCCAGTAGGGAGTGGACCAGTCCGTCAAATTGTAGCTTCTACTAATTTCTTAACTGAAGCACTTCTTGAGACTAGATCTTCAGGGATTTCCTTAGAGCAAACAATGGCTAGGTATAGAGTTGGTTCAATAAGTGCGGTAAAGAATTTAATCGCGTAAAGCATTTGGTTCAAATGCGATGCACGCAAATTTATTTTTCAACCTGTTTTAAAACAGGCACCAAATAGTGGTTAAATTGACAATACAGATTTTTTTACAGATTTTCAACAGCCGGATACAGATAAAAAAGATTTTTGGAAGTGAAAATACAGATTGACCATGAAAAAAATGTGGCAACACTGTTCCTATGGTGTCACGGAAAAATATTTCCTGACTTCTTCAATTTTCATGCTCCCGTTGCAATCTTTGCTCAACGGTTGGAAAGTGTTATGTGAAATAATTTACTGTCGTTAAGTTGTTTCAAATTATTAATAAATCGCTAATGATCTACACAGTTTTAAAACAAAGCTCATATTAAATTTGGATATTCGTCATACGCAACATGGATGATTGTCGTACGGATTTAACCACAAGACAATCATGCGATTTCTGAACGATTTTCGTTAAAGGGCGCAATCGAAATACTTTATAGACGATCTTGGGAGGATGTTTGGGTTCAGTGTATGTCATTTAATAACTTTCAAATTCTTCCTGGCAGTTCTTATTCTTCTATTTCTTGGCCATTTTACTTAAAGTTCATTACCATTTTGCTAACTTTTAAAACAGTTTCCTAGTGCACTCTAATCTTGTTCGAGTGAAACCCTGCCCTTACCATTAATGAATTCGTATTATTGTGTTATAAATGGAAAAAAAAGTCGATCAATTTTAAAAGGAGCATGCTTTTTTTTTAAATATTGAACTCCATGCTGCTGAACACCAAACGCCTCCTTTCCGAACTCCAAGTAGAAACTCTGAATGGTTGATTGAATATTCATGCCGCACACCATACTGACTGTTACTGTGAAGGTTTCGAATGCAGCGTCATTTCTCTTTGCAATCGATCTGACGAAATGTTACCAAACGATTTCATCGAACATGGCATAACAACAAAGATAACAAAGTCACACCTCTGAAACATTTGTCCGCATCCAAGTTCCATCCCTTCCACCGCCTTCCGGACGTTTGTCGACCGTATGAGCCTCTAAAACATTCATCCTATTCTCACCAACCAAGCAACCTGGCGACAGCGCCACTTGGCAAGAGGCATGGGAAAATGAACTCTGAAAAGGAGAATGACAAAACGAGGAAAACTAGCTGGCACACCATCATTGGAGAAATTTGTCAATACACAAAGAGTTTGGCAGCCACAACTACACACTACAGCCACTGGCATTCTAGAGTTAGAGCCAACCCAGCAGCGTGCTTTTACTCTCTTAGCCTTCCGTCGCAGTGTGACTGTTCCATGTCGTGAACGAAGGAAATGAGTTCATCATATATGTGGTGATAATTTTGCCCCCCCCCCCCCCCCCCCCCCCACCCCATCGCTCATTCCCTGGCGTCACCTCAAAGGAGGTTAAACCTGCTTCCTGCTGTCGTTTTTCGCCACTATTTTCACATTGCCACAATATTTCCCGCACGAACCGACAGTCAGTATATGGCAGATAGTGGCAGGGAAAATGAGCCAACCACGGCACGGCGGCCCTCGGCTCCGGTTGTCTATTTCAGCTAAAATCGAGCATTATTCCACCGCACTGAGCTGCTCCAGTGAAATTGCATTCAATATTTAAACATTTTATATGCACATTTCCTCGCGCTGTCCCCGTCCAGCTCAGCTCGTCAAACGGTCGTGCCTCTTCACCCTTTTTTTTTTTTAGATTTTTGGCAGAATTGGCAGCAGAGCGCGGAGCTTTTATGAGTGATACACGAAAATAAACAAGTATAAAACGGTGTGATATGAAATTGTAATGAGCTTCCTTTTCGTGTTATTGTTTGTTTTCCTGATGTCAGGCACCTGAAAGCTGAAAACTGCCATCCACCTTTGCCAATTTCGACCATAGGTACCTATCAACTTCATTCGCGGACGCCGACCGTGAGCGTGCATAAGTGAGTGGGTGGATGGGTGGCTCAGCTCGCGAGATAGTGAAAGTCGTTCCGGTTTCCGGATTTTTTTTTATTAAATTTTAAAAATTTATTCCAACCTGTTCAGATCGGTTGTGGCCGGATTTGGAATGCTTTGGTTTGAGGGAAGTGGTTAATGTGATGGAATTTGAGGGGAATTTTGTGATTGTCCCTCAATCAACCGGATTCCAATCGGTTCGAAGTCTTACTGAATTGAAATCCCATTTTATTTGTTGACTGGTGGCAGCAGAAGCAGCACCAGTGCTTTGAAATGCCATTCGCCACGAATGGAAAATGAATCATTCAAAGTGGTCTCTACTTCGAATGAGATTTTCCATGCAATACATAGATGGAGATCAACAAAGAACTGGCCGGTTTGTATGCAATGGAGGGGATGCTTTTGCAATCAGAAGCGATTTAGTTGGAGTTGACGGTTAGAACAAAGCATGCTGTCTCCGAAAAACGAAAGTGACCGTTTTGTCAGAGTTTTATTTTTGTTAGAACAAACTTGACAGGCGCAAAATTCAAAATAATCACAGGTGGAATTTGGCATCCAGAATTTTAGTGATTTCTGGATTTTTATGTTTTATCTTGCTGATTGAGCCGAAGGGTATCCAGCCACCAGCTGAGAGATACAAAGGCGCACTATGGTTGGCAATCGTGCTTACTTTGAACACCGAAAGAAGCTAAGATCGAACAAAGTTCGCCGAACTCCAAAGTTGATCATCTGCAAGACATTAATTAGACCGGTAGTCCACTACGGCTACTAAGCATGGACATTGCTCGTGGAGGACAAACGTGCCCTTGAGAACTGCGGACCCTACGAGGCTGGTGAAGTGCAGCCATGGACCGAATTTAATGAAGATAACTTCAGTATGGACTGCAAAATGGTGAGTCAACAACTGGGAAGGAGCGTGCGTCCCCGCAACCTAGGTCTGTTCCTCACAAGTTCCTACCTCATGTTTTCACGGGTCAAGAGATGATAAAGACCACCAGCTAAGAGTTGCGTGCTTAGCTGGTAGTGCTGCCTGGGCACTTTCCACCAAGGAGGTACGGCTCAAACAGCCTCTGTCTTGGCATCCAGCGGTTGAGTAAGAAACGCTGTATCGCGCCAGGTATAAAGACTGTATTCGATGAAATTTGGACACACAAAATAGGTCACCAAAAATTTTCCTTGAGCCCGATTCTTTTCAAACTTTCTGGAAATAAAGTACTACTAAATGGTTAAGTTTTGACATCATTGGTTTATTGAACCTCTTCTCCCAACCCAAATGCCCGCACCTTTGCCTTGGCCCCTTTCATCAAATTTTGGGCAATGATAGGACCGACTTGCTTACTTACTTTTAACCACACTTTCTTTAGTTCAAGTTCATTTTCTATCAGTTTTGGAGTTTTAACGAGCTTTGCCTTCATGATTGCCCAAAAATTTTCAATTGGGCGAAGTTCCGGAGTGTTTGGAGGGTTGACGTCTTTTAGTACAAAAACTACATTATTATCTTTGTACCAGTCTAAGACGGGCCGGGCATAGTGGCAAGATGCCAAATCCGACCAAAACAGTGTCGGGCCATCGTGAGATCTCAAGAAGGGCAGAAGTCGTTTTTGGAGGCATTCGTCCTTGTAGATTTGTCCGTTGACGGTCCCAGAGGTGATGAAGGGCTGACTCATTTTGCCACATCCGCAAATCGCTTGCCAGACATGGAATTTTTTGGCGAATTTCGACAGTTTCTTCTTCCGTGCACTCTCCGGAACGGCCAACTTAGAGGTGGCGACGTAGTGTTCCTGTCCTGGCATTTGTTTGGTGTCGGCTTTAATGTAGGCCTCATCGTCCATCACTATGCAGAACGGTTTTGTGAGCCACTCCCTGTACAGTTTTCTTGCACGAGTTCTGTTTATCGCTCCGGTTTGGTGCCTTCTGGACCTTGTACACATGTAATCCAGAACGTTTGATTGTTTTCTGCACAAAACAAACTGAAACTTTCGCCTTTTTCGCAACATCCCTGATCGAAATGTTGGGATAACGCTTAAATTGGTTCAATACCATCCTGGCCTTCTCCGGATTTGATGTGCCACGTTTTTTGCCACTACCATTTTTCCGCTTGGTTGTCTTACGGTCCTTGAACGTTTTGATCACATGAGATACGGTTGAATGTGCGATTCCGAGCTGTTTTCCGATCCATCGATGAGAAGCGTTTGGGTTTTCGAAGTGAGTGCCCAAAATTTGTTGGCGCACTATTTCTTCATTCGAAGCCATCACTGAAATCACTCGACCGATTTTCACGAAACTCATTACACAATTGACACAACACAATGAAATACATTCAGTTAAAATTTCAATAATTTTTACCCACACGCTAAAAAGTTACGAACAATTGCGTGTGTCCAAATTTCATCGAATACAGTCTTTACCTATGGTGGCAGTCCCACCAACGCAATGTAGACAGCGTGATCTCGATGATGTAGCATGCTGAAATCTTACCCTGCCACGAGAAATGGAGAAAGAAGAGAATACGAGCGGTGCTTTCGGCAACCGACCCGGCAACGAAATAAGGACTCATCCACTGATTGAAATCTCGATACCTAGAATGTAAGGACCTTAAATGAACCTGGACGAGTGGTACTTTTGGCTCGTGACCGGATGAAGGTTGGAAGGGAAGCAAATAAAGCATGTCATGAGGTAGAAACCGGTTAACGAGCGGATCTGTGTATTAAGGCTATGAAGCAAATTCCTCAACTACACCCTAATCAATAACTATGCGCCGACAAACGATGAACCCGACAACATGAAGGATGCATTTTAAGAATGGCTCGACAAAACCTACGGAGAGTGCCCGAAATACGACGTGAAAATTGTCATCGGAGACGCTAATACCCAGGTCGAAAGAGAAAACTTATTTCGGCCGGCCATCGGTACGGAGAGGCTTCTCATCGCTACCAATGGCAACGGCCTAAGAGTAGTGACCTTCGCTGCGGCTACAGGGATGACCATCAACAGCTCCTACTTTGCACGCAAAGATCTCCGAAAACACACCTGGATGCACCCGAATGGACGGCTGACATTACTCTGATGTCATCGTTGTGCAGACCTTCAGAGGCCCAAACATCGGACTCGGATCACTATCTCGTTCTCAGTATGCTTCGAGTGCGGTTGTCAACCGTGGCGAACTCGAAAAATCAGCGACCGTTGCGTTTCAATATCCAGCGCTCTGCAGTAGAAGGTGTGGCTGATGAATATCGCCAGAAGCTTGATGAGCGGATAAGGAGAATCGACGTAGACGAAAACGTCAACAGTCTGTGGAAAGCAATCCACGGAGCTGTGAGCACAACAGCGCGAAAAGTAATTGATTCTTTCTCAAAGACGACCCAGAAACGGTTGGTTCGACGAGGAGTGCCAGCAGGAAACTTCTGAAGCTTTTGAAGTGGAACGGAACCCGCAGCGCCCATCCAATGATCGATTTCAACGGAAACGACACACTTTGGCACAATTATGAAAAAAGACGGTCAAAAACATTTTCACCCTTTTGTCATCATTTAATTCGACTAGGTGTCTTCAGAAGAGTTGCTCAAAATGTTATTCCGCATCTTTTGAAAAAACACGCCTAACCTTTCATAAGGGCTTAACTACACTTTCAACTTCTAACTTTTTCCAGCTACGAGATAACGGGTTATTCTCTTCGACAAAGTTGTAGAACAAGTAATTTTAAGAAAAGTTGCTGAAGACTCTAAGTTTCTAGAGCCAGCCTAACGTTAAAGAGATATAATTGGTTTTCTTTCAGCACTACTTTAAAACCGGTTTTTTTAGATAATTAGTACTTTGTTCAAATTTGACCATTTCAATAGTTCTAAGAAATTGTAGGAATTATTAAAATACACAGTTTTACAGAACACGACAATGCTCTCTGGTGACCACATTTAGATATATGGTGATTCTAGTGTCTGTATGATGTCATAATCAACCGCCTTAGAAAGGGTGAGCGGGTCCTGGCAGGGTCTAAAATAGACTGTATTTGAAAGATTATCTTATGAGCTAGTAATCTTGAAATTTTCAGCGTTGGATACCCAAGGGTACCTGGTTAATTCTCAATACAAATAGTTTGTCAAATAGATAATATTACACACACTACCAAAATGTCATGTAAATTTCTGTCCCCTGAGACCGACACATGCAAGCGTCCTTTAGCACATAAGAATGAGTTGAAAGAGATGAGAAAATAAATTCAACCAAACACATCTTTCGTCGAATTGCGTATGTGTCAGTTTCATGGGACATACATTTACACGAAATCTTTCTTTACGTTCCCCGACTTTTTATAAACATGAATTACGTCCCGTGTAAAGTTCATAATTTCTAAGTGTGTGGTACCCTTGGGTACCCAACGCTGAAAATTTCAGGATTACTAGTTCATAAGATAATCTTACAAATACAATCGATTTGAGACGCCGCCAGGACCCGCATATATATTTTTTTAGTTTGTGGAACATTACGTCACATGTGACATATAAACTGGCTTAAAACCTGTACTATTTCAAACTGAGGTTTTACTAGGTACCCTTCAGTACCCAACGCTGAAAATTTCAGGAATACTAGTTCATAAGATAATCCCACCCTTTTTAAGGCGGTTGATTATGACGTCATACAGACACTTGAATCACCATATATCCAAAGGTGGTCACCAGAGAGCATTGGTGTGTTCTGCAAAAATGTGTATTTTAATAATTCCTACAATGTCTTGGAACATAGTGAAATCGTAAAATTTGAACAAAGTACTAATTATCTCAAAAAACCGGTTTTAAAGTAGTGCTGAAAGAAAACCAATTATTTCTCTTTAACGTTAGGCTCTAGAAACTTAATGTCTTCAACAACTTTTCTTAAAATTACTGGAGATCGCAGCAAGCGCTGCTCGCGGACGGTTGTGTTTTACGTGAGCTGTCACGTTTTTTTTCTGTTTGTTAAAAATCGGTGTTTGTGAACATGTGGAATTGTGAATTTGGTTTCGGAAATTTCAGCAATGAGAGTGATGGCAGTGCTCCAATTGCTGTTCTAGTAGTCTAGCTCATCTAGCATTTCAGAATGTCGCAGAGTAATAAATTTATAAAATTTACGTTTCGCGTTGTGTTCGAGTTGCCGTGGGGCATATTTCTCTAGTGCAGTTTGTTTTTGAACAACGTGAAGAAACGAAGAATTGTGCTACTGTTTCCGCATGAAGTGCCTGTAGCACATTTTCAGCAGTACTAGAGATGTATCTTTTTTGGCATGGGAGTCAAAATCATGATGCTGGTAGACTTTGTACGGTTGGATTTCCGTACAATTCCGAAACATGATGAGGACCAACGAAACGTCATCAAGATAAGTAAACGTTCATTAAGTGTTTAACATTGTATTAAATATTCTTGCCCATTACTTCATTATTTTTCGATCGTTGCCATGGATACGCATTGCGTTTTTTTCCTCACTTCGCGGGATATTTACTGATATCTCGAGTAATTTTTGAGCCGGACGTGTCTGCTTTTGTGGACGATGAGGGGACGTTGGATTCAATCGTTGGATTCTTGAAACCCTTAATACTTTCATGTAAACTAGGGCCACCTACACAAGGAATAACATTTCCCTAACATGATGGTGATGCTATTTTCCGTGAGGGTGCGGAGGATCTTGAGAGATTTGCGTTCGAATCTTACTACCCCTCTTTGTTTGCAGTATCAGGTGCGTCTGTTTGGAGAAGTTCTCGAGATATATTCCTTTTTGCAATAAGCTTTGTGAGCCAGTAGTATAGCTTTACGCTCAATCCTTGCTTCATTCAAAAAATTGGGAGAATATTTTTTGTTTTCCTTTTCTCAAAAATTTGTCTCCTTTTCGGTTAAGCTGCTTTGGTGACATTGGTGATGACGGTTGTTTCTTAGCCGGGAGACTCTTCACGCCAGCCAAATATGTGAAAGAAACCTAGCAGAAATCTCATGTTTCCAGCTGGCTTTATAAGCATGAAGAAGTGTTCTCTTTGCACCGTGATGTGTCCGGTACGGGCCTATTTTTGGGTTGAAACGAAATAGTCAGTTATAAGTACAAGCAAAGGTTCCCGCACCGTTGATTCATGCGCTGCCGGACGAGTGCGGTGCAGGTGTGTGCACGTCGCTGAAGCAATTGGTTTTCCTCCCAATGATCGGGTCATGGGAGGAAAGTGCATCGTTCATGGCGGATTGCATCGTTTGCGAGCCCCTGCCGGATCGGTTTAATGTGGCAACAAATCAAGCTGAACAACGCATTGAGTCCTGAGTGGCATTGGAAGGCTCTCTTCATCGACTTTCTCTTTGTGTTCCTACGGCTGTGTAAAAACATGTTCGAGTATTTTCAACGCACAGAACAATAATATAAGGTGTAATTAAGGATCCAATATGTCAAAAACATCTGCAAATCGTTTGATAGACAAGCTGTTGATGAAAGAGAGGGTCGACGGGGAGAGTCTCTCAGTGTTGTTCGGGAATTGATGCGTTGTTCAGCTTGAAATGGTTTGTTTCTACCAAGTTTTGAGGACGGTGTCTGGTATTTCTCTATTTCTCAAAACGGACACATCCGGAGTTGGGTACAGGCGACTCGTGATGTGGTAAGTGCTCTCAAGGACGTGGAGCAAGACAGGTAATTGATATTCATTGCGTCGACCATCGGTTGTATCGGTTGAATCGGTTGTGTCCATACTTTGTTCCGCAATATTTTGCTATCGAGCGTAGCGTTTTGTCTATTGTGTCGGTTGTCTAGTGATCAGTTGATCAGTTGTTCGTTGCGCGAGTGATCAGTTGATCATCAGAAGTCGTGGTTCGCCGGGCAAGATCGGTCGGTGATGAGGTACATAATTAATTGGGATCCAAATTATTCGTTCGCCATGCTCGTCGGGCCACCCTATCCTGGCACAAATAAACCACTGTCCCATTTTGAAGAGACTCAGGCGGCATCCGTACTGTTGGTGTAGATCGGACCAAGTTGGCTCTCAAGCGTTGAGATGAATTACCTTGTTTTCCTTATGAAATACCACTATCACACTCTGTGAGTGGCCCCAATAGCATCCTTACTGTTGGTTTAAACCGGTTAAAATCGGCTTTTCAGCATTATTTAAAATCATCTTGTTTTCCCAAATGAAAAAACCACAATCACACTTTGTGAGTGGCCCCAATAGCATCCTTACTGTTGGTTTAAATCGGTTCAAATCGGAAATCGATACTAATTACACTTGACAGCTTAGCGTTAACCAAAACGAACCTTGCTGCCACCCAATCCTGTTATCCAAAATCCCAGTGATTTCTCGTGGAAGTGCAGTGGATTCCGCGGCTTCCAATAAAGCGAGTATCACGTCAACATATTCCTACCCATTCCCTACTTGACCTGCATTCGGGCGAGGCCGGCGCCGGTATTGCCTTAGTTTGGGATCACCAGTTTTTACACATTGAAGATGTATGTTAGTCCCAAGCATCATCTGTTGGTTCTCTGTGTAATAACAGCGGATCTGGCAACAACGGAGTAGCAACCTCGGGCGGTCAATCATGCTCATGCTCATGCTCATGCTCAACAACTTTTCTTAAAATTACTTGTTCTACAACTTTGTCGAAGGCAATAACCCGTTATCTCGTAGCTGGAAAAAGTTAGAAGTTGAAAGTGTAGTTAAGCCCTTATGAAAGGTTAGGCGTGTTTTTTCAAAAGATGTGGAATAACATTTTGAGCAACTCTTCTGAAGACACATAGTCGATAAAATCATGACAGAAGGGTGAAAATGTTTTTGTCCGTCTTTTTTCAGAATTGTGCCAACTGAAAACAGCGGAATACAATCCAAGAAACTTCTCAGTTCAGAAACTGTAGCTGGAGGTCTGAACCTGCGGATGTCCTTAATTTTCGCCTCATTAATATTAAATCCGTTTTCGTCCAGCTCGTGTCCTAGGAAGCAAATTCGGTTTTTGTCAAACTCACATTTGTCGGAATCTATGGTCAAATAGTTCGCCTGTCTGTCAAATCGAGCTTCGAAAAGAACTTTGCCCCATGAAGTTTAATCCTCATTTCATCCTACATCGGCAGTCGATAATATTCACGCTTCATTGCGCGATTCGGTGCTCGCATGTTGACAACTAGGCGGTAATCGTTATTGCCTTTGGCAAGATGTGTGGTACAATGAAGCTAAAGGGTGTCCACGATGAAATTGCCACACACAAAATTGATTCGCAAAATTCGAGTTTTCATCCGATTGCCATCAAATTTTCAGGGATTGAGAAATAACTATTAAACTTCATTTTACCATTTTACTCGTATTTTATTTACAGTCCATACGCAAATGCCCACACCTTGGCCTTAACCCCGGCCATAAGATTCTGCACAACCTGTGAATCAACCGTTTTTTGCATGTAAACCCATACTTTCTTCAGTTCCTCGACTGTCTTCACTACCTTAGGTCGTTTAAGAAGGTGCTGCTTCATAATCGCCCAGTACTTCTCGATGGGGCGGAGCTCCGGAGTGTTGGGAGGGTTGAACATTTTCGGCACGAAATTGACCTTATTGTCCGCATACCACTTCAGCACGTCCTTGGAGTAGTGGCATGAGTCCAAATCCGGCCAGAAGATTGTTGAGACGTTGTGGACCTTCAGGAGAGGAAGCAGCCGCTTCTGGAGGCACTCTTTTATGTACACCTGTCCGTTCATCGTGTCCTGGGTCACGAAAGGTGCACTCCGCTTCCCGCACGTGCAGATGGCTTGCCAAACCAGGAATTTCTTCGCAAATTTGGACATCTTCTGAGTGCGGACATGCTCCGGAACGCTGAACTTATCCTTGGCCGTGAAAAACAGGTTGCCGGGGATCTGTTTGAAGTCGGCCTTCACATATGTTTCGTCGTCCATGATGCAGCATTCAACTTTCGTCAGCATGTTGAGGTACAACTTCCTGGCACGGGTTTTGGCGGACTTGTTCTGCTTCTCGTCGCGATTAGGGGCCTTTTGTACCTTGAACGTTCGAAGCCCAGCCGTAGTTTTGGCCTTCTGGACAAAACTTCGGCTTAGGTGCAGCTTCTTAGCCACATCCCGAACGGAGGCGTTCGGATTTCGGTTGAAGGCCCCAACTACGCGGTTGTGATTTTTGGTGTTGTACGGAATACTTTTTCCTTCACTTCTGGGCTTCCGATCGGTGGTCAACCGTTCCTCGAACCGTTTAATCACTCGCGACACCGTGGAATTCGCGATTCCCAACGTTTTAGCGATGGAACGATGCGAGAGATCTTTGTTCTCGTGATGAATGCGCAAGATTTTATCACGCACGAGCTGTTCTTTCGGCTCCATTTCCGCGAGTTTTGATCACAGGACTTTAAAACTTGCAGGATGTAAATAATGCACTATGAACTAAATCCACCCAAATTTTCATTAAATTCTACCTAACGGTTAAAAAGTTAGAGCAATTTCATAGTGTGGCAATTTCATCGTGGACACCCTTTACACAACCCAATTATCTTTTTTTCCGATACGTAGGATAAGTATCCTTTATTTTAAACAAATTCAACATTAAAACTGAACATAAGTTCACGTAGGTGAATGGTGTATTGGAGTTGAGCGAATTCCCAATATCAGAGAGTCCCAAGCTGTCTATTAGCTGCTTTAGCCCCTATATTTTTAACCGTTCCGTTTGAATCTTTTCTTAGTAAAATACAATTAATATCACCTAAAATAACATTAGGAAAATCGTGAGACAAATGAGAAAGAATATCTTGAGTGAAAAATATGTCACGTTCTTTGCGAAAACCTGAGCCAGAATGCGCGTAGATATTAATGAAATTAATTCCACCGATCTGTATGGAGATGATTCTCCCATTTGGGTTTAACACAATGCCCGTAACATCAATGTTTCTGCGGACCAGTACAGCTGTACCTTTGTTATCATCACTAATGTTAACGAAGGCTGAATGGGTTGACAGGAAACTACAATTTTCGAAAGCAACTTCTTGAAGAAAAACTATGTCTACGTCATTGTTCCATACAAAATCCCGTAACAAGTTCTTCTTTAACATAGAACAGATTGCATTGATGTTGATAGAAGCAATTTTTCTTGAAAACATGGTAGTGCTAGAATTTACTGTTATACTCAGCGTTGGTGTTTACTACAGTGAATACGATCGTCTTATTTGTTGTTCCTTTTTGACAACACTCTAGGTGGGTCTCTTGACACTGTTGTCCACTTACCGTCTTGTTCATTCAACTCTCTCAAATTACTCTCATCGATATCCGAGCCTTCCGATGAAATGATTTGCGTGCGTTTGATGAGTGCCCTAAAGGGCGATACGGTCAAAATTTGGTCAATATCAACTTGACGTATTTCTTTCAATTTTGCATTTAAAAAACCTGAACACCCCTCATTTTGAAGGTGTGTGTGTGTGTAGAATGTTGCTCCTATTTTGATTTTGGAATTCACTCTTCAGTTGTCAAAATGCCGTCCAAGCAAGAGGAGCAGCGTATCAAAATTTTGCTCGCGCATCGCGAAAATCCGAGCTACTCGCACGCAAAGTTGGCAAAATCGCTAAAAGTTGCCAAATCAACCGTTACAAATGTAATTAAAGTGTTTGGGGAACGTTTGTCGACAGCCAGGAAGTCTGGATCGGGGGGAAATCGAAAACCGGAAGCCGCTGAGACGACAAAGAGAGTTGCCGGTAGTTTCAAGCGAAACCCTAACCTATCTCTCCGAGATGCCGCAGATAAGCTGGGTGTATCGTCTACAACCGTGCATCGAGCCAAAAAACGAGCCGAACTATCGACTTACAAGAAGGTAGTGACTCCAAATCGCGATGATAAACAAAATACGACGGCCAAAGCGCGATCCCGGAGGCTGTACACGACGATGCTGACGAAGTTTGACAGCGTGGTAATGGACGACGAAACCTACGTCAAAGCCGACTACAAGCAGCTTCCGGGACAGGAGTTTTATACGGCAAAAGGAAGGAGAAAGGTAGCAGATATTTTCAAGCACACGAAACTGTCAAAGTTCGCAAAGAAATATCTGGTTTGGCAAGCCATCTGTACCTGTGGCTTGAAAAGCAGCATTTTCATAGCTTCCGGGACTGTCAACCAAGAAATTTACGTGAAAGAGTGTTTGAATAAACGTCTGCTGCCTTTCCTGAAGAAACACGGTTGTTCCGTACTGTTTTGGCCGGATTTGGCATCTTGCCATTATGGTAAAAAGGCCATGGAGTGGTACGCCGCCAACAACGTGCAGGATGTTCCCAAGGACAAGAACCCTCCCAACACGCCAGAGCTCCGCCCAATTGAGAAATACTGGGCTATTGTCAAGCGAAACCTAAAGAAGACAAAAAAAACTGCTAAGGTCGAGCAGTAGTTCAAGGCAAACTGGCTTTCTGCGGCGAAGAAGGTGGACAAGGTGGCTGTACAAAATCTGATGGCAGGGGTCAAGCGTAAGGCCCGGCAATTCGGATTTGGAAAAGCGGAAGCCTAACTGAATATTTTTCCTGAATTTTATACTAATTGAACTTGAAAAAGAAATTTAATTTGATTTTTTAATTAAACGATTTCACCGATTTACACGCGTTTTCCCTTGACCAAATTTTGACCGTATCACCCTTTATTCTGTTCACTGACTTCATCATCCATGTAGTTGTTTTGCGTCTCGTTGACCACATCGCTGGCGTCTGGTGATGGTTTTTTACTGTTGGGTGATGCCGGTGATGCCACGTGATCGGGTGTTTTTGAGGTACGCTGAGCTGGTTGTGGTGGTGATGTTGCGCTGTCCAGCAGTGCCACGTTTTCGGTGGCGGGGGGTTTCGGGGTATCCTGAGATGTTTGGTTTCTTGCACGTACTTTCGTGCTTCGGTGTTTTGATGTCAATACCGTCATGGTTCTGTTACGTCGATTACCGGTTTTACGGGTCGTCCTAAAGATGTTCCCTTTGATGATTTTTTCCCGCATCTCCTGATGCGGCAGCAGCAAGTTTTGGGCAATTGGACTTTTCGGGGCCCTCGCTCTTGCAGTTGAAGCATTTATTCTTTAAGCCCTCATAAAAGATGCGTGCTCTAAAGTGTCCGACGTATAGATGTGCTGGTATCTCCTATGATATCTCCATGTGCATTCCACGCACACCAGTGAATATATTCATATTGATTTTGTTCGGGAAGCGTTCCCTAACGTACTGCCTAATTGTGCCAAATTGTCCAAGGAGTACACTAGTACACTGGTCTGCGATCCGTCATCATATTTGAAGGTATACTGTTCCTCAGAGTCCGCGATGAACGCGGAGAAAGTTGGTTCGTCCACAAGCTTAACATAGAATTGCCCACCGTTTTCATCTATGTAAATGGTATGAATGTTCACTGCTGACAGTTTTAGATTTCCGATTGTAAATTTCAGCACTTCCAGATGCGACGGTACTTTACTGTTGGGCCCGAAAACAAGTTTCCCCGTATTTTTCCTTGCACTGTTAGCCATTTTGCTTGTTAACTCTTTCTTGAACAAAAGATTCCGCTATTTAAAAAAAAACCAGAAACAATAAGAACAATAGTCACTGAGGACTATTATTCTCAATATTCTTCGGGAGCGAAACGAAATGTACGACTGTATCGATCAAGCACTTGTCCGAGAATGAACTTCGGGGTGTGTTAGTGCCGGATTGTTGGCCACTGCTTGCTTTGCCGCCATTCGCATGATCCACTCTGTCATATTCAGCATGGAATGAAAATATGACGGTCCATTTCTCGGACCTTTTACGCACATTGGACAAGCATGCGTATTACGGTTGCTTACGATTGCATTGACCGCTTTGCCGTCGATCGTGGAGTAAATTCTTTCACTTTCACTCTTAATTGTATGGCCTGTACTTCAATGATAATTGGATCTTGGTTGATGTCTTCAATCTCCTTAAAACAGTCGTCGAACATTTCCCGTGTTATATTATCAGTTTCTTTCGTCCAACACATGCTTCGGACTCGACAAAACATGTCGGACTGCAGATTTGGATCGACGTATAGGTAGATTCCATCCGCCTCCAGTCTCAAGCTCATATAAATGACGTTTACCTTTTGTAAAGTAAGCATACTTTTCTGGTGTTTGGGCCTAGGATAGGATCCGGCAAGTAGTCATTCAAAAAGAGACCATATTGGGGTCAAACCCCTTGGCAGAGGGATAAATAAAGATAGCAAGTCAGATAGCTTAGGCTGTAAGAGCATCTAGACGTTGAGAGCCCGCAATAAGCTGATTGCAAAATGCAACGCCTAGAAGGAGAAGAAAACGTCATTTGTTTTCTTCGGTAACAGAGCAAGACGGTTGCTGTTGTCGGATCTTATCTAAAGTTTGGACAAGATGCTAAATAAGTACAGCAGGCTGTGTTCAGAGTTAGTTTTGAAACGTGTAGAATACTACGTTTTCCATATGTTACTGTGATTGAATCGTAAAAAGCAGACACCGTAACAAAAGTGCAGCTTCTTCAATTTGCGGAGAATTTCATGCTGATACTCTTGTTGTGGTGATTTCACCCATTCAAACTCCTGCGCGCGAATTATTTGCGTGGATTTTTTTTTCGTTTCGGCTCACAGATATGAGAAAAGACCACGTACTAGTAAATAATGAGCAGTACCATGCTAAGCACGACTATTTTGAAAATTAAGCATAACTAACAAGCACAATTGTGGCACCTACGCTGAAAATAAGCCGAAAAATGGTCAACTCAAGAATGCAACTTACAATATATCATGGCTTTTTATGTGTCACGCGAGACTAGTCTTTCTTTAGCTATTTCGATTAAAGATAACTGAAATAAGATAAATAATTCAACTATATGGGTTAAACTGGGGTGAAATCAGCCAGTTCACCGAGCCGTGCGGTGGTTGAAACAACCTCTATTCGATTTTCCAGGAAATTTAACACGGGATTAGCACTATTTAATTGATCTTGAGCCACTCCGAGCAAAGATATCTATAAACTATTCAAGAATACAAGGGAAAGTTGGGTAAAACCAGCCATATCTTCGTTCACAGAGCCCTGCGGTAATTGATACAGCTTCTATTCGATTTTCCAGAAAATTTCACATGGGATTAGCACTATTTTGTGGATCTTGGGTGACTCCGAGCAAAGATATCAATAAATTATTCAATAATATAAGGCGAAGTGGGGTAAAATCAGCCATAGCTCCGTTCACAGAGCCGTGCGGTAGTTGAAACAGCTTTTATTCGATTTCCCAGGAAATTTCACATGGGATTAGAACTATTTGTTGATTTTGAGCCACTCCGAGCAAAGATATCTATAAATTATTCAAGAATACAAGGGGAAGTGGGGTAAAACCAGCCATATCTTCGTTCACAGAGCCGTGCGGTAGTTGAAACAGCTTTTATTCGATTTTCCAGGAAATTTCACATGGGATTAGCACTATTTGGTTGATCTTCAGCCTCTCCGTGCAAAGATGTCTATAAATTATTCAAGAATATAAGGGAAAGTTGGGTAAAATAAGCTCTATAACTCCACAACTATATGCGTGCGGAGATTGAAACCAGTTCCATTCAATTTCCCAGACAATTTCCAAGCGGAAGTGGCCTTGTTTACAACCCGTGCTTAAAAACGTCAAAAGTTATAGATTTTTTTTTCTTAGTTTTCATCAGTTCTTGCCCACTGTGCAATGAATGATGCAGATGGTGTGATCATCTTCTGACAAAATCTAACTAAAATTTGCTGCCGGGGTCAAATTGGATGCAAAATCTGCAATATGGATAGCGAATAATAATTTTGCTGCAGTTGTGATGTGATGATGTGATAAGAACCCACCATCAGTGCAAGGATTACCTATGTCTGCAGGACTATCTTAAGCAGGTTGCCCCGAAAATATAGCCTACGTGATGGCTTGGTGTAGCAGGGCCAGTCGATCTCAATGAGGACCTTAAGAAGACTACGGCCAGAAGGCCGCGTGTCTTCTCATGACAAGGGACTGGGGACTCCACGAACCCTTGTCCAGTCAACAAATCCTTCGACTGCCTTTGGCCACTGCTTTTTAGAATTATATCAAGTAAATGAGATGATATGAGCTATATCAAGTACTATTCTTAATATAGATTGACAGATCAAGTGTACGGAATATCACGTAATATAGCACATGATATAGCTGCTATATCATGAATCGCCGTAGTAGGCCGTAATGTGAACGTACTTTTACCCTCGATCGAATCCCATGTCAGAGACAATAAAATGGACTGGACAACTCCACGTGGTTGCGCTTTTTTATCAATTAAAGGGTGTATTCGATAAAAATGGCACACAGAAAATCTTCTGTAACTTTTGAATCGTATGAGTAAAAAACCTTGAAATTTGAGTAGATCTTATCCATAGTGTATTATTTACATCTGCCAAGTTTCATAGTTATACATTCAGTAGTTCCAGTCTTGTCGTCGAAACAAGAAATTGTCCGTGAGAAAATTATGTGCACTCACAATCAAAATCCAGGAGCGTCCCACCGGTGGATTGCTAAAAGGCTTGGAATTGCAAATACAACTGTGTCTCGTGTTATAAGAACCTTCAAGGAGCGTCTGAGTGTCCAAAGGAAGGAAGGGAGTGGTCGTAAAAGTGGTCCAATGGACAGTAAAATGGCCAGGAAAGTCGTACAACAATTCAAGAACCGTCCAAAGATGTCAATTCGAGATGTCGCTAAAAAGTCTAAGGTGTCAGTCGGTTTTGTGCAGAAAACCATGAAGCGTGCTGGGTTACATGTTTACAAAGTGCAAAAAGCCCCAAACCGGAATGAAAAACAAAACATCACTGCGAAAACCCGCGTCCGGAAACTTTACACGAAGCTGCTCACCAAATCCGGTTGCATCGTGATGGATGACGAAACATACGTCAAGGCCGACTTCCGTCAACTTCCTGGGCAAGAATATTTCGTTGCCAAGTCGAAGTTCGATGTTCCGGAGGATGTTCGAAAGAAGAAACTATCGAAATTTGCAAAGAAGTTTCTAATCTGGCAGGCGATTTGCGGATGTGGTGAAATAAGTGCTCCCTCCATCACTTCCGGAACAATAAACGGTGCGATTTACACGGAAGAGTGCCTTAAGAAGCATCTTGCCATTCATTAAGAAGCACAAAGGATCAACTCTGTTTTGGCCTGATCTAGCATCCTGCCACTACGCTCGAAACGTATTGGAGTGGTACCGAGCCAACGGAGTCAATTTTGTGCCAAAGGATATGAACCCACCAAATTCACCGTAAGTTCGTCCAATTGAAAAATTTTGGGCAATTATGAAAACGGAACTTCGCAAACATCCCAAAACTATAAAAACAGAGCTAGAATTGAAGAAAATTTGGGTAAAAACAACAAAAACACTGGGAAAATCGGTTGTACAAAATTTGATGGGTGGAGTGAAAAGGAAGGTGCGGGCATTCGGGATGGGAGACGAAATTGAATAAAACAAATGTTGTAAATCAAAACTCATTAGTAGTTCTTCATTCCCTGAAAATTTCAAGAAAATCCGATAATCAGTTTAATTTTGATGAGTATATATGTGTGTGCCATTTTTATCGATTACACCCTTTACTGCGTTTCCTGAAGCGACACAATTGTTCCGTTCTATTTTGGCAGGATTTGGCATCTTGCCATTACGGAAAAAATGCCACGGAGTGGTATGCTGCCAACAACGTTTAAGAGGTGCCCAAGGACAAGAACCCTTCCAACACGCCAGAGCCCCGCCCAATCGAACAATATTGGGCCATCGTCAAGCGGAACCTTAAGAAGACTCAAAAAGCTGTTGTAAGCTAGAAACAGTTCAAGGCAAACTAGCGTTCTGCGGCGAATAAAGTGGACAAGGAGACTGTACAAAATCTTATGGCAGGTGTTAAACGAAAGACGCGGCAATTTGCATTCGGTAAAAAGGAAGCTTAGTTGAATATTTCTCCTGTATTATGTATTAACTGAACCGGAAAAAGGAAAAGAATTTGACTTATTAATAAAAACTCTGATAGACTCACACACATTAGTGTTTGGCCAAATTTTGATCGGAACACCCTTTATGTTTGAATACATACCGTCAGCTTATATAGCCCTAAATGCTACTATTTTTTTGGAATTTTGTTTGTTGTTTGCTATGCTTTTCGCTACATTTAGTTACCAAAGGTTTGTGGTATGTCTTAAAATGTGTATGTTATTTAAGTTTAAAAATTGTTCTTCGTTGAATGTATGATCAGCTACTTTTGATTTCAAATTGTGTATGAGCCCTTTATCAGTGTCCTTGTTTGCTTTAGTGACTTCTGCAATATGCTCTTTACGAATATTGAGATTACGTTTAGTTTGTCCAATGTAATTTTTTCCGCAATGTCACCCTTGGAAACTAAATGTAGCGGAAAGCATAGCAATCCACAAACAAAATTCCAAAAAATTGCTTAGCAAGGATCAAGTAAACAAATATTCGTGGCTGTTTAAATTTTTACCTACATCACAAAAACAACACACTACACAACACAACACCAATTTGACTACCTTCAACCGAAGTAGGAATTAATAACCTTTCAGGTAACAAACTACCTTTTAGGTTAAAAAACACAAAAAAAAACATAACAGGTACCCCCCACATACCCTACCTCATACATTGAGGTACCAACAAACCTACTATAAATACTCGACCTACTGTGATGTTCCCTTCAAGTCGAGCATTCGACACTGAAGAAGTCTGTAAATCGCAGACGAAATAGGCCTGTCTGTCGAAAGATAGGCTTTTTCTAGTGGAATTTAAAGGAATTCTCTCGCGTTTACTAGTGATAATTTGAAAAAAGTGTTTCATTGTTTTATTTCTTATTTTTTTTAAAGTGATCAAATGAAGTGTTCATTTTAAATTCTCCTAGTTTCTCATGTTTGGTTGAAATTAGTGTTTCATTTCTATGAGAGCCCCCCTTTCCAGAGGGGGAGGGGTCTCGAACCACTATACAAACCTTTCTTGCCTTCAAAAACCCTCACATGCCAAACTTGGTTCCATTTGCTTGATCAGTTCTCGAGTTATGCAGAAATTTGTGTTTCATTTGTATGGGAAACAATAAAGAAAAAACCGCTGAATAACTCCACGTGGTTGCGCTTTTTTATCAATTACGTTTGGAGTCGATTTAGTAGATCTGTCAGTCTTTCATGCAACCACCAGAGAGACGATTCTTTTTTATTGGTAACAAAATATTCGTAGCTCTTTGTATTGTTTTCGTACAATGCACGACTGTTCTTTCTGTGTCAACAAATGCTTCGTGATTTTGACAGTTGCGTGTGTGCCAATAATTACGAAATAAGCTTCATAAAAAGAACAAATCAGTTTCGCTGCAGAAAACAACGAATAGATTCGTTAGTTCTACCTTCGATTTCGTAGTACAAGCTTACATTAATTTTCAGTGTACACAGTATGAAAGACACATGTCATTTTCTGCGTTCTCTAATGCAGAATTACACTGATAGGCAAAATAAAGTGCCCACCTCATCGTTTTTTCAATTTCTCTCATTTACTTGGTTCAAATTAAAGTAAACACACTGTATTTTTGTTTATTATCTTATTTTTTATATTCTTTTTAAGTTTCACTTATGGAATACTGAAAAAAAGGAGTTTTACTTAAAGAAAAAAAAATCAATTTGTGTTGAAAAAAAAAAAAACAGTGACAAAATAAAGTGCCCACTTCAAAAATCGATATGTTTTTGATAAGTTTCCATTGGAAGACCCCTCGATTGTTTATGTTTCGATATTTTGACATGTTTTGAAGCAAACGGCCCAACCTGGTGCATTTGTATACGTGATCGCATTTGATTCAATTGAAAAAAATGGAGAACGCAGTGCTTTCGAAAGCAATTCCCTTGTGTATCCGAAAATTGGTCGTTCGTGATGTGCAAAACGGTGAATCGCACCGGGCTGTCGCTAAGAAGTACAGTATCAGTAAGGCAGCGGTTGGCAAAATTCTTCTGAAGCTTAAAACGTTTGGATCAGTGGTGGATCGCCCTGGCAGAGGCAGGAAGCGGAAAACGGATGCGAGAACGGACACCAAGATCATGCGCGAAGTCAAGAAGAACCCGAAGGTAACTGTCCGCGAGATCCAGGAAACCCTTCAGTTATCAGTTTCCGGTCGAAAAGTTCGTCGCCGTCTCGTAGCACAGGGGTTGAATAGCAAACTTGCCCAGAAGCGCCCATTTATCAGCAAGGCAAACAAAGCCAAACGGCTTAAGTTTGCTAAGGAGCATGCTGATAAGCCCCTTGAGTTCTGGACGGACGAATCAAAATTCGAGCTGTTTAACCGAAAGCGGCGGGTTCGTGTTTGGTGCAGATCGGGAGAGGAGCTTCAGGAGCGCCACATCCAAGGCACGATGAAGCATGGAGGAGGAAATGTGATGGTCTGGGGGTGTTTTTCGTGGGGTGGAGTGGGAAGCATTGTGAAAATCGACGGGATAATGACGGCAGATTCTTAACAGGTTGGCTGATAAGTCCCCGGTCTGACACATAGATGGCGTCGCTAGTATTAAATGCATATTATTTTTATATAGTACCAACCTTCAAATGATTCGTGTCAAAATTTGACGTCTGTAAGTCAATTAGTTTGTGAGATAGAGCGTCTTTTGTGAAGCAACTTTTGTTATTGTGAAAAAAATGAAAAAAAAAAGGAATTTCGTGTTTTGATAAAATACTGTTTTCTGAAGGGAAAAAATACAGTGGAAGCCAAAAGATAGACACATAGATGGCGTCGCTAGTATTAAATGCATATTATTTTTATATAGTACCAACCTTCAAATGATTCGTGTCAAAATTTGACGTCTGTAAGTCAATTAGTTTGTGAGATAGAGCGTCTTTTGTGAAGCAACTTTTGTTATTGTGAAAAAAATGAAAAAAAAAAAGGAATTTCGTGTTTTGATAAAATACTGTTTTCTGAAGGGAAAAAATACAGTGGAAGCCAAAAGTTGGCTTGATAATGAGTTTCCGGACTCTGCCCCAGGGAAATCAACAATAATTGATTGGTATGCAAAATTCAAGCGTGGTGAAATGAGCACGGAGGACGGTGAACGCAGTGGACGCCCGAAAGAGGTGGTTACCGACGAAAACATCAAAAAAATCCACAAAATGATTTTGAATGACCGTAAAATGAAGTTGATCGAGATAGCAGAGGCCTTAAAGATATCAAAGGAACGTGTTGGTCATATCATTCATCAATATTTGGATATGCGGAAGCTCTGTGCAAAATGGGTGCCGCGCGAGCTCACATTTGACCAAAAACACCAACGTGTTGATGATTCTGAGCGGGGTTTGCAGCTGTTAACTCGTAATACACCCGAGTTTTTGCGTCAATATGTGACAATGGATGAAACATGGCTCCATCACTACACTCCTGAGTCCAATCGACAGTCGGCTGAGTGGACAGCGACCGGTGAACCGGCTCCAAAGCGTGGAAAGACTCAAAAGTCCGCTGGCAAAGTAATGGCCTCTGTTTTTTGGGATGCGCATGGAATAATTTTTATCGATTATCTTGAGAAGGGAAAAACCATCAACAGTGACTATTATATGGCGTTATTGGAGCGTTTGAAGGTCGAAATCGCGGCAAAACGGCCCCATATGAAGAAGAAAAAAGTGTTGTTCCACCAAGACAACGCACCGTGCCACAAGTCATTGAGAACGATGGCAAAAATTCATGAATTGGGCTTCGAATTGCTTCCCCACCCACCGTATTCTCCAGATCTGGCCCCCAGCGACTTTTTCTTGTTCTCATACCTCAAAAGGATGCTCGCAGGGAAAAAATTTGGCTGCAATGAAGAGGTGATCGCCGAAACTGAGGCCTATTTTGAGGCAAAACCGAAGGAGTACTACCAAAATGGTATCAAAAAATTGGAAGGTCGTTATAATCGTTGTATCGCTCTTGAAGGGAACTATGTTGAATAATAAAAACGAATTTTGACAAAAAAATGTGTTTTTCTTTGTTAGACCGGGGACTTATCAGCCAACCTGTTACATCAACATCCTGCGAGAAAATCTGTAGGTTTCGCTGATCCAGACGGGCCTTGAAGAGAAGTTCGTATTCCAGCAGGACAACGACCCGAAGCATACTGCCAAGAAGACCAAGTCTTTCTTCCGGTCTTGTCGGATCAAACCGCTGGAATGGCCTCCAAAAAGCCCGGACCTCAATCCCATCGAGAATTTGTGGGCGATTCTCGATGCCAGGGTTGTCAAAACTGGTGTTACCAATAAAAATAACTATTTTGAAGCCCTGGAGCGCGCCTGGGAAGAGCTAGATCCACAGCACCCAAAGAACTTGGTCGAGAGCATGTAGAAGCGCCTGCAAGAGGTCCTGAAGGCCAATGGAGGACACATCAATTATTGAAATGCTTTTATTTTACTTTAATTTATGTTTTCTGTAGCCTAAATGAAGTGGGCACTTTATTTTGTCACTTTTTTTTTTTTTTTCAACACAAATTGATTTTTTTTTCTTTAAGTAAAACTCCTTTTTTTTCAGTATTCCATAAGTGAAACTTAAAAAGAATATAAAAAATAAGATAATAAAAAAAATACAGTGTGTTTACTTTAATTTGAACCAAGTAAATGAGAGAAATTGAAAAAGCGATGAGGTGGGCACTTTATTTTGCCTATCAGTGTATGAAATATCGTCCAGAATAGGTCTATTCTATGAAAGATTGCACGCAATTTCGTTGTTTACGCTTGTTTTGGCTTGAACGAGACAAAATTTAACGCATCTGTTAAGATTCATAATTGTTTTCTGTGTAGCGTGTAGAGTAAATCACAAAAATAAAAATCATCCAACACGGAATACATGTAACAAGTCATCGCCGTGCATGGCTGCGAGGAAACTCTCGACAAAAGGTTCCGAATGTTTTCCTATCTTGAATAAATGATTACTCTGTACCCAATCAACCGTCGCAGATCAACAGTACTTCCTCGAGAGCATCAGCAAATATGTGCTCCGTCACATCTTTTCTTCCTTGCAGGAATTTAAGCGCTGACGACAAAAGTTTCGTTTCCATGTGCCCCGGGGTGATCAAAACTATGCGAAAGAAGTTTTCGAGCCCCGCTTGCCCTTGGGTCCTGTACACCCTTCCGACAGTAACAGCAGTACTAGGGCCTAGCATCTACTACTAGGGAGCATTTATCGGCAACTTTTTAGTGCGGCACTTGCCTACTTTTCTTCCACCCATTCATCGTCCGTCAACGGCAGCTACGACTCACTCAACGACGACGAATTGCCGTCGAAAGAAGGAACGAATAAAAAACAGCAATACACAAGTTGACAGTAGGCGATTTTGCGCACTCTTTTCAAAAATTTAAACACTTTTTCCTCAATCACTCCCAACGGATATCGGGTCGTTGTTGGATTGGAAGGATTAGGGTGCAACCAGGTCGGGCGGCGGGATACAGGATATGCGAATGGTTATGTCGATATGTATTCACACCGGTCGGTATGTGTGTTGATGCTGCTGCTGCTGCTGCTGCTGTGAAATGTGCCAGTAAATGCCTCTGGAGGTTAGTTAGGTTCGGTAAGTCTGATTAAAGTTGGATCGAAGCCAAATTTGATGATTTTCGGTTAGTTCCAAGGATCGGCATCCGGCAAACGTCGTTGACACCCCCTGCCGTTTCCTTGGTACTACTAGCGTGGATACTTCAAAAGAAACTAATTTCGAAACCAAAACGAACATTCGTTGCTTCGCTGCATGGCTTTTCTTCCGCTTCGGCTGTATCCGTTGCCATATAGACGTGGTTGTATGTTTGTTTTTTACGGGGTTTATAGCTAGCCGAGTGCCATTAAAGCAGCAAAATCGCGCTCCACTATCTAGGTGCTCTCGTGTTCCAGTCGATGTACTATCAAATTCACAAGTATAAATTTTTCATTACATAATGAGCATTTTTTTGGTGCGATGGAAGAGGGCTAGATCAGAGTCACTCAGATGAAAGGTTCGATGCTACGAAAGTCTAAAGAATGTTTGGAATTTTCGATCACAATGCCGTTCCATCACTCATTGAGCTCGAACAGTCGTCAGCTGATTCCGAAAAATAAAGAAATAAAAAAAGGATGATGGATTGCCGCAGATGATCTACCTTCTTTGCTGGTGTTTCTCTTATTTTCTTTATATAATCGCAGCTATCTCCGATTTATCAGCGTCATCATCATCATCATCATCATCAGTTTAGCACAGCAACATCCAAGCAACCATATGATTCACGCGATTCACACTCTCACGATATCTTCACGCCTTTGCTGCCGCATAAAGAACGGTTCGTTCGAAACTATTCCCGAGCAAGGAGGACACAAGCCACGATGGAGCCTTCTTTTCGCAAACAAAAACTCGTCTTGAGAACTTCCTGAAACCTTCAACTGAGAACTTTGCGTCTAGGTACAGACAGCAAGTTAACCCGAGCGGACGCAGGGGTGTTGGAAACCACCATAAGTAATTCAATTTCCTCCCCGAAGCCGCACGCGAAACCACCGGAAACCGACGAATTTCTATCAATTTCGACAGGAAATATCCAACTTTTAACTATATACGGCACAGAATGGAACACACCGAAAGTTAACACACATAAAAACACACAGACGCACACGTCGACTGCAGTAGGCTAGGACCGACGGTAACTAAGGGGAATTGGAAAATGGAAATTCCCTGGTACAAAACAAGAACGAAGAAAAAAAAAACTCAACTTTGGTATTGCTTGGCGGTTCTCGGATTAACTCGGATTTCAACTGTCGTTCGGAACGGAACGGAACAGGGACTATACCGGACGCGCGTGTGCTTCGTTCGCCAAGTGTCTGCATGAACTGAGCGAGCGAACGAGCTTTCGAATGCGGCTTCCAAAACACGTCATCGTTGCGCGAAGTGGAGACCTTTTCGCTGGCAGACCCCACCCCCTCCCACCTCTGACCACCTGCTACCGGTACCAGTTAGTGCAACCACCTTGCTTCCGCGAATCCCGAAAAGGGCCCCGCTCTGCCACTCCGGTTGATGATGATGACTCCAAACACGGAGCATCCAGCACAGGCGCGTGATTAGGGTGAAGCCTTTAGAGACCTCAACGCCAACCAGAAACCCCTTTGCACGCTTTTGCGAAAACCCGAAGCTTGGGGCGAGAGAGTGGAAAGCAGACTCGGAAAACTCCTAACTGCCACTAGTAGCGTACGCCGTTGTGAGTGAAAATTGGCAAACATAAGAAGTGCTCTCGCTCTCTACCTCTCTCTTTCTCTCTCTCTCTCTCTCTCTCTCTCTCTCTCTCGCTTTTCGAACTCGAGTGGAAACTAACTTCTGCTGAAAAGCTTGTTATTTGCTATGGGGAGGCGATGACGGTTGAATGATGACGACAGCAGTCGTCGTCGTCATGACTCGTGAGTCGTTGGGTTCGGAAAAGCTACTGCCAGGCTTACTTTGATGCTAACGGCTCGTGTCGATGTTTTGGATTATCGCGAAAAGTTCGGTTTTTCATTTTGCCACCCAGGCAGAAGCCTCTGTGCTACAGTTAGTAGGGGGGTTTATGGTTAATCCCAAAAATCGCCGATTAGGATGCAAAACAGTGATGTAACGCGCCTAGTCAGCTGTCAAGCCGAGAGTTGGGTGGATGAGATTTGGCAATCGGTACGAGGGGGGGGTGTTTGTGGGCATTTGGGGGTTAATTTTTTTTTTTTGGGGGGGGGTTTTTGGGGGGGGGGGGGGAATTGTGGGGGGATGTTTTTGTGTGTGGGTTTGTTGGTGTTTAATTATTTGGTTGTTTTTTATTTTTTTTCTTAATATTTTTATTTTTTTTTTGGTTTTTTAATATTTTATTTTTTTTTTTTTTATTTTTTTTTGTTGGTGGTTTGGGGGGTTTTCGTTAGAGCGTTTCCAGATGAAATCAGCCGGAAAAAGTCAAAATCTTGCACGACCCTCTCCGATTTGGATGAAACTTTGCACATGTCTTCGGAATTGGTGATGATGGATTTTCCGCGGGTTAAGGGAATTTTTTGACTCAAGACATTTTTTTCAAAAGGGCGTATGTGTTTTGTCATGCGTATTTTTCAAAAAATCATAACTCGAAAACCGTTGGTTGTTATAAAATTGCGTCTGAGAAGAAGTTGTAGTTAATTAATTTGACTTTATGAAAAAAATATGTACACTGTAAAAAAAAATTTTTTTCTTCAAAAAAATCAAAAATTAAACTTAAAAATCAATTAGCAAATCTGTCCAACGTACGATTTTTATAATTTTTTTTTCCAAAAAGACTTTAAGTCATAAGAAAAAGAATAGAAGTTGTTCTACGATGGAGCAACTTAAGATAAAAAAGTTCTTAGAAGTAAGAAAAATTCAAGTTTTTTTCCAATTTGTTGTTTTTGCATAAATAACCATATTTTAATAATATAATACGATTTTTCTAGTGATTTTAAACAAAAATGCTCTTGGTGAGCAACATTCTAAATGTACCCGTTTTCGAGATAATTTGAAAGTAATGTCGAAAAAATGGCTTTTTCCATGAAAATATCCCTTTTTCAAAAGTTAGTCGTGATTGTCCATCTTCAAAAGTATTTTTTTCAAATTTTACATAAAATTTTCAACAACTATCCTTTTGACACCAAGAAGATTGAACATCTTCTTAATTAACGAAATTAACGAATCTTAATTACCAAATAAAAATTTTGAGTTTTTTTTTTGTTCATACATGATTTATTTATTTTTTCTACTATTTTTTAAAAAAAATTGTATTTACATTTTTACAAACACTATTTCCTAACATTCCTATAAATATTATGAAAACTCAGTATTTCGTCAGTTGAAAATATTTTCGCAGCGATTTTGTTATCTGCAACTGGAATGAAGGAGTGATATTTCTGTGTACCAGGAATCATTTTTGTTTGCTGATAACTACCACCCCATTCTGCAGCTCCCTCTTCATATTCTTCTTGTGAAACATAGCAAAATGATATTTTTGTGAAATTTTCTTGATTTCTCTTAATAGCCCAATCATACAAAGTTTTCGCACTTGTTATTGGATGTTCATGTTGTTTGGCCAAGCTTGCTCTTGTTGCCATTCGTTTTAATATGCCGCCAATTGCATCACATGGTCCCTTACCATGTGAAGTTGCGAAAAAATGCCACTCAGAATCAATGTTGTATTTCTCTTTAAACTTGCAGAGGCTTGCAATTTTTTTTCTATTTTTGTATTGGGAAGCAGCCCCATCAGACATAAAAATGGCCTTTTTTATATTCATTAGTTGATTTAAATACGTTAGTAATTTAGAAATAAATACTTGTACCGCAATTGTATCATGTCTTAGAACTTCTGATATTACAACAAAACTTAGATTTTTAAGCATTCCTGACTCCATATAATAAATAACAAACGGATGAATTGTAGCCTGATCATTGTTCCAATGATGACTTTGAACAGCATCCTGAAGTACAAATGAATAATTCTCTGCAAAATCGCAAATAATAACTACTTCTCCTTCTTTTAATGAAGACTTTTAAAACTTTTAAAAATTTAGATTGCTTTGTTTTTATATAATCATGAGTTAATAGTTTTCTCGCTAAAATATTCAATAAGTTCATCGACAGGTTTTAATAGCGTTTCTAAATAACATCTATCAGTTGTAATCCATTGTTCGAACGATATCTCAGACAAGTTATGTTTCTCAAGTTCTTTTAAAAATCTTATCTCAAATTCTGACAGCGTGGGACAATTTTCGCATTCACGGAGGTAACAATATTTTGATCTTGATGATGAATTACACAATAACTTCTCAAAATGTTGATTACAATCAGTGTTGAATGAATATTTTTTTAAACTGTGAAGCATTAAATCAATATTTTCGTGAATTGCGCAAACACAAACGTTGTGAGAACCTGAAGCATTTGAGCGATTCCACGAACAAGTGGGAAATTTCCTTTGGTTTTTTTTTGATATGCTGGTTTTTGGGGGAATTGGGGTACCAAAACCTGGGGGGAAACCCCCCTCCCCCCAACCATAAATAGCACTTAATAAATCAACCCTTCCCAATACAAAACCCTAATAAGAAAAGAACAGAAAATGTAGAGAAGAGGGGGGCGGGGAACGGGGGGGGCGACTGGAGGGGGCCCGCGGAGAGAAAAAAAAAAAAAAAAAACAGAAGCACAGAACAGAAAAAAAAAAGGAATATGAACAGTGCCTCGCCGCTCTGTATCTAGATATATTTTGTTGTTTGTTGCGCCGGGGGGGCATGGGGGGAGGGAGCCGAGAATAGGGGGGGCGCGAAGGGAGAGGGGCCACAGGGGGCGAACGGGGGAAAAAGAGAGTAAGGGAATAAACGAATCAATAAAAATTATAATAAGGAGCTGCGATATCTCACGGATGGTATCATCCAAAAACTAAAATCAATTGGATTTTCCAAGGTATCCACACTGAACACCAAGGATTTTCGTATTTGTTCGTCTTGCCGTCTACATATTGATTCAAGAGCTCACCTCACCCAAAACGAAGAACAAAGCGTAGCCGGCGGCTCAAGGATGCCAACTGTTCAGACCATACCTGATGTACCTGATTCGCAAAGCTATGAAAGTTTGGTCACGATACCATCAGCGTCAACGCTAAGCACAATTCAATCAACGTCGAAATATTCAACCGAGGAATAGCAGCTATTCGTGTTTCGCCTATAGATTTAGGTTAGGTTAAAAATGTTCACTATCCTGAAACAAAGTGCGCTGAAATCGTCGAAGGTGTACGAAGAAATCTTTTTAAATTAGACGCTAAAACAGAAAAAGCAAACAAGTTTGATGAAGTCATAGAAAATATGAAAATTAAATTTTTAAATTCAGCCACAAGGCAAGAAAAACTATCAATTTTATCATTGTTACCAAAATCATGGTCAGTACAAAAAATTGTAGACGAATTTAAAACCAGTAGAAATATGGCATCAGATGCAAGAAAGGAAAGAGATAATGTATTTGATTCATCTCAAGGTTCAAGCTCTGGAAAAGCTTTGAGTAATGAAACAAAAGAACTGGTTTTGAATTTTTTTGAGGACGATGATATAAGCCGTGCACCCGATAAAGACTGCAAGAGAGTTGTTTAATTGGGCAAACAAACGAAAAGAAGAAGAACTTACAAAGTTGTCATTTTGTTATTCTACTACAGAAGAATACGAAAATATGTCTTTGCAGCTAAATAATCAATATAATAATGCAAAAACAATTCAAGGAACTCAAAAATTCTACTCATTTCTTCCTCTATCAGAAAATACAATAAAGGCAAAGCTTTATTCAAACTGTCCTGACAATGATGCCAAAATATTCGATATTGTTAAGAAAGTTGTGTAAACAATAATTTTATAAAAATACAGGAATAAAAATAAACTGATGATATCCAACATATAATGTTATTTTTTATTGCGCACAATCACCATCCCTGAAAAATAAGCTTAATTCGCTCTTTTGAATCTTGCTAATTGAGGAGCTTGCATTTGCAGTTCTCAAAAAGGTGTATCTCGAAATCGAGTTGTCTCATCGGTTTGATGTCTGTGGCGATGTTCGGCTATAGAGAGAAAATATGCACAGTATAAACACATCCAGTTTAAATGGATTAAACTGTTAGGCGATGTGCAAGAGTTGAATGCACATTTTCAGCACAACGCACCAAAAATAACTGGAAGAAATCATTGTTCCTGATAGTGGGATTTTGTTACTTGTTTTTCAAAATACATTTATAGGCAGAGAATTTCACTCGAATCTTTAAGCTGTTAGTGTCATTTTAACTCAAAATTTTCCAATCTTTCCGAAAAAAATACTTTTGAAACTGGAAAAATACGGAGTACATCCGAAAAGGGCCAAAACTTATTAAGTTATCAAAAAAATCAATATTAAATCAGTAATATCTTCTAAACGGTGCATCTTAGAAAAATGTTAACGAAGTATTTTTTGCTTGCAAATTTGATGTTCTTTCATAAAATTAGGGTGACAAACTTTTTTGACTTTTCTTAATAGCTTTTTTGAAAATTGTAATTTTTAAAAAAAAAATTTCATTGTAACCTATTTTTCTCCAGAATAACCCACTGTGCACTAGATAGCATTTTCAGTCAGCTATAACATAAAGATAATTAAAAAACTATTGACATGTAACTTTTAAGGGAAAATCTATATTTTAGTTCAAAACAGAAAAACCAAACTTATTTTTACCGTGCATATTTTCTCCATATAGCACCAACAATTGTCTAAAACTTCTCCGAAGACACCAAACCAATCGGACAAACCGTTTCCGAGATACAATTTTTTGAAGATATCATGTGCATTTTTCATAGGCCCTTCTCATAAGTAAGGCTAGATTCAAAATGGCGAACCAAGTATGCAAAACGGCGTTTTTCTTCCCCAAAAACTTGTATGCAAGGTTTCATGCAAATCAAAAAATATGAAAATTACTCGTTGCTGAAATGATATGGAACTGCTCATTTAGCAATTTACAATGTTTTGGTCGTAATGCTGCAAAAGTACTCAATCAAATTTTATGTTCACTGACTTCTTTAAATCGAGTGAAAGTTTCTCTAAGTGATGAAAGTAATAACCGTTTTTGAATTTGTTGACGCTTACCATTAGTGTTTACAGAGACATAATCTCTTTGTCCCGGCATGGCTCTGCTGATGTCGTCCTCGTCAAAAAATTGTATCACTTGATTCTTTATATCCGGATTCAAACGATTCCCCGATCTGTCGTTGGGGGTAGCCAATACTCCATTTTCGGCTGCCAATTCTTTTGCTTGTAATGCAAGGTATTTGTTTGTTTCAAATTTGCTCGTTATCTGCTGAATCGTCCACGAATTAGGCAAAACTGTTAAAATACGTATTTTATCTATTCTCGAACAATCTGGTTCTATGAATTTTTCTTTCAATTTGGAAATAATTTCATCATATTCCACAACCTTTGTTTTCAATGTAGCTAACTCTTCGACTTCTTCTTGTGGTGGTAAGCTGAATAGATATTTTCTAATACCTGCTACAATTTCGGCAAATTTTTGCCGACGGTATTTATCGTTTTTAAATTCTCTAATGGATATCGGAGACACATTTATTCCTGCAATTCCATTATTGAATAACTCAATGTTGTGTATCCTGGAATAATCCGGTAGGTCACTGTCCTGAGAAGATGCCGAGGTAATTGAAGCTGCCGATGGTATTTCCTCCAAATCGTTCCGTGATGTGGTTGGTGCTTCGTCATGTCCACCGTTTTCTGGTTGCTCCACTCTTTCGACAGGATTACGACGATACGAATATAACCGACATGAATCACAAATTCTTAATGACGTGTCCAAATGGACCGTACACTGCATGGATAAAAGTTTTTCAATTAACTTGTCAGTTAAATTTCTAAGTTTAGGCGAACACCGTCTCCCGATTTCACGAAAAGGTTTACAACAATGCTTTGTTTCGAGTTCCATTTCAAATCGTTTTACACTTTACGCTACTTATGAAAGACACTGTTAAACTGATGTCATGACTTTGTAATGTAATCCTTTTTATACGTACTAGGTACGCACTTTAGGTACTTTTTTGAAATATTGGTATGTGCAGGGGTATGCATGTAAATTATATTTTCTGTCAACACCAAAGGGAATGCATGAATAGGTATAAATGGGCGTAACAATTGTATTCTTACTGGTATAAACAGTTCAACAAATTAAATACATTATGTTTCTACCTGAACAAAATACGCTTGTACACTAACATGAATACTAATTATTTTTGTTTCGGGTTAGGTTTTCATAATATACTGTAAGTAGAAGCAGCAAATTTTATCGTGTTACCTACAGTAAATATCAAGAATCAGTTTGTCTAGTATTCTCGGTAACAAAAGATATATTGTAGAAAATTTTATGTACAATTTGAAAAGAATACTTTTGCAGATGGACAATCACGACTAACATTTGAAAAAGGGATATTTTCATGGAAAAAGCCATTTTTTCGACATTAATTTCAAATTATCTCGAAAACGGATACATGTAGAATGTTGCTCACCAAGAGCATTTTTGTTTAAAATCAATAGAAAAATCGTATTATATTATTAAAATATGGTTATTTATGCAAAAACAACAAATTAGAAAAAAAAATTGAATTTTTCTTACTTCTAAGAACTTTTTTATCTTAAGTTGCTCCATCGTAGAACAACTTCTATTCTTCTTCTTATGACTCAAAGCCTTTTTGAAAAAAAATATATTTATAAAAATCGTACGTTGGACAGATTTGCTAATTGATTTTTAAGTTTAATTTTTGATTTTTTTTTTGAAGAAAAAAATTTTTTTTTACAGTGTACATATTTTTTTCATAAAGTCAAATTAATTAACTACAACTTCTTCTCAGACGCAATTTTATTACAACCAACGGTTTTCGAGTTATGATTTTTTGAAAAATACGCATGACAAAACACATACGCCCTTTTGAAAAATTGGTCTTGAGTCAAAAAATTCCCTTAACCCGCGGAAAATCCATCGTCACCAATTCCGAAGACATGTGCAAAGTTTCATCCAAATCGGAGAGGGTCGAGTTCAGTCATTTGCTCATTTGGCAGAGAAATGCTCGTTTCTAAAGCCTCATCGCAGTTAGGATTATCTGCTGCTTCGCAAAAAACTTCAAAGACGTTTATTGCCTGAAGGCACTATACTGCTTTTTGGTTCGTCCTTTTTTGGAGTACTGTGCTGTCGTTTGGTCCTCTTTCTACCAAAATGCAGTCCAGAGGATCGAAGCCATTCAGCGAAGGTTTATACGCTTTGCTTTGCGACATCTTCGTTGGCAAGATCCTCGCAGATTGCCAAGTTATGAAAGTCGGTGTAAGCTCATCAGCCTGGAATTGTTGGAAAGGAGGCGTATGGTGGCCAAAGCGTGTTTTGTTGGTGACCTCCTGCAGGGAAACATCGACTGTTCCATTTTACTTGGTCTCTTGAACATCAACACTCGACGACGAAACCTACGTTTACAAACTTTCTTTATAAACCGGCAGTCAAGGACCAACTAAGGCAAACACGAACCTGTGCTAAGCATGTGTCGCGTTTTCAACAGCTGCTGTAACGTGTTTAATTTTAATGTATCCCGCGAAGTTAATAAGCGTTGTTTCCGAGGATGTATGTGTTAGTTATTGTATGTAATTTAGTGTTATCTAGTTGTCATTGGGATAAACGTTGTTATCTGTTGACGAATAAATAATAAATAATCTATAAATATAAAAATGGATCTCTGTCTGTCTGTCTGTCTGTCTGTCTGTCTGTCTGTCTGTCTGTCTGTCTGTCTGTCTGTCTGTCTGTCTGTCTGTCTGTCTGTCTGTCTGTCTGTCTGTCTGTCTGTCTGTCTGTCTGTCTGTCTGTCTGTCTGTCTGTCTGTCTGTCTGTCTGTCTGTCTGTCTGTCTGTCTGTCTGTCTGTCTGTCTGTCTGTCTGTCTGTCTGTCTGTCTGTCTGTCTGTCTGTCTGTCTGTCTGTCTGTCTGTCTGTCTGTCTGTCTGTCTGTCTGTCTGTCTGTCTGTCTGTCTGTCTGTCTGTCTGTCTGTCTGTCTGTCTGTCTGTCTGTCTGTCTGTCTGTCTGTCTGTCTGTCTGTCTGTCTGTCTGTCTGTCTGTCTGTCTGTCTGTCTGTCTGTCTGTCTGTCTGTCTGTCTGTCTGTCTGTCTGTCTGTCTGTCTGTCTGTCTGTCTGTCTGTCTGTCTGTCTGTCTGTCTGTCTGTCTGTCTGTCTGTCTGTCTGTCTGTCTGTCTGTCTGTCTGTCTGTCTGTCTGTCTGTCTGTCTGTCTGTCTGTCTGTCTGTCTGTCTGTCTGTCTGTCTGTCTGTCTGTCTGTCTGTCTGTCTGTCTGTCTGTCTGTCTGTCTGTCTGTCTGTCTGTCTGTCTGCCTGTCTGTCTGTCTGTCTGTCTGTCTGTCTGTCTGTCTGTCTGTCTGTCTGTCTGTCTGTCTGTCTGACCCTTATAGGCTCGGAGACTCTAGATCTAATAAAGCAAATGGAACCAAATTTGGCATGCGGGGATTTTAAAGGCATTAAATGTTTCTACGGTAGTTCGAGACACCTCCTCTCACACTGCTAGGGGGGGGGGGGGGGGGGGGGGGGGGGGGGGGGGGTTACCAATGAAACACAAGTTTCTGCATAACTCGAGAATTAAGCAAGTAAATGGAACCAAATTTGGCATGTGGCGGTTTTCGAAGGCAAGAAATGTTTCTATTGTGGTTTGAGACTCCTCCGCTCACTGAAAGAGGGGTCTCTCATACAAAAGAAACTCGAATTTCTGCATAACTCGAAAACAAATCAAGCAAATGGAACCAAATTTGGCATGTGGAGATTTTTGAAGGAAAGAAATGTTTCTAAGGTGGTTTGAGACCCTTCCGCCGACTGGAAGGGGAGACTCCCATAAAAATGAAACATAATTTTTAGCATAACTCGAGAGCCAATGAAGCAAATGAAACCAAATTTGGCATGTTGAGGTTTTTGGAGGCATGAAATGTTTCTATGGCAGTTCAATACCTCTCCCCATTTTGAGGGGGGGGGGGGCCCCCCCCCCAAATAAAAAGCGAATTTCTGCATAACTCGAGAACTAATCAAGTAAATGAACCCACTTTTAGCATATGAGGGTTTTTGGAGGCTAGATTTTATAAAAATTTATAAAAATGAATTTCTGTCTGTCTTTCTGTCTGTCAGACCCTTATAGACTCGGAAAATTCTGAACCGACCAACGTGAAAAATTATATGAAGGGGTTCTTGGGGCTGGGGAAGGTTCTTATGATTGTTTGAGAACCCCAACTCTCTTAGGAAGGGGAGCTCTCGTAGAAATGAGACACACATTTCTTCATAACTCGAGAACTAAACAAGCAAATCGAATCAAATTTGGCATGTGGGGGATTTGACGGCAAGAATGTTTCTATGGTGGTTCAAGGCCCCTCCTTTTTCTTAAGGGGGGAGGGGGGGTTAAACAAATGAAACTCAATTTTTTATTATAATATAAGAGCCCAGTGTGATAGTTCGACAACTAATCAAGCAAATGGAACCAGATTTGGCATATGGGGGGTTTTGAAGGCAATGATTGTATGGTGGTTTGAGAAACCACCCCCCTCTGGAAGGGAGGGCTCCCATGCAAATGAAACACAAATTTCTACCAAAATGAGAATTATCCAGGTTACTTAAACACAAAACGTGTATTTCTCGGGTAAGAAACATGTTTTGATAGAAGTTTGAACCCCTGCTTATTCAAGAAAAATAACTCATTCCGAAAAAAAACCATAAACGTGCCAGTTATATTTAATTTTCCTTCATTTAGTTGCAAGCGTAGCAGCGCATGCACCGAGTTCAGCTAGTTAATAATAAATAATTATAAAATGAGTATTAGTACACGGCACTGAAGAAGTCTGCACATTGTAGACGAAATACGCGTATCTGTCAAGATAAGCAATAGAGGTAGTTGGAATCAAATGGAAATCACTAATCTTTCTTCTCATTTTCTAGTTAGTAAAAGATTCTTTAAAGTTCCCCATGAACTTTCTGTAATCATTCAAGTTCTAATTGAGTTCAGGATGTACTAATCAAAAACAGAGTTCAAAGTTTTTAGCTAACATTTATTGATGTCGTATGACATTCCAGATTGTAAACATGGACGATTGGCATGTATCCCGATTCTAAAGAGCGGGATATGAGATCGAGCTTGGCATTTCGGACATACATATAAAGACTACCAGGTTCACTTACATTACTACATTACTTGACACAACGAAACATTTTATACTTATCATCCATACCACGTGATCATTAACTAGCTTACAATATTCGACAAATAGGGGTTTAGTAAATTAAAGTCTTCTTATCATGCACCTTAAACTGTTACGTATGTATGTTTATCCTTGTTTTGTGATTCCAAATCGAACCATCGATACTAGCAATAATTTACCACGCTCTAGAAATGTTAAACCATTCATCCAAATCGCCGACATCCGATCCGATCTGTTCTGGGATCGTTGAAACATGTTGACAATAAAAATGACAATTCAAAATAAACATGAGGAAAAAAAAGCACAACCTCCACCGCTGAACAGCATACCAATTCAATCGATTTACATTGTCTCAGCCTCAGCCTACTATGTGGTTGCACGCGGGGGGGGGGGGGGGGGGGGGAGTTGAAAGTGCAGTACCGGTCTCCTCGTCCCTCCAAAACATGCATGGTGTGAGATTTTGTGTTTTAAACATTTTTCATTCAACAAACGTGCATCCAATCAGTTGGTTGAGCGAGCGGTGGCTGGACGCGGGGGGGGGGGTCTCGATTTATGATATTATTTTCTACATGACGATTTTCCACTGAATTACACTAGTCCCCCTTTCCGCCCACAGTTATTCCGTTCGGGGCTCTAAAGCCTCCAACGTCGTCGAGTGGAAAAAACGGCCGCGCTCATATATGGATGCAATATTGGTTTCATGTTTGGCTCGTGTTATAAAATGATGGCTGTTTGGATAGAGGTGCCTATCTTCTGTACTTTTTGGCATTGAAAGTGTCGCCCACCGCGAGTCTTGTTAGCATTTTTGGTTCCAACTTCCCCTCCCCAGCTCCGTCGCTAGAAGAGTTTCACTTTACTGATGGTTTTGTTGTCGAGCATGAGCGGAACAGTAGTCCTGCTTCTGCTTCTGGGCGCCATATTGCAGCGGCTCATCCTCGCTGGTTCCATCATCTTTCCGCTCTGCATGACCGAGGCCACTTGTTTGCTCACCGCTGCCAGGAGGGGGTGGAGGCCTTTTGGTTTTGTAGGCGCTTTCCGGGTTACTTTCATCGGGGAAACCGTCGTCGAAGTAGGCTTCGTGCTCACGAGATCCATCTCTTTCGGGGAGCATTGGTTGAACACGATCTGAAAGGAATCGAGAAGGAATTGGAAAAATTAGAATCGAATAAATGTGTCACGTTTAATTAAAGTCGGAATATGCATGTCGAATGACTATTAATTAAAATGAAAACTTGAAAACTGTGGCGTGGCAATCGTCGTTCGCGATTTCCCACACATGCCAAAGCAGAACACCTCAGGGTACAAGGTGAGTTTGACTATTTCTGACCTGCTTGATTTTAAAAGCGGCACAACGACGACAAACGTCCTACGGAAGGGCATTAATTGCGGACACTGCGATTCTAAAACGAAATGGCTCGAACCATTGGGGTGGACCTTGGGGGAACAGGGGAAATCGCGCACGGAAATGCGAAACAATGTAAAAGTTTGCAGAGAGTTCCCTCTCCCTTTCTGGTTCTTTTGTGAGTACACGAGGTTGATTTATGCGAATATAATTATAAAGTGGTTAAAAAGTAATGGCTTTCATTCGCTCGTTCGGCAAAGTCATTTGGCGCTGTTTGTCCCTGGGACCGATGGGGGACGGTCGAAATCTTCGCGAGAACACTGTGGTCGTTTATGAAATAACAACTTGGTGAAGTTTTGCGGTTTTGTGCAAACAAGATTATGTTTCATGTGCAAACAAGTTAATTCAAATGATAAATGCATGTCATCAAGGACGCAAAATGAGTTGCTCATGTCATTTCAGGCAACGTTCGTAAAGGCAGTTCTTGACAATTAAATTCCAGCTAATGTTGGTTCCATGCGATAGGGATTTTCCCCTTGGTTCGGCCGGAAAAGGCGATAACCCTTGCATGGGGTAGTATTCAGGAACAAGTTTAGTTGAATGGATTTATTCTAAAAAAATTTAAGGGTACTATTGCCTATGTAGGAAAAAAAACCTCCTAGGACGAAAGCGAAAGTTTTTGAAAGGATTAGATTACACTTGCATTCTAAAAAACACGAAAAGTTCGAATTCGGCGTTACTGTAAATAACACATAAGACTGACACACTGATTCAGATACTAAAAGGGTTCAGTACTCCCCCCAATAGCACACTTATTTGGCACCACGATAATACAAAATGTGTTAATGGAAACCCATAGCCTCATGGGATTTGACCTAACTAGGGAACGTCCATTAATTATGTCACGCAAAACGTGACTTTTTATAACCATCTATCTATTGCACGACGTGTTGTATCCTGCAGTAATATCTGAACATCAACATGGTTTCGTAAAAAAGCGGTCAACCTTACGACTTACATCCACACTGTGATTAATGAGCTGGAGAAGCGGTGTCAGGTTGACACAATCTACGTCGATATATCAAAAGCGATTGACAAGGTGCCTCGCGAATCGGCCATTGAAAAATTGAACCGCCTGGGACTACCTTCTTGGATCATTCAGTGGCTGAAATCATATCTGTCTGCGCGCAAAGCTTTTGTCAAAGTGCACGATGCTAGGTCGAATGTATTTGATATTCCTTCCGGCGTCCCGCAGGGCAGTCATCTCGGTCCTCTTCATCAATGATATGTGCGATAGCCTCAAGTCTGGGAAACTGCTCTATGCAGATGACTTAAAAGCTGTTTCGCGTGATTAAGTCGCTTGTGGATTGCGGTGCATTATTGAACGTGTTTCAACTTGGTGCGAAATGAACGGAATGCAGATGAATGCGGCAAAATGTAAAGTAATGACGTTCACTCGATGTCAGGCTACTGTATACTGGGCTGAACAAATTGCCATTAGAAAGAGTCACGTTGACCAAGGACCTTGGCGTCATAGTAAACTACGCCTTAAAAAACACATCTCAGTGACAACTGCGAAAGCCAATGCGCAGCTAGGTTTCCTACGCCGGAACACTGCCCATTCTAAAGGGTGTTCCGATTAAAATTTGGTCAAACAGTTATGTGTGTGAATCGATAAAAGTTTTTATTAATAAGTCAAATTCTTTTTCTTTTTCAAGTTCAGTTAATACAGAATGCAGGGGAAATATTCAGGTAAACTTTCTTTCTACCGAAAGCGAATTGCCGGGTCTTTCGTTTAACACCTAACCTTACCTTGCCAATCAGACTAAGGCCGGTGTGGCCTCTGCTGTACACAGAAGTTGTTCCATGGTCCATGGCTGTACCTCGCCAGCCTCGCTGTCTGCGGAGGGTCCGCAGGTCGCCTTCTACTTGATCGATCCAGCTTGCTCGTTGCGCGCCTCTTCTTCTTGTACCTGTCGGTTCGTTTTCGAGAACCATTTTCACAGGTCGTCCGACATTCTAACGACATGCCCAGCCCATCGTAGTCGACCGATTTTTGCGATGTATACGATGGGAGGTTCTCCCAGCAACTGGTGCAATTCGTGGTTCATTCGCCTCCTCCACGTTCCGTCTTCCATCTGCACTCCACCGTAGATCGTACGCAGCACCTTCCGTTCAAAGACTCCAAGGGCGCGTTGGTCCTCCACTAGCAATATCCATGTTTCGTGGCCGTAGAGAACTATCGGTCTAATTAATGTCTTGTAGATGGTCAACTTTGTTGTTCGGCGAACTTTGTTCGATCTTAGCGTCCTTCGGAGTCCAAAGTAGGCACAATTGCCAGCCATAATGCGCGTATTTCTCTGCTGGTGTTGTTATCGGCGGTCACCAATGAGCCCAGACACAAGAATTCGTCTACTACCTCGATTTCATCACCGTCGATCTGAACTTGTGCTAGGAGGCAAACATTTTGTGCTCGTGAGCCTCTTCCCTTCATGTATTTCGTTTTTAACGCATTAATCACAAGCCCAATCCTACCAGCTTCAGCCTTAAGTCTGATGTACGTTTCCGCCATCGTCTCAAAGTTACGTGTTACGATATCAACGTCGTCGGCGAAGCCAAATAGTTGGACAGACTTCCTGAAGATCGTGCCACTCGTGTCTATCCCAGCTCTTCGAATCACAACCCTCCAATGCAATGTTAAACAACAAACACGACAATCCATCACCTTGCCGTAACCCTCTCCGAGATTCGAAGGGACTCGAGAGCGTCCCTGATACTCGGACGACACACATCACTCGATCCATCGTTGCTTTGATCAACCGCTTCAGTTTTTCCGGAAATCCATATTCGTGCATGATTTGCCATAGCTGGTCTCGATCGATTGTATCATACGCTGATTTGAAGTCGATGAAAAGATGATGTGTGGGCACGTTGTATTCGCGACATTTCTGCAGTACTTGCCGAATCGCGAAAATCTGGTCAGCAGCGCGGGCACCCTTGAATCCCGCTGGGTATTGGCCCACGAACTCCTTTGCAATTGGTGACAGGCGGCGGCATAACATTTGGGAGAGCAACTTGTAGGCGGCGCTCAGTAGCGTGATCGCACGATAATTGCAGTAATCCAGCTTGTCGCCCTTTTTATAGATGGGACACACTATTCCTTCCATCAAATCCTCCGGTAAACATTCCTCCTACCAAATCTTGGTAATTACCCAGCGCAGCGCTCTGGCCAGTGCTTCACCACCGTATTTTAATAGCTCGCTTGGGCTTCGTTTAACACCTGCCATACGATTTTGTACAGTCTCCTTGTCCTCTTTATTCGCCGCAGAACGCCAGTTTGCCTTGAACTGTTTCTCGCTCACAACAGCTTTTTGAGTCTTCTTAAAGTTCCGCTTGACGATGGCCCAATATTGTTCAATTGGGCGGAGCTCTGACGTTTTGGTAGGGTTCTTGTCCTTGGGCACCACTTGAGCGTTGTTGGCTGGCCTTTTTTCCGTAATGACAAGATGCCAAATCCGACCAAAATAGGACGGAACAATTGTGTCGCCTCAGGAAAGGCAATGAACGCGTTTGTAGGCACTCGCTCAGATAAATTTCCTGGTTGACGGTTCCGGTCGCAATGTAAACGTTGCTCTTCAAGTCACAGGAATAGATGGCCTGCCACACCAGATATTTCTTCACGAACTTTGACAGTTTAATGTTCTTGAAAATATCTGCCACCTTTCCCCGTCCGGTTGCCGTATAAAATTCCTGTCCTGGAAGCTTTTTAAAGTCGGCCTTGACGTTAGTTTCATCGTCCTGTACCACGCAAACAAACTTCGTCAGCATCGTCGTGTAGAACTTTCGCGATCGTGCTTTGGCCGACGTGTTTTGTTTATCGTCGTGGTTTGGAGTCACCACTTTGTTGTAAGTCGACAGTCCAGCTCGTTTTTTAGCTCTATCCACGGTTGAAGGCGCCACTCCCAGCTTCTTTGCGACATCTCGGACGGAGAGGTTGGGGTTCCACTCGAAACAGCGGGCAACTCTTTTCGTCGTCGTTGTGGCCAGTGAACCAATTTCAAATCGCTAGTTGCACATTTATTGTTGCTTCTATTGTGCTTTGTTCAAAAGTTAGCAACAGCGCCCTAGCGGTAATGTTTGGAACTACAAAGTTATCACCGCAAGATGGACAACTTGTTTAGGTACAGTTTTGTGGAAGACACCATGATTCTGAAACGTAATCGTTAGGAGTTATTAATTTCGCCATGAAAAAAGGCTATTCCGATCACTGCGTGACGTTGACTTTAACGTGAGTGTCATGCGAATCACTATGTCTCATATTCAACGCAATCGGTTTCACACGTCGGGTTTTTGTGTTCAGAAATGTACTGAATTTATCTGCAATTTTCCAAGCAGTATTTGTAGCTCAATTTTTTCTTTATTCTAATTCATCAATTTTTGGTGTGATAACAAAAATATGAGTAAAATTTGAACTATGAAATTCTAAGTGTTGAAAACAACGATTCAGAAACAGTAAATATTCAATATTTTAGTAAAAATCAGCTTAATTTTATTTTCGATTCATGTTCAACTTTTCATTATTATTATTAAATTTGAAAAAAAAAATCCTTCTAGGTATTCCGGAAAAAGGAAAAAATACAGGGTGCCACAGAAAATAATGCGAAAATGTTCAAACTTGAGTATTGGGTTATTTCTTGTAGCTAGTGACTAATTTCTGTCGAAAGTGTATTTGTTTATGTTCACTTTCAAGTGCTGCATCCAAACATTCTATTTGTTTTATTGCAAATTCGTCAAAATGTTCGCGAAAGAAGTGATCACCAGTTTGTTGCTCGCCTAGAAGAAGCCGAAAGAGATTGCCAAGGTGGTAGGGTGCCATTTGGCAACAATTTACCGCATAAAAAAGTCCCTGCAGGATGGTCCTAAGCAGCGGAAGCCGGGAAGCGGACGTCCGCGCTTTGTGACGCACGCCGAACGTAATCAAATCGGTCCATGCAAAAATTGCTCGCTACCCACCCGGTGCGTTCCATAAGAAAACTTGCAAAGGAAGTCAATATTTCGGAGAAATCCAGCCAGAGAATCATCAAAGAAGACCAGCATGCATCTTCCAGAGCCAGAGTGAAACGCCACTTGATTAAGGACCGGGTCGAGGAACTACGAGTGACTCGTTCCAAGAGATTGCTTTCCTTGTTGAATAATCCTGTTCTCCGACGAAAAGCTTTTCAGCATCGATGCTGTGGCCAACCGGTTCATTTCACTGCAGAAAATGGAGAACGTTCCGAAAAAAGGGAAATTCAAATTTCAAACCAAACATCCGGCTGGTGTCATGATGTTTGGCTTGGTGGCGTCCAACGGTTCGAAAATTTGTGGCCCCCTAGCAGTCCAGATCTTAATCCGTTGGATTATTCGATTTGGGCATATGATGAAGTGCGAGCCTGCAAAACATCACACCCTAGTGTGAAAACCCTGAAGTCAACCATAACACGCACGTGGCAGTCAATGTCGGAGGACTACGTCCGAAAGGCATGCTTTGGCTTCCGGCGTCGGCTTGAGGATGTTATTAATAAAAATTGAGGACACATTGAATAAATTTGTTTAAAAGGACTTTATAAAGATAACTGCACTCGAAAATGTTGATATTATTGCTTGAATTAGTTGAAAATGGGATTTGACAGAAATATAACAAATTTTTGCATTATTTGCTGCAGAACACCCTGTATGTGATAAAAGATGCCCCAGAACTGGCGTTATGAGATGGCAACGATATAAGTTTTGATTTTTCCAAATCTTAAATTATATTTAATTTCACTAGCAAAATTTTACCCGACGTGAGCCTCCCTCCTACCCCCTTCAAATTTTTCTGGAAAAAAAAGTATAGTTTTACATTACATTTTGTTGAACTTTTAAGAACATTTTTAAAAGATTTATATCCCACCTGAAAGCATTTCATGGCTCTTCAAATGGGTCACGAACCAAGCATTTAGAACCGTGGCGTTGCTTTGCTTCCTTTTGTTCATGGATTTATTCAGCATAGTGCGTTGCAAAAGTTTGGTATTAATTATTGAAAATCCTAATTTTTGTATTTAAGATACAGAAATGAGCATTTCCAATCATAAATACCGAGCTTTTGCAACGCAGTATGCTGAATAAAACCAATAACAAGAAGAAGCATAGTAATCTCTTGAACGCAACATGGGAATTATAATCTGAATCTTAAAATTAAAAAAAAAACACATCCCTGCAATCTTCATTCAACCTCACTTCAGAAAAGAAAAAAACCCATCGTCCAGCTTCAACAGTTCGCATTGACCTTTGTTTGGCTGAATTTGAACTACATTCGGCGAGCTGTAGTTACTATCAATTAGTCAATCTGTGATTTATGGCCCCGGGCGCATTTTTCCTTCGCTCGAATAACACCACTTCGCCATGGGCAAACAAAATTCGTCACAGATCGAGCCGGGTCAGTTTGTTTTGACTTACCCTCATCATCACGAATCCGATATAGGCGACTGACGAAATAAGAAACACCAATCCTGGAGGAATGCTCGTGGCCACGCTCAGCAAGTAGGCAAGGACTGATAACTGGACGAAACAACACAACACACAACCGTACACGATCACTTGGAGGGAAAAACGCTGGCTTTGGCTTCGGATGGTGCAATCGCTGCCCGATGGTGGTGAACTTTCCAGTAATCGGAGGAGCAGTTCTTGCGAAGATGGTTTCGAAGGTGTGGCATTGGACTCTTCCTTGCAGTCGAAAAACTGTTCCAGGGATTCCCCCGGCTCAGCTATTTTTGCGGGCTCCGTTTGCACAGAAGTGTCCACGCATTTGATGGATTCATCCGCAGATGAATTATCCAATCGATCCTTATCGCATTCTACTACGGTCTTATCGGTGGAGACGATCATAGACAGTGTCAGTTTGAGGATTAGCTACAATTGGGAATGGGGAAAAAATCGAATGAGCTGTTAACGTTCCTTGATGGGGGTGTAAACATTAAAATACCTACCCTGACAGTGCTGAGTCGACCATCCTTGCCGGTTGAAACTGTGCTAGCGAGCGGTTCGCTAACCAGCTTGCTGAACGGCGTCAGAAACAGAAAGCCCAGGATTCTGTACGTGACCGACTGGAAGACGCCACGTGTCGTGACGATGAGCGATTCAAAAACCGACTTTAGGACTTCCCGGTTGGATTTGAAACCTGCAAGACATGGAGAAGGAAAGAGAAATTTCATATGAGAAAAAGTTTGTTTGCTTTCGTCGTCTGGACGGATGGATGGATCATTGATTTCGAGTAAATATTATGGTACAATATCAATTTGCAAGCAGTCGCATGTTGTTGGAAGGGGAGTGATTTGCATTCAGGCGAGGTTGCGGCAGGCCATCAAGAGAAATGTGTTGAATGTTGTTATCAAAAGTTTCGCAAACAAATTACCTACGTCCGAGCTGCAGCCGCCGGCAAGACGAACGAACAAAGAATCGCATTTGCTCCGACGTCGTCGAATGCGCGATCTTTATAGAAAGGTAGAGTGAGGTAACTCTGGAAGGCAAATCGTAAATTGCGAGCCAAAGTCATTTGGAAATGCAATTCAATCAAAGTGAATTTTCCGAGTGCACGATTGATGTCATTGCATGTGTTTACTAACTTCGTTTGAAGATTTGTCTGCGGTGATGGGGATGTTTAAGCGATTAGCGTTGCACGAAGGCAGTTACATCAATTGTGACATGCGCAAAGGCGAATGCTTGATCTGACATTGGGAAGACAACGTGCTTCGGGTGTTTCTGAGGTTAATTGGCATCTGAGGTGACCTGATCTACTGTTTGATTGCAGGGCAGAAACGCATTGGGTCGAGAACTATTTTGGCTGCGGACCGATTCCCTCATTGCTCATCGGTATTTAAACCAAACGACTAGAACTTTTCTGCATGATTGTATGGCACTATGTATTAGGGTGCCAATGGAATTTATGAGAAAAAATTTCCATCGAATTTCAAGAAACGACTTTGCTCACATGTTTGATTACCCCAGAGTATGACCCTATGCAAAATTTGAGCTCAATCGGACATGGTTTAGGGTTGCCTCTAATCGATCATTTGGATATTTGACATTTTTACCCATGCAATTTTCCCAAGAAAATGAAAAATTGAAAATCAAAATTTGCTTGTTGGTACCAAATAACTTAAAAGTGCATACAAATTGGAGATGTGATTTTAATTTGTTGAAAAATGTTTTGAAAACGTCGATTTGTTCTCTCCGAATTTCTAAGCACCGACACTACGCAAACTTTTCTTAAGCCCAAAAGACTAACCCCCCTCCACACCCCACCCCCTATGCCAAATCTGGGCTCTATAGAACATGGTTTAGGGGTACCTCTAATGCATCAAAATTTTTAATTTCCTGGAACTGTGAAATTTGTTTGGTTCAAATTAATTAACGGAGCAATTGCTTTAATTCCTGTCATATAAAGGGTGATTCGATCAAAATTTGGTCGACTTAAACTTGACGCATTTCCTTTCATCGTGCATTAAAAAAGTTTGCACACCCCTCATTTTGAAGATAAGATATGAAGATTTTGAAGCATCATGCCTCTATTTTGATTTTGAGATTAGCACTTCAGTTATCAAAATGTCGTTCAAGGAAGAGAAGCAACGAATCCAAATGTTGCACGTGCATGGCAAAAATCCAACCTACTCTCACGCCAAGTTGGCAAAACTGTTGAATGTGGCTAAATGAACTGTTACTAATGTATTAAAAGTGTGCCAGGAAAGCTGGATCGGGGGGAAACCGAAAGCCGGAGGCAACAGCGACGACAAAAATAGTTGCCCGCCGTTTCGAGCGGAACCCCAACCTCTCCGTCCGAGATGTCGCAAAGAAGCTGGCAGTGGCGCCTTCAACCGTGGATAGAGTTAAAAAACGAGCTTGACTGTCGACTTAAAAGAAAGTTGAAAGGTGAAAGTTGTACACGACGATGCTGCCGAAGTTTGATTGCGTGGTACAGGACGATGAAACTTACGTCAAGGCAGACTTTAAACAGCTTCCTGGACAGGAATTTTATACGGCAACCGGACGGGGAAAAGAGGCAGATATTTTCAAGCACCTTAAACTGTCAAAGTTCGCGATGAAATATTTGGTGTGGCAAGTTATCTGTACCTGTGGCATGAAGAGCAACGTTTACATTGTGACCGGAACCGTCAACCAGAAAATTTATCTGAGCGAGTGCCTACAAAAACGTCTACTGCCTTTCCTGAAGCAACACAATTCTTCCGTTCTATTTTGGCCGGATTTGGCATCTTGCCATTACGGAAAAAAAGACATGGAGTGGTATGCTGCCAACAACGTTCAAGTGGTGCCCAAGGACAAGAACCCTCCCAACGCGCCAGAGCTCCGCCCAATCGAACAATATTGGGCCATCGTCAAGCGGAACCTTAAGAAGACTCAAAACGCTGTTGTGAGCGAGAAACAGTTCAAGGCAAACTGGCGTTCTGCGGCGAATAAAGTGGACAAGGAGACTGTACAAAATCGTACGGCAGGTGTTACACGAAAGACCCGACAATTCGCATTCGGTAGAAAGGAAGCTTAGCTGAATATTTCTCCTGTATTCTGTATTAACTGAACTTGAAAAAGAAAAAGAATTTGACTTATTAATAAAAACTTTGATCGACTCGTACACATTACTGTTTGACCAAATTTTGATCGTAACACCTTTTAGTACCCTGAACAGCATCTTATAATTGGTGTGAGATATTCCATTGGGGTGGTTCTTCATTACGGTTTTCCATCCAATCAATAGGGTGGTTCTTGCAGGGGGAGGTAGCTCATCGAATCTTCCAGTTTGCCTCTAAGCATCTTGCTATGAGGTACCAGGTGGGTCTCCACCGATTGCATGTCGATCTGTCAAATTTGGAAGACGTCTGCATTAAGTTATCTCAAATTATAATATTCCGCCCACTATATCACAAAACATTGTAATTGGTTGAGCGGATTGGAGATAATAAAATCATTGGGTATATGTAGGATCAAGTCTCCCCCGGTTGGTGCTAAACCGATGAGCTTAGATATAAATAGTAGCATAAAGGTGCCTGATCGGATACTACCGTTCAATAATGCCCTCCGCTCGTTTTCAAACTTGATCTTTCAATTTTCAAAGCCTGCCGTTGCCCTATACGGAACTATCATACACTTTCTCTTCATGTCGATTTCGTTCTAGCAATAAATTACCGTCCACTTCTAGCGCTTCGCATGGAGATGATAAATTATCTACTTCTGACAAACTTCATCAAAGATCGTTACTTCCGCGCTTGGGAGAATACAAAAACAACAATCAATGAGAATAAAGTTGCCAGAAGGCACGAAATCGATCTACGGATTCCAAATCGTAATTGTAAATTGGATTAGCATAAATTGTTCTTTGGAACCTTCTACTTGATTGATGCAGATATTAGTTACAATAGTAAAATAGTTTGTAGGATGCAGTTATAAAACTTAAAAGTTTACAGAAAAGAGAGTTTGCTTCGAGCATCGGTTGTGAACGGGTGTGACGATGCATCGTTGCGCACGGTTTGTTTCAGTTATCTGTTGTTTGGCGGCGCGAGTGATCGAGTGAGCACGGAGAAAACAGCGGGGCTGCTTCCTGGTGGGATGTGGTTCGCCGAGTGTGATGCACCGGTAGTGGGGATCACAATTAATTGTGATCCATAGTAGTGTTCCGCCATACTCACCGTTCCACCATATCTTGGAGCGAGTAAAACACTATCCCATTTTGTGAGTGGCTCCAACAGCATCTAACTATTGGTTTGAATCGATTAAAATCGGATTTCCAGCATTATAAAAAAACACCTTGTTTTTCCAATAAAAAAAACCACCATCACACTTTGTGAGTGGCCCCAATATCATACATGCTGTTGGTACAAATCATTTCAAATCAGATATCGGTACTAATATTTCAATATTTTTCTAAACGCCGCGTGAATTCAGCTGATCGTTTACCAAAACGAGCCCTGCTGCCACCCAGTCCTGTTATCCAACATCCCAGTGATTACTCGTGGAAGTGCAGAAGTATTCTCGGCTTCCAATAAAGCGAATGTCACGTGAACACAATCCTACCCTCTCGTTATTTGACCTGCATTTGGGCGAGGCCGGCGCCGGCATTACTTTAGTTTGTAACAGTAGCTTTATCCGCAATAAAAAGTAGATCTTATGTTCTGAACTCAAGGGCAGTTTGGATGACCTAGAACATCACAAAATAATCAAATAATGACTGTTGTCCTTGATTGTTTATTCAATATGTTTGAACACATCTCGTAGCCTTGCATAGCCCTAAAAGCTATTGCTACAACTGTTGATCTGAAGTTCTGAACTCAAGTACATTTTGGACAAACCTAGAACATCCCAGAAAGATTCAAAAATGTTTAACGTTTATCAACGAGAATTTAATAATACGTATGCATCTGTACCACATTCTAAAATAACGCTTTACACTATCTTTTTTTATATTGAGGGTGTGTGGTCGATTAGGTTTTAATTTTTTTTTTTTTTTTTAAAATTTTTTTTGATTGGGGGGTTTTTTTTTTTTTGTTTTTTGCTGAAGGGGTTCGCAGACAACCAAAATGCACGTAAAGTGAAAGTTGTTTTCCTAATATACAACATATATGTAAGCAAACAAAAGTGGAGGCCATATACGTGCAAATTCCAGGGTTTTCTTAAGCGAGTTGATTTGACATCGCATGCAGTTTAATCTGTAATAAAAAAAATCGATTTTAAAAGTCTAACGACGTAAATCCGATTTAGTTTGTGACGCTGTACGATGCATAATTGACACATCGTATATAACTCGAAGAATTTGCCCTCTTTACGATTAAATTTAAAGATAATACGATAATGGCCACAATTAAGGTCTGTATCCGCAATAATCCGGACACCTCAAAACATGAATAAAACATAAATTTCGCATTATATTTCCGTCGTAGTTGTTTATTTCAGATTCATGGGATGTGTTTTAACAATTCGTGAAGACAAAACATAGTTATTCGGTATTTGCATAACATTTTCGAACTTTGCGCTTAACTCCGTCCATTAGGGTTTGTACAGACTCTTCAGAAATCGTAGAAGCCGTCTTTGTCCAAATTTGCTGGAAGTGTTTGATGTCTTTGATTCCTTTCTTCTTTCCAGAAAGCTTCCGCTGCATCAGAGCCCAATATCTCACGATTGGTCGTAGCTCTAGGCAATTTGGCGGGTTTGAGGTTTTTGGTACAATGTTCACTTGATTTGCTTGGTACCACTCCATCACAGTTTGAGCATAGTGGCATGATGCCAAATCGGTCCAGAACAAAAGTTTTTCTTTGTGACTTTTGATGAAGGGTAGCAATCGCTTCTGCAGACACTCTTTCTGATAGATCTCCTTGTTGATTGTGCCTGTAGTGACGAAAGATTTACTCTTTTTGCCACACGTGCAAATTGCTTGCCACACAAGGTATTTTTTGGAAAATTTCGATGCCTTCTTCGTTCTGAAATGCTCAGCTGTAGCATTTCTGGCCATAGCAGAATAAAAAGCCAGCCCTGGAAGCTGCTTGAAATCCTCCAGGACATAAGTTTCATCGTCCATAACAACGCATGAAAACTTCGTCAAATATTCGCAGTACAAACGTCGAGCCCGTGATTTTGCTGCCAAGTTCTGTTTGTCGTTGCGATTTGGAACTGTTTTACTTTATACGACTTAAGTCCCAAACGTTGTTTTGATTTTTGGACAAAACCATACGAGCCACCGTTCGAATGGAGAGATTTGGGTTTTTCGTTAATATCCTTTTCACCTTTCGGTCCATGACAGGATCCGCGCGTCCAATGTTTTTGTCACTTCTCGGTTTCCCTCCACCGTCAAACGTTCCGAAAATGATTTGAGCACATCGTGAACAGTGGATTTAGGCAAATCCAATGTTTTTGCAAGGTCCCGTATTGACAAGTCAGGATTTGCCGTACGCCCGTACAAAATTCGCTCGCGCACTTGTTTTTCTTTCGTCGCCATCTTGAATACTAAACATGAAATGTAAACATCAATCATAGTCTTTTTCATCATAGACTCTCAGCTATACCACAGTGAAATTTTTCATTCCTACGTGCAATATTTCATAAGTTACAATGATTTGAAGGAGTCCGGATTAATGTGGATACAGACCTTATATGCGATTCTGATTTAAAATGTAAGAATAAACGATACTATCTGAACTCTGTTATACGACTTCTGGTGGTCTGGGTTATTACATAGTTAGTTCTTAAGAATTTGGAATAAGCTTTGACATGTTTGAAATCACTTGCATATCACGGCGATTGTCATGGCGAGAATCAAGGAGAGAATGCACTTTAACGCCGGAATTATAAGAGTTACAGCAATACATTGTTGTACAAAGTTACAGGATCAGTCAAGCACTACATGTTATTCATACACAACTTTTTGAATTTCAGCTTCTGAAATGAGCCGCGAATCTATTTGAGTCAAAATATGGTGCTGCAAGCATGCTTGAACATGTAATAAGTAATTCCTGACAAGATTGTTACTACTGCAATGTGAAGTAAATTAGCCTTTAAAAGTTCGAACTCACTGGAATGCGAAATTGACTACTCAACTTTCACGAATTTTGAACCAAACTGTTCATCTTCCGGAAGCCAATTGCTTTCTGAACAATTATGCTGAAAGTTAAAACTTTCTAGGTGGTTGGAACCACGATATAAGTATGTTCAAAATAGCTCTCTTTTACATGCACGCTAGCACGATCTAGTGACAGAATGCTGAACCATACTTTCCAGCTACCAAAACTTCATGGTCTGAAGTGTGCTTAAAAAAAGCGACTAAATGATCCGATTTTTCATGCGATTAGTGCCTCCTAGAAGTTGCCGCCTTCATTAAAAAATACCACAAGGATGACGACGCGGTGTTTTGGCCGGATCTAGCGTCGGCCCATTACTCGAATCAAATGCAATTTGGTTTGTTAGAATATCTTGTTCCGTTTTTACCATCCATCCGAAAATAATCGCTTTTGACGTAGACTACGTCTTACGGCAAGGGTAGGGTGTCAATTGAAAATCTAAAAATAATCGACCGTCACAAAATATCGTTACAAGTTAAACGCTTATAACTTAATAAATGCTCGATAGATTTTCAAGATGTTAACATCAATCGGTTGGACATTTTCCCGCGTATCAATTTAACTATCAAACGTTATCAGTTAACAATTTTAAACTATTGAAAATAACGAAAATAAAAGGTAATGTCTTATAATGTTGTTTTGCAGGCTAAACTTACTAAATGCGCAGTACTTTCCTATCACAGATTTCAAATGTGAGCAAGGGAGGTCTCATATGCAGCAGTGAACGATATAAAAGGGGTACACCTTCGCCAATTTCTTATTCGTGTTGCAGTACTGGAGCTGTGCAAAGCATCGAGCCAGTATAGGATTGACAGCTGGTGCTTGGCGATGGCATGTACCCTGGAGGGTGCACTAGCTTCATTCAGTAGGCGCAAGGCGCCAATGTTGGATTTGGCAGCTGGCGGTGGCAAGCACCATACAAGGTGCATTGGTGGCCAACCAATTAGCCAGGTAGCTGATAATGCGCTGCAGGCTGTACCTAGCAAGCCATTGGCTAGGCAACCGTTGCTAGGCAGCCATAAACTATGATGTGGTGTGCTAGACCGTCGGTTGCTTGGGCCAGTGATGGCTTTGTAGCCAGCCGGTGGGTGCAACCACGAAGAGCGAAATACGGTGCTTGTGTGTGTGATCTTGTTGGTAGCCATCTTCTGGTAAGGCGCAACGTGCAACGGCGTGCAACCGAGAAAGTTTTAATTCAAACGCGGACCATGTCAAATCCGTCCTTTTCAGGAAATTCAATTTTGAGAGAGTTTGGTTTGATTTGAATTTATCTAACATTGCTTTCCAAGTTCTTACCAATTGGCAGATAGCGGTGGCTAAAACAATTTTAGTTCTCTCTTCGTTGTATACCTTGAGCATTGTGAACAATTTTCAAATGGCTGCCGTCACGAAAAATTTAAATTTAAGTTTCTTGATTGATTTTTTGATGAGAGTTTTGCTCTTATCTAGGGCTTTTTACGATTGCCATTTGATTGATTAAAGTGTCTGTAATAAAGTATAATAATAATAATATTTATTTGATTAACTCGAGTATTTAAAATTTTACAAATAAAAGATGAAAATATTTCGCGTACATATTCATCAATCGCAAGTATCAAGAAATTCCCTATCACGGACAGCGTTATGATTCTCAAACATGATATTCCGAAGTAACATTTTCTACACATTCCAATTAGTAGTGTTATAGATGGTTATTCTGTTATGTTAACGATTCGCGTTGGATAGTATTTTACTTTTAGGAAGAAATAAGTTTTGAGAAACTGTGAAAGTAAAAATAAGTGCGATGCCTAATCATTTTGATGCCAATCGTGTGCACAAACTTCGGAAGTGCATTAAGATCGAACATACGGAAAATTATCCGGAACGACCATGTACCGATGCCGAGCGAGCTCGAGGTTGTCGGCCAAAACTGAAAGCAGCCAGAGGTGATGCCTTGCCAACTACTGGTTGGAACGCTGGAGAAGGGCCTTAAACTCGGGGCCGTATCATCATTTAAACCAACGGCCCTTTTCAGGGCCACCAAATGCTTTCTAAAGAGTGTACAAAAGAATGTTCTAACATACTTACTATCTCATGCTGGTCTAACAATCTATTGGGACCACACTCACTCTATTTTAATCAGATTATACGTTACGGCAAGGGTTGGGGTAATGAACGCTAATGTTTCAGCGACCGAAAGTGGCACGGTAATAAATCTAGGAACACGCGCAGAAGATGACAGGATCCCGACCCCAACCCTCCACAAAGTTGAGGAGGAAATTGATCGGTTGAAAAACCACAAAGCCGCTGATGTTGACCAACTCCCAAGCGAGCTATTAAAATACGGTGGTGAAGCGCTGCACTGGGTAATTACCAAGATTTGGGAATGTTTACCGGAGGATTGGATAGAAGGAACAGTGTGTCCCATCTAAAAAAGGGCGACTAGCTGGATTGCTGCAATTATCGTGCGATCACGCTACTGAGCGTTGCCTACAAGTTGCTCTCCAAAGCTTTATGCCGCCCCCTGTCACCAATTGCAAAGGAGTTCGTGGGGCAATACCAAGCGGGATTCATGGGTGCTTGCGCTACTACGGACCAGATTTTCGCGATTCGGCAAGTGCTGCAGAAATGTCGCGAATACAACGTGCCCACACATCATCTTTTCATCGATTTCAAATCAGCGTATGATACAATCGATCGAGACCAGCTATGGCAAATCATGCACGAATATGGATTTCCGGAAAAACTGACGCGGTTGATCAAAGCAACGATGGATCGAGTGATGTGTGTCGTCCGAGTATCAGGGACGCTCTCGAGTCCCTTCGAATCTCGGAGAGGGTTACGGCAAGGTGATGGATTGTCGTGTTTGTTGTTTAACATTGCATTGGAGGGTGTGATTCGAAGAGCTGGGATAGACACGAGTGGCACGATCTTCAGGAAGCCTGTCCAACTATTTGGCTTCGCCGACGACGTTGATATCGTAGCACGTAACTTTGAGACGATGGCGGAAACGTACATCAGACTTAAGGCTGAAGCTGGTAGGATTGCCCTTGTGATTAATGCGTTGAAAACAAAATACATGAAGGGAAGAGGCTCACGAGAAGACAATGTTAGCCTCCTAGCACGAGTTAAGATCGACGGTGATAAAATTGAGGTAGTAGACAAACTCGTGCATCTGGGCTCATTGGTGACCTCCGATAACGAAACCAGCAGAGAAATACAAAAGCCCATTATGGCTAGCAATCGTGCCTACTTTGGACTCCGAAGGACGATAAGATCGAGCAAAGTTCTCCGAACCACAAAGTTGACCATCTTCAAGAAATTAATTAGACCGGTAGTTCTCTACGGCCACGAAACATGGACATTGCTAGTGGAGGACCAACGCGCCCTTGGAGTCTTTGAACGGAAGGTACTGCGTACGATCTACGGTGGAGTGCACATGGAAGACGGAACGTGGAAGAGGCGAATGAACCACAAATTGCACCAGTTGCTGGGAGAACCTCCCATCGTACACATCGCAAAAATCGGTCGACTACGATGGGCTGGGCATGTAGTAAGAATGTCGGACAACAGCCCTGTGAAAATGGTTCTCGAAAACGAACCGACAGGTACAAGAAGAAGAGGTGCGCAACGAGCAAGGTGGATCGATCAAGTAGAAGGCGACCTGCGGACTCTCCGCAGACAGCGAGGCTGGCGAGGTACAGCCATGGACCGATTACAATGGAAACAACTTCTGTGTACAGCAGAGGCCACGCCGGCTTTGGTCTGATTGGTAAGGTAAGTAAGGGTTGGGGTCATATGCAAATTTGAAAATAACTGAATCAGGTTCAACGCTAATAGCTTTATCATTTCTCGATCGATTTTCGAGATTTTTTAAAATGCTACTCCCTTACTTATGTTAACCCAACGTCCCATTAGAAAAGAGTCTGTGTTGCAATGTTCCGCTATGAAACTAACACTAACGAAACTAATCAAACGGTTTAACGTAGTTTCCGTCAACCGGTCGTGTGGTAAACACAACCCCACTGATTTTTTTAATCCATTACTTAATCTTTGCTAAAGGTTCAACTATCTATTAGGATAGGTTAACGATATAAACTCGTAAACAATGCACTCTTTCCAAAAGCCCTTAACCTTCTGAACAACTTTGTATAAGGTTCCAACTTTCTAGGTGGTCGAGATCACGATATAAACTCGTTAAAAATGCACTATTTTACATGCCCACTAGCACCACGTAGTAACCGAATGCCGAACCATACTTCGAGAAAGATTTTTCATCAGGGCCTAACTGACAAACGTAAAGAATGGCTTCTTCCGTAAATTTCTCGTGGCATAAAGGCTACCCATGTAAGCCTCCAATTATATCTGATAGGTGAACTTTTCATCTTCGAAATAATCGTGGTGGATTGATTAGGCGAGTTTTAAATGAAGAAAAAATCGCGGAAAAAGCCTTCGTTTACGTTTGTCAGTTAGGCCCTAATGAAAAATCTTTGTCGACTTTTCACCATCTGAAAGCCCTTGACCTTCTGAAAAACCTTTTCTGAACGTTCGAACCTTCTAGTTGGGCAGAATCGCGATATAAACTCGTTAAAAATGTTCTCTGTTACATGCCGACTAGCGCCTCGTAGTGACAGAATTCCGAAACATACTCTCCACCATCCGGAAGTTTTTGACCTACTGATTTAGCGACGAACGGGGCGAAAAATTCCACCAAGAAATATTGGCGATTGAATAACTTTTCTAAGGCAACGGTGAAATCAAAATGTTAGCAAACTATAGCTGGTCCCTGCGAGGTTAGATTCAGCTTACAAAAAAATCAGATTCTGAAAATGATAATGTTTTTGTTATGAAAACCTACTGAAAAAAATCAGTAGCTGTTATAAAAATAAAAACCCTCGGAGTTCTAACTTTTTTCTAAATTAAAATGACAAACCAACCGAATACAAAACAATATTAAATTTAATCAAACACTATTTCAATAATCTGCTACGGGGCTGTCCATATACCACGTGGACTAATTATGACCGATTTCTGACACCCCCCTCTCCCTGCGTGGACAATCATTCATATAATTTTTCGATAGAATTTATGGATCGAGGACACTTGCCAACCCCCTCGCCTCCTCCAAACTGTCCACGTGGTATATGGATGGCCCCTACCTAGTTTTTGGTATCAACTCAGATCGTTTTCCAATTTTCAAAAAAAAAAAAAACGCTGGGCATATAATTTCCTACCAGAATTTTGGTGTTTGAGATGCCACCTAGCGGAAATATTTTGAAAGTCTTGGCCCTTGATTTTTTAGAAAAAAAAGCCTTGTCTTCGTAAAAATTGTCTTAGATGAGTAAATGTTGACCGATTGGGCTCAAAATTTCCTCAAAACTAAATTGCATAAGGAGTAAGTGATGTTAGAACTAAGGTGTAGGGTAAAAATGTGGTCAATTTAGAAGGTCTGTAAATTTAGAAAAAATCATTTTTTTTGTAAAAATTTATCAACTATAACTCTAGTCTAATCCAATCTCACACTAACGCAGCCAATTCTTGAAAGCATCCTGGAAAATGATGGTTTCTTGAATACACCATTTTTCTTGTCATCGGCCAGGCCAACTGCGTAGTGTGTGCCGCAGAGAGGATTCCAAGAAATAGAGCGATTCCAGAAAGAACTAAAATCGATCTACTACTCTTAATCAAGGAAAGGAAGAAAGCGTGAATCGCCCGTACCAAACGCTTCCATATAGAGTTAAACCGTGTGATAATTTGTACTATATCGTTGGGAGCATAGATGCTAGAAAGATTAGTTTATGCTCCTTTTGCCTATGGGTGAACTTTTGGCATTTGAACCAAAAGCCCAAAAATTTATCAACTATAACTTTAAAAAAACTAACAAAATTTTGGTCAGCACATCACAAACCAGTACATACACTAAGGTTTTTTTATACACGGGGTATACGTTCCACTTTTACTATGAAACATTTTAAATTGCTGCGATTCTGTTTGCATGTGTTTCTTTTTCATGGAATGTTCAAAATACAGTTTTTAAAATTTGAGTAAGGAAACTGCCCCCATATTAATCTCATTGTTCCTATATTCATCCTACGATGAATCAAAGAATTGGGCAGTTGAAGGATCGGTTTCGTTTTCTAATAATGTTTGCTTACGTTAAATAAATACAACAAACATTACTAACTAATCCTTCAACTGCCCAAATGTTTGATTCATCGTAGGATGAATATAGGAACAATGAGATTAATATGGGGACAGTTCCCCTATTTACACCAAAAATTGTGATTTTTTTGAAAAATTGCCGTATGATTACTTGTTGCCCAAAACGAAAAATGTGATTCGAATAAGGTCAATAAGTTGTTCCGTTCTGGAGTTACCGCCGAAAACAAACCGCGTAAAAAAAAGTGTAAGAAAAGATCTTGGTGTATTTAAAAATCTTAGCATTTCAGCTTTCCAAAACACTCAAGAAACTGCGGAGTTTTGCTAATTATATGAGGCTGATTATAGCTAACCAAATACGCTTTTTTGACCATAACTTTAAATTTTCGGGGTGTTAGATGGCAAATGTGTTTTTCTTTTATGGTCGACTAGACACACAACTTAGGGTAGGTCTTTAGCAAAGTTCATTTTCTGCGGAACACCGCTCAATTGATGAACCTGACGTTCAATCGAAAAGTCAAAAATCAATAGGAAAATAGCGATTTAAAATTGGCTCATTGCTTTAGAACCCCTTGGTCCATAGTACACTTTGCACCTTGCAATACATTCCTGTGATTTTCGGTACTAGAATCTGTTATTTTGACAGTATATTTGAGGGGTTGTCAATCGTGAGTTACGTTTTAGGGTGATTGCTGATCCAAGAACATTATATATTTTCTTCTTGACTCTCCAGCCCCTGGTTGTACGAGCCTGCAACCAATTAGGCTCAATATTTTGAGCGAAAAATCAGAGCCTAACTTATTGTCGATCGAGTTGGGTTGAGCTGAATCGATATTTTGAACCACTCTAATAACCATGACACCATGCTTATCGATTTAGAATCTCTAGTGTGACTACCCAATTTCCAAATTAATCTTGACAAAACATTCTAACTATTAAACCATGATTCCTGTGAAATCTGACAAGTGCTAATACTCCCAATGAAGTATGCCATTATCCTGTTATCTAAAGCCATCTGCTCGAAATCTCCATCCCATTTGCCCTCCATCAACTTCTCTAGACACTATTCAAACACTATTCCGACAGCAAATATTGATTCTCAAGTACAGTTTTACTAATCATGCTCTAAGTGTTTGTGCTGGAGAAAAGCGACACAGTGACCCGCGTCTGCTGAGATAGTGCACCTAGCTGTCTGTCAATTCTCCAACTTAACCACAGCCACCTACTGGCATTATATCATTGAATTCAATCGCGGCAGGCGTACTGCGTCATAGAGAACAATCCAGTCTGCGTCGCTATGTTCCCCATTCCAATGCCATCCCTGATTGTTACGTGGAAAGTTAACTTCTTAAAGTCGCATTACGCCATCGGCTTTCCCTGGAGCGCGCAACAAGTGCCAACACACAAATCATACATCGCCATAAAGCGAGGGGGGAAATCGATCGATACCCGCAAGAAACCCTTCAATTTCTTCGCCAGACCAAGAATGTGCGCTATTTTTCCGCGCCTTGCATGCACACACGCGATAATGATTGCACCTAGAACTAACTGTGAACTGCACCATGTACATACCTTTCAGCCTCATGGGATGCGCCAGTGAGCACAGCTTCTGGAACGAGTTACTCCGGAGGAACATTTTGGACCGGCTCTGCGGCACCGGTAACTTGCTTTTTTCCATAAGCGATGACATCTCGTAGGGCAGCGATCTCACTCAACAATAGCTAGTTCACTAGAGACACACACAGTTCTTCAGCTTCACTTTCTTATCACTGTACCTATAAGGCACACGGAGAAAGCGTATTTACCACCAGGTAGGAGCAGTTGCTCTTTCGTTCTGACACAACAACAAGAGTCGCCGGTCTGTTGGTAGCTTGTTCTGTTCTGCCGGGTAGCTGTGATAATGAGCGATTGAAGCAACAACAAAAAAAACACGTTGGTTTTGGTACCAATGCAGCAGGCAGGAGAGATCAACTGGACCGAATCCAAGCCAACATCGTTCTCGACTGTCCGTTGAGTTGGAAGGCACTCACGGCTATAAGCTGCCTATTCTTCACTCGACGAGCGACGCGCACGAGGCTAATGGAAAATGTTCTCGAAACTAATTTGGTCATTTATCGGATTGGAACTCTTCTCCACTGCAATGCGAACTCGTGGTGTACAGAAATGCAACGAAAAATTGCAGTGCGCTAATGCGAATTATGAACCGAGCGAAAAAGTGCACCTTTCCTGGACCAACGACGGCGTCGAACTGAAGTGCCTGCCTGTTGCTCGATCAGCTTCTATGCCTGGATGGATGGATGGATGGCTGCCTGGATGCGAAACGACGAAGACGGGAAAATAAATAAACTGATAAGGGCAAACAACTGGCAAGTCGAGAACGTTTTGATTTTGGTGCCTCCTAATAGTAGTGGCACTTGAGGGAAAGGAAGAGTACAAATGAGTGCGATCTGAGTGCTGTGTTATGAAACACGGCGTGATCGAGGAAGATCTGCAGAAATTAAACAAGATTTGAACGCTGAAGTTTAGCAAGGTCAGTTTAGGGTTGGTGGATTAGAGAAAGTTGTTATCAATTTAGCGTTAGATGCTTAGATAGCATTAAAGTTACTCAAAAAAAAACCGTTAATATAATGTCCTTCGAATTTTTAGGAGTCACTGAAATCGGACAGAGTTTGTCAATGTTCTGGAGCTTGTAGACATACACTGATAGGCAAAATAAAGTACCCACCTCTTCGTTTTTTCAATTTCTCTCATTTACTTGGTTCAAATTAAAGTAAACACACTGTATTTTTTTTTGTTATCTTATTTTTTATATTCTTTTTAAGTTTCACTTATGGAATACTGAAAAAAAGGAGTTTTACTTAAAGAAAAAAAAATCAATTTGTGTTGAAAAAAAAAACAGTGACAAAATAAAGTGCCCACTTCAAAAATCGATATGTTTTCGATAAGTTTCCATTGGAAGACCCTTCGATTGTTTATGTTTTGATATTTTGACATAACTAGAAAATAAGAAGAATGATTAGTAATTTCCATTTAATTCCAACTACCTTTATTGCTTATCTTGACAGATACGCGTATTTCGTCTACAATGTGCAGACTTCTTCAGTGTCGTGTACTAATACTCTATTAGTCGAAGCATGTCGAAGTATTAGTACACGACACTGAAGAAGTCTGCACATTGTAGACGAAATACGCGTATCTGTCAAGATAAGCAATAAAGGTAGTTGGAATTAAATGGAAATTACTAATCATTCTTCTTATTTTCTAGTTACAGGTATTCCACTAAACAGCTCACACTCTCCATAATTTATTTGGACATGTTTTGAAGCAAACGGCCCAACCTGGTGCATTTGTATACGTGATCGCATTTGATTCAATTGAAAAAAATGGAGAACGCAGTGCTTTCGACAGCAATTCCCTTGTGTATCCGAAAATTGGTCGTTCGTGATGTGCAAAACGGTGAATCGCACCGGGCTGTCGCTAAGAAGTACAGTATCAGTAAGGCAGCGGTTGGCAAAATTCTTCTGAAGCTTAAAACTTTTGGATCAGTGGTGGATCGCCCTGTCAGAGGCAGGAAGCGGAAAACGGATGCGAGAACAGACACCAAGATCATGGGCGAAGTCAAGAAGAACCCGAAGGTAACTGTCCGCGAGATCCAGGAAACCCTTCAGTTATCAGTTTTCGGTCGAACTGTTCGTCGCCGTCTCGTAGCACAGGGGTTGAATAGCAAACTTGCCCGGAAGCGCCCATTTATCAGCAAGGCAAACAAAGCCAAACGGCTTAAGTTTGCTAAGGAGCATGCTGATAAGCCCCTAGAGTTCTGGAAAACGGTTCTCTGGACGGACGAATCAAAATTCGAGCTGTTTAACCGAAAGCGGCGGGTTCGTGTTTGGTGCAGATCGGGAGAGGAGCTTCAGGAGCGCCACATCCAAGGCACGATGAAGCATGGAGGAGGAAATGTGATGGTCTGGGGGTGTTTTTCGTGGGGTGGAGTGGGAAGCATTGTGAAAATCGACGGGATAATGACGGCAGATTCTTACATCAACATCCTGCGAGAAAATCTGGAGGTTTCGCTGATCCAGACGGGCCTTGAAGAGAAGTTCGTATTCCACTAGGACAACGACCCGAAGCATACTGCCAAGAAGACCAAGTCTTTCTTCCGGTCTTGTCGGATCAAACCGCTGGAATGGCCTCCACAAAGCCCGGACCTCAATCCCATCGAGAATTTGTGGGCGATTCTCGATGCCAGGGTTGTCAAAACTGGTGTTACCAATAAAAATAACTATTTTGAAACCCTGGAGCGCGCCTGGGAAGAGCTAGATCCACAGCACCTAAAGAACCTGGTCGAGAGCATGTCGAAGCGCTTGCAGGAGGTCCTGAAGGCCAAAGGAGGACACATCAATTGTTGAAATGCTTTTATTTTACTTTAATTTATGTTTTCTGTAGCCTAAATGAAGTGGGCACTTTATTTTGTCACAGTTTTTTTTTTTCAACACAAATTGATTTTTTGTTTCTTTAAGTAAAACTCCTTTTTTCAGTTTTCTAGAAGTGAAACTCAAAAAGAATATAAAAAATAAGATAATAAAAAAAAATACAGTGTGTTTACTTTAATTTGAACCAAGTATATGAGAGAAATTGAAAAAACGATGAGGTGGGCACTTTATTTTGCCTATCAGTGTAATGGAGAAGAGATGTCGATATTCATATAGTACAGGATATCCAGTGTCTTGTCAGGTCTAACATTCACAGCCTGCTCTTGAAAGAATCCTGGAATGTTATGGATATGCATTATTTTTCTTGTCTCTATTAGTATTTGCTGAACATCATGTATGTTAAATATATACTAAATGATACGGCCTACTGTGCTGCGTTTGTTGAATTATGTAAATGTCAATGAATTATACGTCAGATTTTATCAAAATGCTGACATAATCTCAAAAGTTGGGGACATACCGTACCGTACCAATCACTCCATAGATGTATTGATAATAGAATAAAATGAGTCGTTGGCAGTAACAAAACTAAGAAAATAAAAGTGCTATCTTTTATTGTCAATCTCCAGGGATGGGATGCGATGCGGATTTTCTTTGTTTTGCTTTTGTGCGATGTGCACACGCTTAGTAGATAGAAAGAAGATTTCAAAGATTTTGATGAAGATTTTAAAGATTTACTGCAAAAAGATGCAGCACGATGCAAGTTGATGGATTAAGATTCACAAGCTGAAACAAGATTTTTCAAAGATTGATTCGCTAGCGTGGGATTTTTTGATCATCTTGAATCTGGAATTAGATGTGTCGCACCCCAGTCTTCACCCGGTGTCTTCACTACACGCTAAGACAAGAATACGGAAAAGTCGGTAAATAATACCGAAAACCGCACAAAAGTGCACTTATGGCTGGCCCACAATTGATACGTTGCGGATGCGTTTGCGTTTATTTGACAGTTTTCCCATAGGTTTTCTGTCAAATTTACGTCAACGCATCCGCAACGTATCAATTGTGGGTGACCCTTTACTGCAATTATCGGTAAAAAAGAGTTACCGAAAATTCGGTGTTGTTGATGAAAAGCAAAAAACGTTAAAAATTACCTATTTTAATCGTTTATTTTTACCGAAAATTAAGTTTTTTATTTCTGTTCTAGGTTTTTGGAATGCTATACTATAAATGTTTAGAGATTAAAGATTGCAATGGTTTCAAGTTCATTTTTTCGGATTTTTTTTTTTCCAACGAATCAGAAAAATGTGAATTCACAATCATATTCAAAACCAGTGCTTGAAGAGGGATCGCTTTTCACCCGTGACTGCGTGAATGCGTACGTTTTCTGCATTCCCTTTGCACAACGAGAACGGAGGAATGAATGGACAAAATGGCGCAGTCATTCTACCTTTTTTCGGTCGAGTTCATTGTGTTTGTCGTAGCAGTCCTGTGGAAGACGATTTTTGCATGCATTCTCTCTTCCGCTTCTCGTGCATATTGAAAAGCTGAAACTGCCGAACGAATGGGAGCGTGCGGCATACGAGGTATTTTTGTTCGTCATATCAAGATGTATCTGTACTGTAGATGATAACGTATTAATCTGTACATCATGGTGAGAAATCGATTATTCTATCTATGTTGCGATGAAAATGGCAATATAAGATACAAGCGTTTGTTTCGTTTCATTTATTTATTTATTTTATGATAATTTTGCGAGTGATTAATGATATGATGTGGAATACAAGTTCGATTGAATAAAGAGAATGATTAAATTTAATTTGCATTGGTTACTGAACCTTCTGTGTTGTAGTCTTTCAGCTCATGAAGAATCTTCTCCAGAACTGTTTGATTTAGCTTCACAACGAGAAGATCTTCCAATGTGTGTTCTCCCAATGAAGTTCGGTGGTCGGATAGAGTTAAAGCAAGCGCGCTAAACGCACGTTCTACCGACACTTGCGTTGAAGGAACGGCGTAAATAACTGCAGCTACTTCAAACAGATCCTTATGTGTTGCCTTTTTCTGTAACCGGTAATTCCACAAATCAATATGATGGGGTTGGCGGAGTCCAACATCAAGCACGCTCAGTTGTTTCGCCAGAGTATTTTTCTGCGAACCTTCTTCACTTTCACATGATGCTGACAGCGAACCTCCGAACATACTGGTTAGGAAGTTGTCTAACTCGTCTTGCTGAGAGGTGGATGGTTCAGTTACAGCTTCCTGTTAGGATCCGCGATATTCTTCATTTAGCGCAGAAATACGAGCAGATGTATTGATGATAAATCTCTAGAATTTGTAAGAAAGAAAAAGTCTATTCAGCTTTTTTGTATTAGGTACGCAACTAAGTTCTCGCTGTTTTTTGGTGAAAAAGAAACTTTATTTTGAAAACAAAGGTTACAAACGAATTATTCAAAGTATTGCCCATCACTAGCTACGACTTTTTCCCATATTTCTGGTAGAACGTGAATACCATTTCGATAGAACTGTTCGTCTTTTGATGCTATCCAAGAATCAAGCCATTTTGAGATGTCATCATATGAGTGGAATTGCTGACCAGTGAGACCATGTGCCATCGAACGGAACAAGTAATAATCGGACGGTGCAATATCAGGAGAATATGGCGGGTGGGGTAGCACTTCCCATTTGAGCGTTTCCAAGTAGGTTTTCACGGGTTTCGCAACGTGAGGTCGAGCGTTGTCATGCTGAAGAATCACTTTTTCGTGTCTGTGCTTTCGTTTGGTTTCAACAGCTCATAATAAATAACACCAACTTGGTCCCACCAAATACACAGCATAACCTTCGCAGCGTGAATATTCGGCCTAGGCGACGATGTTGAAGCATGCACGGGCAGTCTCCATGAATGTTTCCGTTTTGGGTTACTGTAATGAATCCATTTTTCGTCACCCGTCACAATGCGATGTAGAAAACTCTTCCTTTTTTGCCGCTGGAGCAGTTGTTCACAGACGAAAAAAAGACGCTCAACATCTCTTGGCTTCAAATCGTAAGGAACCCAAGTTCCTTGCTTTTGAATCATTCCCAACGCATGCAATCGCTTAGAAACGGCTTGGCGGGAAACTCCTAATCAAGAACCAAGCTCTTCTTGCGTTTGACACGGATCCTCATCGAGCAAGGCCTCCAATTCAGAGTCTTCGAAGTTTTTTGGCCTTCCTTCACGCGGACGATCATCAACACTGAAATCGCCGTTTTTGAAGCGACAAAACCAATCACGACACGTTGTTTCACTCAGAGCAGCATCACCGTAAACTTTTTGGAGCTCTAGATATGCTTCGGCCGCCGTTGTCTTCGAATGAAAGAAGAAAATCAACACTTCCCACAAATGACGATTATTTGGCACGAAATCAGACATCTTCAAACAACCAAAATATATAACACTAAACCAAAATCACTGATTTGGCAAAGCGGTTTGTTTACCATATGTCTGACCTTGGTTTATGACGCTTGAGATGTACAACATTCAACCAGCACTTACTACTGGCGCCATCTATTGCTAAACAGCGGGAACTTAGTTGCGCACCTAATATTATGCACAGCTCGAAAAAGTTGTGTGAATTTCTTTTCAATATCATGCACATAAATGGAGCATCATAAAACATAAAATACTACATTATACATCGTGTTAAGTTTTGAGACATTGCATACATTGCGGATATTATTGTATACAAAAGCTCTTCTTTGTTAGAACTATTTCATGCAAGTTGCTGCTTCGTGTGGAATGCAATAAAATTTTACATGCTCTGATATTTACATCACAATGAAAACTCAGATTTTTTTTCTGTGTGCTAAACACTGAACATGTACATAATTCAAACCAAACTTACCCGTATTTGTTCTTTTTCATCAAGCGTAAACACAGTGGAATTGAGGAAGTTGCAGCGAGGATCCAGTAGTATGGCTGCCCTGAATGGCATATTCGTCTTTAGATTATCTAGCCTTTCTGTCAAAGTCTCGCATAATTGTTTGGCCATATCATTTTGAACCACGTGCACTTTTCTGGTTGTGTTGAGCCACTGCAGGTAGAAATCGGATAGGCCCACATGTTTGTCCTGCATTGCGATAAGGAGTGTATCGAAAATAAGCTATCCACAAACTTTCTTTCAAATTTTGTTGAAAACCGATATTTTATTCATACAAAAAATTGATCCCTTATTGTACGAGGTTAAACTTGAACATAATGAAGACCGGATGAAATTTAAGTTATTCCTTCACGAATTTTCGAACTTTGGATCGAATGCTCTTCATCAAGTTCCGGACAAGTGTTGCATCGCATCTTTTGGACGCTTGAGCCCAAATTTGTTTGAACTCCTGCATGTTCCCAGCTGCCTTACCAGTCGTCTTGAAGACCCTCTTCACGATTGCCCAGTAACGTTCGATGGGTCGAAGCTGAGGGCAATTTGGTGGATTGATATTTTTCTCAACGAAATCTATACCCTTTTCCGCAAGCCAATTGAGAGTGGTTTTGGCATAGTGAGCCGACGCTGAATCCGGCCAAAACAGTGGAGGTGTACTATGCTTCTTATATAAAGGCAACAATCTCTTCTGGAGACACTCAGATCGATAGATTTCCGCATTTATAGTTCCGGTAGTGTAAAAAATGGTTGACTTCAAACCACAGGAACATATTGCTTGCCATACCAGTACCTTTCAACCGAATTTCTCCACTTGAATCGACCTGTCCGCATCGCTCACATCCTCCCCAACGACGGCAGTAAAGTATTGTGGACCTGGAAGGGTTTTTGAGTCCTCCTTTACATAGGTCTCATCGTCCATCAAAACGCATGCATCCGGACGCTGCAAAAGACGCGAATACAATTTCCGGGCCCTTGTTGCTGCTCGCTTCTTCTGTTCTGCACTTTGTTTCAAGATTTTCTGCTTCTTGTAGGTCTTCAGGTGGTTTCGCCTCTTGATACGCTGGATCATTCCGACACTCGTTCCTGCTTTTTTGGCCAAATCACGTATTGACATTGATTTGTTTTTCATGATTAGAGATACCACTTTCTGCTCCAGTTTCGGGTTGGAAGAACCGGGTTTTCTGCCTCTTCCTGGTAGCTCATCCAAAGAATAGTGTTCCCCAAACTTATTAATGATGGTTTTAACACTCGCATGATGAATTCCAAACCACTTCGCCAATTTTCGCATATTAATACCCTTCTCACTTAGCCATGTGTCCAGAATTTTCCTAAATTTTCACTTAATTTTCCTTCACAGGCGAAAATCCGCATTTGTGCATTTGTAAAGGGTTCTTCCGGGGTATTCGGGTTGTCTTAGAATTTTCGATATAGTAATTGGTCAATTTCAAGGCTAGAAGTAGACTACTCAAGAAAAATCATTATGTTTGAGCCGTCAAAAGGCATGTTTCGGCGAAATTCTGTATTTGTTCCCTCCTAAACGGTTCCCCCGGTTGTCCCGGAATGGCCAATATGATCATTGGTCCAATTCTAGGCTAGAAGTAGGCCACTTATGAAAAATCATGTGTATCTGTCGCCGTCTCACGGATCGTGGCAAAACATGCCCTCTTCCGGCACAGATTCTTTGTGGCCAATCGGGTCGAAAAGGGGAGTACTCACCAGAAACTAAAAATTGGGACTCATTTTGACTGCAAAGGCTTTAAATTCTGTTCATTTATAGTTTCCATAATGTGAGTTGGAAATCCGGGTCAACATGACCCGAAACACCTAATTCGTAACTTTTTTTTTAACTGCCCTTCAGAAATGTCAAAAAAATTTGGGTTCGATGCAGAAACGTAACCTCCTATTGTTTTGGAAAAGTCGAGAAAATTCAAACGTCTAGATGCTTATCTTAGAAAGTTATAGCATTTTAAAAATCTATTCTGGGTCATATTGACCCCGACACCTAAAGAAGGTTAAGGTGTGTTTGTGTGAGTTACGTTATTATAGGGGCGAATCATTAAGTTTGGGACCGAGATTGGGATCGATATGGTGGTACTTCCTGAGCCAAAAACTATACCCATTTTCTTCTTGACTATCCAGCCCCTGTTGATAAAGGTTGTACGGAATCAAATTGCACCACTTTTAAATGGCTGTAACTGTTTACCCGTTGGGTATTATCTATTGAAATTTTGGGTGGAATTAGTTCAATGTGTATTTGTTTACGCTGTGTAAGTTTCGCTAGCAGATATGCAATCGTTGCGAAGATGGAGTCGGAAGAACAGCAGCGGCGCAAAGAAATTTTGCGCACGTACCTCGAAAATCCAGATCATTCTCATCGTGCCATCAGCAGGAAGCTGGGAATAGTACATTCTACGGTGTCTCGTGTTTTAAATCGGTACCACGGACGTTTGACCATCGATCGGAAAGAATAAAGTGGCAAAAATGGATCTCCGTATAGTGTTAAGGATCACAAGCGGGTAGTTCAAGCTTTCAAGAGGAATCCCACCAGTTCAGTTCGAGATGTGGCGAACTAACTGAATCTAACCAAAACTACTTTCGTGCAAGATGCGAAAAAACGTGAAGGACTACACACGTACAAAGTCCAAAAGGCGCCTAATCGCGATGAACGGCAGAATACAGTTGGTAAAACACATGCACGAAAGCTCTACACCCAGATGTTGACGACACCACAATGCCTCGTTATGGATGATGAGACGTATGTAAAAGCAGACTTCCGGCAGCTTCCGGGGCTCAAGTTTTTCACTGCTCATCATAAATTCGATGTCCCTGAGGACGTTAGAAAGCAGAAGATGTCAAAAATTGCCAAAAAAATATATGATTTGGCAAGCAATTTGCTCGTGTGGAAAGCGGAGCACCCCATTCGTGACAATTGGAACGGTCAATGGGCAGGTGTACCTAAAGGAATGCCTCCAAAAGCGTCTACTTTCTCTTCTGAGATCACACGATGGTTCTACGATTTTCTGGGCGGATTTAGCCTCGTGCCATTACTCGAAAGAGGTTTTAGAGTGGTACAAGACTAAGGAGGTTTCGTGCCGAAGCATCTCAACCCCCCGAATGCACCGGAACCGCGGCTAGTTGAAAAGTACTGGGCCATCATGAAGCAGGCACTTTGGAAGCATCCTAGGGAAGTGAAATCGAAGGAAGTTATGAAGAAAAAATGGATTGCCACGCAAAAAAAAAGTCGGTCCAGATGTTGTGCAGGACCTTATGAGTAGTGTAAAGAAGAAAGTTCGTGCATTTGGATATGGAATTGAAATTGAATAAAGCAAACATAGGAAAATATTCAGAATGTTTTATTTTACTCCCTGAAAGTTTGAAGATGATTGGTTGAACGGGCGAATTTTGCCGCATATTTGTGTGTGTTGCAATTTGTTTCCGTACACCCTTTAGGCGGATCTTATTGCCTCGCTCACTAGGGTAACAATGTAGAATTTAGTGTCTCTTTTTTTACTGTGCGGTGATTCACTTCCAACAATACATTGTGTCCATGGCAACACATGCAATCGGTTTTGTATTTCGTTTGTCCTCGGTCTCAAAGATAACAGCTTGGCCATTTCGTGGAATTTCAATTTCATACAAACCGTTCCTACAGTGAAAAATTGATTCTTCATACATTAGCTAAAGGATCTCCCACTCCCCATCCGCATGGTGTTTATGTTTTGTTTCGATGCCTGTTATGACCAGTAGCCGTTGATAACATTTAACCCGACCATCTCGACCGGTTGGATTTCGTCTATCAATTTGAGCAGCGTTTTCAAAACATTTCCTTGTAGGTGAGTCTTTTGACTAACGATTTTTTGTTTTAGAATCACTCGCAGGCACGATGCTGGAAATGCAAAGTTACCTTCAGTAGAGAATCCAAACATGCTCGTCATAGAATTTTCATAGACACAGGTCGCGTAGGAGAGACGCATCCATCGGCGTAATCTAATCACGTTTCTTCGAGCTGATGGCCCATGAAACAGCTCTAGAGCGCATGCTGCCGGTCAAACGAGTCCGGAGCACACGCTGCTTGCATTTGCGAAGGGTTTTTGGTGATTCATATGGAAGATTACCTCCTTGATCCTCCCTTAGCTTAGTCGATAAAGGCGCAGCTACAAAGCAACACTATGCTGGAGGTGGCTGGGTTCGATTCCCGGTCTGGTCTAGGAATTTTTCGAATTTTTGCCACACAATCATACTAATGCAAAAATGGTACTTGGCAACGAAAGCTATCTGTTAATAACTGTGGAAGTGCATTTAGAACACTAAATTGAGAGCAAGCGATAAGCTAATTGTGAAAGCAATAAGCTTGAAATGCTAAAGAAGCAGAAGGTGGAAGATGACCCTTGGAACTGATATTCGAAGGGATTTTTTGATTCGGTCCAGTTTGTTATCGCACGAATGGTCAGCCGGGAAGTTCTTGAAATTCAGACAATCGAGTTGTAAAGTGAAGTAACCGTTGGATGAGTTTACATCAGACGGTTGAGTTTGTGAACAATGGGTTTTCAGGTTAATGAAATAAAACACGTTGCTTGTTATGATTGTGGAGTAGAGGAAAAGGCTATAATTTGGGTCTATGGATCTAGGATTCGGCCCATGCCTTAAATTCGAGGCAAATATTTGTTCACCATTTTTATCCTGAAAATCAAAAATATACATTAGTACAGTCTCGGTGACATATCAATATGAGAAAAAAATTAAGGACAGGCAATTTTTACCGATAGGCCCAATTTGATATTCATAAACCCAAATAAGAGCCATTCCCTTTATATTAGGAAGAATTCAGACCAATGAAACAAGTGTAAGCTCATTAGTCATTTTTGCAAGATATGCTTATACAGGAGAAGTATTTGCTTCGTCAATGTTTACTAAAGCAACCGATTTTCAAACCTCTAATTGTACAGATTCTTCCATTAAAGCACTTCACTAAATATATTTATGTGACTAGAAAATAAGAAGAATGATTAGTAATTTCCATTTAATTCCAACTACCTTTATTGCTTATCTTGACAGATACGCGTATTTCGTCTACAATGTGCAGACTTCTTCAGTGTCGTGTACTAATACTCGACTGTATTAGTACACGACACTGAAGAAGTCTGCACATTGTAGACGAAATACGCGTATCTGTCAAGATAAGCAATAAAGGTAGTTGGAATTAAATGGAAATTACTAATCATTCTTCTTATTTTCTAGTTACAGGTATTCCACTAAACAGCTCACACTCTCCATAATTCATATTTATGTGATTGAATTGTAATTGATTACCTTTCCGATCGGGAACAGGGACGAATACCTTGCTAACTGGCCTTGGTATTTAAGTGCTCGAATTAAGAGGTAAAATACCTGAGGATAATACCATAAAAATGTTCCCACAATGTTATGCGAATACCAAAATAGTACCTCTCAGGTAATCCCAGGTATTTTCGCCGGCATTTCAAATGGAACGATAGCTGAATTTCACATTGAAAACAAAATTTTAATATCATGTGGAAGGATATATTGCAAAATTCAAAAGCAGTCATTAAATTAAATAAGAAATATTTATGAAAACAATTTTTTATCGAGCTACAGTTTCATCAACTACCTATGGCCAATTTTTCATCATTGAAAATTGGCCAATGTCGATACAGAACAAACGATTTGTTCTAAGCTTAAGCTCTTCCTATAATTAGAACTTTTAAAAAAAAATTCAAAATATTTTATATTTTAAATACCTTTCGTTCATTTCTGACTAGATTAGTTCAAATTTTAAGATTCTCATCAGTAGCTGATATAATGTGGTTTGATTAGAGAAGAGGTTTTTTTAATGGTTGAGGTTATTTAAATTATTACAAATATGAGCCTTATTATAGTTCTCACTTTCACCTTCACTTTCACTTCACTCACACCTTGCTTCACTATTTTTCACCTATCCCGATGTCACGAACAATGAAGTGATCAAATGAGCACCGTGGAGTGAAATTAACAGTAAGGTGATGATCGGAATAGCGTCAAATTTCCGTGACGTTCATAATCGACTGCGAATTATTCTCACTCAAGCTTTTAGATTCTTTATTTTTATCGATTTACAAGTTTGTTAGTGAAAAGCTTACAAAAACGTTTATGGTTTTATTTTTCTAATTGACTGCCTGGTCGTAACCTCTTTCCCCAAGCGTTCAACGTAGGCACGATTGCCAGCCATAATGCACCTTTTTACCTATCTGCTAGTGTCGTTATCGGCGGCCACCAATGAGCCCAAAGACATGAATTCATTTACCGCCTCGAATTCACAACCACCGATCTGAACCCGTGATGGGAGGCTAGCATTGACTTCTCTTGAGTCTCTTCCTTTCATGTATTTTGGTTTTCGACGCATTAATCACAAACCCAATCCTACTAGCTTCAGCCCTAAGTCTGATGTACGTTTCCGCCATTGTCTCAAAGTTACGTGCTACGATATCAACGTCGTCAGTGAAGCCAAAAAGTTGGATAGACTTACTGAAGATCGTACCACTCGTGTCTATCCCCTCTTTTCGAATCACACCCTCGAATGTTAAATAGCAAGCATGGCAATCCACCACCTAGCCGTAACCCTCTCCGAGATTCCGAGGGACTCTAGAGTGTCCCTGAGACTCGGACGACACACATCACTCGATCCATCGTTGCTTCGATCAACAGCATCAGTTTATCTGGAAATCCTTATTCGTGCATGATCTGCCATAGCTGGTCTCGATCGATTGTATCGTAAGCTGATTTGAAATCGATGAAATGATGATGTGTGGCCACGTTATATTCGCGACATTTCTGCAGCTCTTCTCGAATCGTGAAAATCTGGTCCGTATTAGCGCGGACATCCATGAATCCCACTTGGTAAATACTGCCCCATGAAGTGCTCTGCAATTGGTAACATGCGGCTTCACAACATTAGGGAGAGCAACTTGTAGGTGGCGCTCAGTAGCGTGATTGCAGGATCGTTGCAGCAATCTAGCTTGTCACCCTTTTTTTTATCCAAGCCTCCGGTAAATACTCTTGATGATGATGATGATGTAATACTACCATCTATTGAAGCAAGGTAACTTTCCATAGCAGTGGAATAATCTGATTTGATCAGGATTCTATAGTTGTCTGAGATCATCAAGCTCCTGTATGAAGGGCCAAAAACGTTTGAGCGGGCCCGTAAGCAGAGACACTTACGCGAAACCCGCGAATATAGGAAAGAGAATCTCCTTCCACAAGCAAGTTCACACAGACAGCACTAGAATCGAGCCCTCGAATGACAGAATATACCCAATAGATGGGGTCGAAGAGCCCGCCCTCGTTCCGCGAAATGTTAAAAAAGGGAGGAGGCAGTCCCATGCTCCCTATCCAAATCGTTTCACTTGGGTGCCCTGATGGTCCCTCCATTTCCCCGTTATATGTTATTTAATATTTAGTATATTTTGTACACAAAATATTAAGATATCATTATAGACAAACATGCCAATTTATTCAAGTTTCAAACTTGAATGATACTACCAATGGATTGTTACTGAAAAATAAATAAAAATTAGATATGTATTAATATCCTTTTTGTCCAGCAAAAGCTGAAAACAGAATAGATCATTCCAAATATCAAAGATAAAATTTCAACAAAAGATATTTTTTTATAAGACATGTTGTAATATTCTTTCTTTATACTGTTCTAGTAACATTTCAAATATAGCAATTGGAGTGAACGAAGAGTCCGGTTTGATGAATCCTGATTCCGCCGGTAAATACTCTTTCTCCCAAACCTTGGTAATTGAAAGCCGGAGGCCACAGCGACGACAAAAAGAGTCCGAGATGTCGCAAAGAAGCTGGGAGTGGCGCCTTCAACCGTGGATAGAGCTAAAAAACGAGCTGGACTGTCGACTTACAAGAAAGTGGTGACTCCAAATCACGACGATAAACAAAACACGTCGGCTAAAGCACGATCGCGAAAGTTGTACACGACGATGCTGACGAAGTTTGATTGCGTGGTACAGGACGATGGAACTTACGTCAAGGCAGACTTTTTTTTTTTTTGTCTTGATTATCGAGATTTTCAGCCTTGGGCTGGTTCATCTCCCGTAGTAGTTACTGAAATTCCCTTTTTGGGTATTTTCGTAACTTGTTCGGAGGTGAGATTCGAACTCGTGACTTTGGCGTGAGAGGTATGTTAACCACTACGCCGGGGTCGGATATCAAGGCAGACTTTAAACAGCTTTCTGGACAGGCATTTTATACGGCAACCGGACGGGGAAAGGTGGCAGATATTCTCAAGCACATTAAACTGTCCAAGATATTGTCGGCAGAACATTTAGTACACCAGACTAAAGCGCGAAGCGGAGAAGATTGGGTTGAAGATAAATACGTCCTAAACGAAGTACATGCTGGCAGGCGGAACCAAGCACGACAGGACCCGACTGGGCAGCAGTGTAACGATCGACGGCGATGAGTTCGGGGTAGTCGATGAATTTGCCTATCTCGGCTCACTGGTTACTGCGGACAACGATAACAACCGTGAGATCCGGAGGCGGATTATCAGTGGAAGTCGTGCCTACTATGGGCTCCACAAGCAACAACGGTCAAACAGACTTAGCTCCCGTACGAAGTGCATCCTGTACAAAACGCTAATAAGACCGGTTGTTCTCTACGGGCATGAGACGTGGACAATGCTTGAAGAGGACCTGCGAGCACTCGGAGTTTTTGAGCGACGGGTGTTAAGAACCATCTTTGGTGAAGTACAGGAGGACGGACTATGGAGGCGAAGGATGAACCATTAGCTCGCGCAACTCTCGGGTGAACCCAGTATTCATAAGGTGGCAAAAGCTGGAAGGATACGCTGGGCAGGACATGTTGCGAGAATGCCGGGCAACTATCTGCAAAAATGGTGTTCGACGGGAATCCGGTTGGTACAAGACGACGTGGGGCGCAACGAGCAAGACGGTCAGACCAGGTGGAGCAAGACCTAGGGGGTACAAGATGCCCAAAGGATTGGAGAGGAGCAGCCACGAATCGGGCATTATGGAGGGATATTGTGTATCAGGCTATGTAATAGTATTGTGACGTTATGCCATGTAAATAAAATAAATAAATAATAAATAATAAACTGTCCAAACTCGCGAAGAAATATCTGGTGTGGCATGCCATCTGTACCTGTGGCTTGAAGAGCAACGTACATTGCGACCGGAACCGTCAACCAGGAAATTTATTGTCCTATGATCCCTTGGAACTTGTCCTATGTTTTTTTGAAACTTGTCCTAAATTCTCTTAGAACTTGTCCTACACGCTTAAAAATTTTACAGTATTCGTTAATTTTTTACCGAACTTTCAACAGCTGAACGTTCGGTAATCCGATTTAACGGATTTCGGTCAAATTTGACAAGTTCCGGTTATTTTTTTACCGGAATACTGTAAAATTTCACCGTCATCCGGTAAATCAGATTACCGAACGTTCAGCTGTTGAAAGTTCGGTAAAAAATTACCGAATACTGTAAAATTTTCTAAGTGTGTGTAGTATGTATCAAAAACCCAGTTATTGTCTTTAACAACCTCTTTTTCAAAATTATCATGAGATACCTCGTATAAGAAAAAAAACGAAGCTGTAGCTATCAATATCCAGTGGGGTTCAACAGAAATATCATTGGTTTAAAAAATTGAAAGCAGCTAGCTAATAATTTTTTACATAAAATATAACACTAAATATGCGAAAATTTAATTTGTGATCAGGCGAGAATTCACCATATTGCTTCACACCGGGTCCATTCCTTAAACTTATTACTTAGTTTAAATTCTAAACTCTCACCCATAATTCGAGGAATCAAATTTTGTTGGCAACTCATAATCGAACAAACTACGCAAAATTCGTAACATTAAATCGAATGATACCTCTAATATGCTTGTACTTGTCACACAATCATACTTATGCAAAAAAATGGTACTTGGCATCGAAAACTCTCAATTAATAACTGTGGAAGTGCATTTAGAACACTAAGTTGAGAGCAAACAATAAGATATTTGTGAAAGCAATAAGCTTGAAATGCTAAAAAAAGAGAATAAGATTCCAATATGTATTGTGTATCAATCAACCCGGTAACAACTTGACAGGTCCAGGGTAAAGTCAATGTACCGCGATAATCTTTGCTCACTGGTTCTGTCAAATCGAATGAATCCTGGAACAAATTATCAATTGAACGTATTTACATCGACTGTTATTTTCAAAGCTGTGGAGCTCATATTCGTACTTGATGAATATAATGCTGACGATATGTGGTAATTTTTCCTAAATGTTAAATGTTGGATATTTTTACCCTTCTTCCAGAGAATATATCTAGACAAAATAAAGACTGGACTCAGAAAAAATGAGACACACAAGACTGATCACCAAAAATTCATTTTAAATCGGATACTTCTCAAATCTTCAGGGATTAAATAACTATATATTGGCATAATTTATTTATTGAATTTCCTCCCCCAAGCTGAATGCTCGTACATTTCTCTTAACACTGCTCATGAGATCTTGGGCGAGGCTTTGTCCATCTTCCTTACACAATTTCTCCCAGTTTTTCTTCAAAGCTTCATCGGTTTTGAATGTTTTTCCGCTTTTCTTCAACTTCTTCTTCATTATCGCCCAAAACTTTTCGATCGGACGAAGTTCTGGTGTATTTGGCGGGTTCGCCTCCTTTGGGACCACATTAACGCCCTTCGCTTCGCACCAATCCAGCTTGGCGTAATAGCACGAAGCGAGATCCGGCCAGAACAGCGTGGGACCACGGTGAGAGCGGAGGAAGGGCAGCAAGCGCTTCTGCAAGCATTCCTCTCGATAAATCTGCCCGTTTATGGTGCCGGTTGTAACGAACGGCTTGCTGTACCGTCCGCACTCGCAGATCGCCTGCCACAACAGGTACTTCTTCGCGAATTTGTCCATCTTTCTCTTCCGGAACTTTTTCGGAACCTCTATGCGGGACGTACCGACAAAAAACTCGAGGCTGGGGATTTGTTTGGTGTCCGCCTTGATATATGTCTCGTCGTCCATTGACCAGCCATTCACGGTATAGCTTCCGCGCACGCAATTTGGCCACCGTGTTTTGCTTGTCAGTCCGGTTTGGCGCCTTCCTGACCTTAAAAACACGTAGTCCAGCCCGCTTTATGGTCTGCTGGATGAACCACTTCGACGAATTGACCTTTTTGGCCACGTCTCGGGTGGAAAGGTTCGGGTTATTCTTAAAGTACTGCCTTATCTTCCGCGCCTTCTCTGGGTATTCCCTTTTCGGTTTTCAGCCGCTTCCTGCGCGCCGATCGATGGTCTTCGTCTCCTGGAACATCTTCACAACGCGGGACACGGTGGAATGGTGGATTCTTAGCCTTTTGTCGATCCATCTGTGCGACTGACCAGGATTATCGATCACCGCGCCCAAGATTTCCTGGCATAGCTCTTCTTGTTTCGAATGCATCTTGAAAACTACTTGACAAATCGCGAATTTTGCATACAAAAACATAACACTCTAAACTAGTACTACCCAAAATTTCATTAATTTTTACCCACGTGATAAAAAATTACACCCAAAACAAAGAGTCGCATTTTTTCCGAGTCCAATCTTTAGTCAAAAGGTCGAAAGTAACATTTGTAAACAATGACTTCTAGCGTATTTTTCTGGGATCTGCTTGCTACCACAAACAAAATAGCACCAGAAACAGATGCAGGGAGTTATTACCTTCCCGTCGGTAGTGGATATAGATGTTAGCAACCTGGCATTTCCAGGAAATTTACGTTTTAAGTCATTGTTTACCATTGTTACTTTCGACCCTTTGACGATTTTGCCTAGATATACATAGAAGCATAAACACACTCGAGACTTAGACTACTAGCAAAAGATAGAATAATTTAAAAACCGTAATTATAAAAACACTCCGAAATTTTCGGCACTTGAAAACTATCCGAAAGCTAGCAAGGCGTGAATAAAATGGCAGTCTACTTCACCTTTAAATGGCGCACTATACTTCTCAATGTGTGACGCTCTGAAACCTTCAGCACAATGAAAGGCCACCGAAGCAAAGAAAAAAAAATCGCTCTGCTAAGGGTACACTGAGAAAGTATTGGTAAACGCAAACATATTCTTGTTCCATTTAACAGGAATTTCACGTTGAATTGGGCACAAACATCATATTAGTTTGATTTCACTAACTACGGTGGTTAATGAAACTAAAATTTTGAGTTATTGTTTCGGGAATGTAGCAGTTAAGTTCAACTGACATCTGTTTGAATTTACCATTATGTTGGTTGTTTCATTAGGGCAGCTGTTGGTTGATTCTACCAACGCTTATGGTTTGTTTCAAGCAAATTTCAGGATGATTTAAACTGAAATGCTGTTTGAAACAAACGAACGAAAACGTTTAAAACAACAAACATATCTGTCTATAATCACCTTACATGTCTTCTGTAATATCAATTATCTGAATAAAATGCTAACAAACATTAGAAAAGTGCACATTTACGTATATAGACTTCTCTCAGTCTTAAGAGAAATCTACAAATGTTAATGCGAGCCTTTCTAATATTTTCAGGGGTTTTTTTAGGTAAAATATTAAATTTGCACCTATCGTTGAAGAACAGCGTCAGAGCATGTAATGTCTGTATGACGAAAAATAAAATAACTGGATGACGGAAAATAAAATAACCCAACGTAAATAGTTTGTTTCAAAATAAATTTTTAGTTATTTTTGCTCCAAACAAAATATTAGTTTGATTTAACCGTCGCTTTGCTAGAATCATTTTAAAATTTTAATTTGTTCCCCTGGGTCGAACCAATCTGTGTTTTGGTAATAATGAATCCCTTTCAAGGTGGCAACAATAAAAATATTAGTTTAGAACAACCATAATTTGTGTTGTATGGTGGTAATATCTTTACACTGATAAAAAAGTAATGATAATATCTATGTGTCCCACACATGAATTTTTGCAATAAGATCAACAAATGATATCTATTTGTAACCACACATACTTCCTATGTGTACACATACTTCCTATGTGTACACATAACCACTATGTGTGGCCACACATACTTTTCGTTTGGCACATGAATTTCATATGTGTTTCACAAGGGTTCTGTTTATGTACGAACAAATGAATATTATGTGGAATTTTACATTGATTTTTGCCATTAAATATGTGTGGATTTCTACCCGTGTAGGTAGAAACAACCATTCTGCCTGTTTATTTCGAAACAAAATAGTTGGTTTAAAACAACTAGTTTTTTAGTTTGGATGTCAACAAATAAGTTTGTTGTTTCAAACGGGACTGTTTTTCCTCCGTGGAGCAATGGTAGCATTAGAGCTTACTCTCGTTTCTCTTTCATGGTGGATTGGATTTTTTTTCATCGCTGTGTGCTTGAAACAGAAATGTTAATAAATTTCATCAAGTTTTATGTTTTATGCTGAGAGAAGTGTAACTCATACATTAAATGAAAGAGAAACTCATACATGAAGTGAAAATAATCTCCTCTTCTGCATTCTTTTCTCCACAGGACTGAAGCTGCTGTCATCCACGAACAACAATCGTGAAGCCGAAAACGGGGGGGGGGCTGCTAGTTTGACAGCTCGGTTTTCTTGAAGGCTACATGCAGTAAACACAATATTTGCGGCGGAGGAAGTCGTGTTTTGTCGTTAATTTGATTCGAGAAAAAAAATCTTCCGTGTTGTTTTTAGTGAAGTGGTTATCACAACGATAGTATTATTTCATTGTTTATCAGCCAGGTATTATAATGTTTTATCTATATTACTGATATAAGTAGTTTTGTAGAAGCAATATTCTAAAGAAATATAATCCGTTGTGAATCGAGCTTAAAATTTTAAAAGCATCACTAGCGCCACACCAAAAGTGGCTGGCTTCAAGAACTAACGCTTTCTTCAGTCCTCTGCTTTTCTCCCCTTTCTCTCTCTCTCTCTCTCTCTCTCTCTTCTCTCTAGGTTTCACTTTCCCTCGATCCCATTATCAAGTAATGATGATATATATTCGATACAATTGAAATCAAATTAATGGAAAGAGAACCACATCAAAATTACGCCTAAATAAAAATTTGTTCTTGCACTGTTTTTAACATCCTCACAAAAGGAAACAAAAACATGTATGCCAAAGCTAAAAAGCGGTAGTATCAAGAATGGATGGCCCTTTCGTTTATGCACGGTAGAGACATCTATAATTTGTAGATGGGTACGAGAAACTAAGCTCATCTGTCAAAATGCTCGGGGGTTGGTATCAATTGACTTAACCATGCCTCATGGTATTCTAAAACAATGTTTCATTTCTGCGCGATCCATGAGAAGTTAGAACTATGTGTAAACAAATATGTAGTCTACAATCGGTTGAAGAAAATAAATAAATAAAATGAATTACTGGAGTTCCAACCAAGTTGTCCACATTCCTTTACACCTCGATGTTCCGAGTAGACAGCTGTCATCCATCGCAGAACCTACCTTCAGCTGACACACCTACCATCGCAGCGCATATCGCAACCAGAGAGCTTAGTGTTGCCCGATGTTGGCTCTTTTTCAGTGTAGTGAAGTTTTTTCGTCGTCTCCCCATTGAAATATCGCCAAGTGCTAGAGCCAGCCACAGTGGTTTTTCGTGTCGGAGGAGATTGACAATTTGAAAAATTCCAGTATTTCTGCACGGAAAAGTGACTTAAAACGGACCGGAAGTGCCGGAAGAGACCATGTAACACGCAGGTTGTCCAGTGCTCAAAGGGCGGCCCGTAATTGTGGTACGAATCGTGTGTGAAAATGTGCATTCAGTCCAAAATGTCGATGTAGGAAAAGAGCTACAGGTTCAAACTTTTTTTTTTCCTCCCCCACCCTCACACTTGCGCGATGCTCTCGTGTCACCCCCTTTCGGTGTTGCTTCCTTCCTTCCTTCCTCCACACTTGGTGTGCTTGTAGCTCTTCTGTATACACGCAACAACCATTATTCCATTTGCACTCGCTCTCTCGCTCTCTGCGTACTTCATACACACATCAAGTGTTTCTCGCTCGAGGTCTTCTCCTCGTCAACCACTTTGCACGGCCGATGGTGACGATGGGGGCCCCAAAATCGAAGAAAGTACCTGAACTGCCGAGGTCTGTGTGTGAAAGACTACCTTTGCATTATTTCGACTTTGTGCACCTCAAATTATGCACAAATTGTGTATGGCAGGCTTATTACTGAAAAAAAAACCCTTGAGCATAATACTGACTGCCAGAAGAAATCCAGTGTGCCTTGCGCGATGCAAACGCAGTGTGTTCCCTCTCTTGCCTTTTTCTCTTATAGCTGTGTGGCTCTCAAATTGGACGGAAAAAAATATTGAAGAAACGAGCTCGATTGTTTTTCTTTTCCTGCATTGCCTGGCTTGCTGTTGTTTGTTTGTGTGTGAGCTTATTATGTTGCATAGTAGTTTTTTTTTCTCTATCGGTGTCATTTTCAACATTCAACAATTTTCCTCTATTGGGAAATCCTTTCGTTCGCCACTTCGATGGTGTTCTTGCATTTGTTGCATTCTAGTGAAGAAGAAAATAAAAACGAAAAACAAGTGTCAGTGTCAATACGCATGCTAATGTACGAGTGTTTGTGAAATCACCATCGATTGATCCTTCCAGTGTGCAATTATTCAAGAGTGTCCAAAGTTAAGAGTGCAACACGATCCGGATCTGGTTCGAAGAAGCATGAACGTCATGAATGTGCACCACAAATGCTGAACGGTTTGATTTTTTTTGGTAATGGTCGGGTTGACTCCCAAAGTGCTTTCGAGTGACTCGGGGTTTTTACGTTTTGGTGTGTATGTTTTTCTCTGAGTGTTTTTTTTTTTTGTTGGTGTCTCTTACCTTTCCGCTCTCGAAACGCATCGAAAATCTAAATGAGCTGAATTTCCTGGCCATTTTAAGTAGTAGACACCCTAGTCTTTACCGTGTGTACAGTAGAAATCATAATAGGGCAGAAGAAAAAAACGAGCAAAATTCCATCCATCCCATCATAGAGAGGTGGTATCAAGTGTCCGTGGAGTTGTTTGGCGTGTAGAATAACGCTCGCTATACTTCAACCTGAGCCAGCAGGCGAAAATTCCATTCCATCGACCGTATCAAAGCCGCTAGAAGTTTTATAATTCACACTTAACTTATTGTGTTTTTTTATGTTGTTGCTTGTTTTCTTTTGTCTTCATCTTTTTTTTTCGTGTTCTTCCTTTATATCGCTTGTGCACCCAGACGAGAATCAGTAACAGAGATAAGAGTATAAACAGTTAATTTTGTTCATGATGGATAGTAAAGATCACCTCGCTTCGGAACAGTTGATACTGTTGTCATCAGGTAAAAATGATTTATTTTGCTACTTCCGTTCTTGTTGAGTAGAGTTAATTCTTTTTAGAAGGTGTTTTTTTCTTCTTTTTCTTGGAAGGGTTCTACTTTAGAAAGATTTTATCTTTATTTAGTTTATTCCTAACGCGTAGACTTTTTACGGTCTGGTAGTCAAAATTCTTTTGTTAAATCGTTTCGGATTGAATTCTTCAGTAGTTTCTTCAGGGCTCAAATGCTGTGTTATTAGGTTGTTAAGCATGTAAGATTTAGTTTTTAATGACCAATATATTAGAGGGTGACTAACAGACCGCTTCGCAGCTAACGAATCAGAGGGTATCAAAGCTTGTGGGCTATAGGCCAAGATTGATAATAAAGATAAGGTTGTTATCGATGGAAATGCAAATCGCCTTCGAAGACTTTAACTTTGACGTAATCGGCGAGAAACAGGTGAAGGCTTTTGAGGAATGAGTGATTATTGTTTTGCAGGAAAAAATAGAGATGATAAAGAGATATGGGTTGCCAGAGTGATTCTTTCACTTTGTTTTCATATACTCGGACTAAATTAAAATTAAGGCCAATTTGCTTCGCCGGTGATCTCCAAATCCTTCCGGTTGCAATTCTAGTCTCACAATTTGCACTCACTATTTTGCATATTCTACGCGCCGTATGGATCGGGTTCGAGTTGTTTGTGTCACCAGGTTCCCGTGAACGGTTGAACCTCGATGAACTCTGACTACATTCTGTTTGTTGATGTAGATCGACAAAAGGCTTTTGAAGTGACGCTCCTGCGTAAGATTTCTCGACACATCGTGCGCAGTCGTGAACCGACGTAAAATCATCTATATCTGTTGATCCGACCGCGAAGCTCAAACCGTTGTAAACTACAAAAAAAAAAAACTATTTAAATAATATTAATAATACGAAGAAATGCTGCTACCAGTTATTGACAACTTCTGGCACTTTTCTAAGAAATGTACCACACTTGGTACACTCATAGAAAAATCTGTTTTGAGACTAATCGAGAGCTTTCCAGCTTTAATAGGTATGGAAAATGCTATCCAGCATGGTTCCAGCTGCTTCAGTCTACCAGGTAAACCTTTCAAATGGACGAAAAGTGTGCCAAGGAGCGATTTAACCGTTGTGTCCAACTCTTGATTGTTGGAAATAACCGGAACAGCAAAGTTTGAACAGTAAAAAGGATTTATTTTACAACTAGCTTGAGTGGAGTCTTGAACAGGAATGATAAAATTTTCTCAGTTGTTTATTTAAGAAAACTTAGGTTGCTAGGGAGGCCGTCGGTCTCCAAGGAGGTCATCAGCACACTGCGTTACCGATTTACTCCAAAACACCACCTACCCCCCCCCCCCCTGAATCGGTAAGTCCTAGGAGGGTCCTCAGTTCACGGAAACGTCCAGGTTCCAGGGCCTTGATGAACGTGTCCGCTATCTGGTGTGCAGTAGCAATTGCTTCGATTTGAAGTCGTCCTTGTGCCACGTGGTCGCGTAGGAAATGGTGCTTCACATCCACGTGCTTGACACGTTTGGTTTCGGTGTTTGTCGCCATCGCAATGCACCCATGGTTGTCTTCGAACACCTTGAATGCCGTGCCGGGTTGAACTTCCTTCAGGTCCTCAAAGATTCCGTGCAGCCACAGCCCTTCGGAGGCCGCGGCACTTAAAGCTGCATACTCTGCTTCACACGATGACAGTGCCACGGTTTGTTGCTTGCGGCTGGCCCAGGACACGGTGTTCCCAAAGACCTTGAAGACGTAGCCGCTAACGGATTTCCTATCCTCAGCATCCGATGCCCAGTCGGCGTCTGCGTACCCGACCAGTGCCTCGGCGTCGTCGTTTTGCTTATACTGGAGCTTAAGGTTCTTCGTCCCCTTCACGTTACGGACCACTCTCTTCAGGGCTTGCCAGTGGGCCTCACAAGGTTGAACTTGGAAGCGCCCCAGGTATCCAACAGCGTAGCATATGTCCGGTCGGACACACAGCATCGTATACATCAGGCTGCCCAGCAATTGACGGTACGGATGCGACACAAGATTCGCAGCTCGGGGTGGCAGGATACAGCCTTTCTCCATTGAGGTCTTCACATTGTTGCAGTCTTGCATGCCGAACTTCGTCAGCACACGGTCCACAGCAGCTTCTTGCGCCAGGTACATGCATCCGGTGGCGTGGATTCCGGCGGATTCCGAGGAAATGATTAACCACGCCGCAATCCGTCATCTGGAGCTTCTTGGAAAGAGCACGCTTGATCTCCTTCACCAGGTCCAGCCGATCGCCAGCAATGAACAAATCGTCCACATAGATGATGATGTATACCCCCCCTCGATGGTCGATCCTGGTATACAAACAATAATCGTGCCGGGATCGGGTGAAGCCGAAATCCAGTAGAAGGTCGTTCAGCTTGTTGTTCCAACAGCGAGGGCTTTGCTTGAGTCCATACAACGATCGCTCCAGCTTGCAAACGAGGTTCGGAGGTGCTGCAACTCCTTCGGGTATGGCCATGTAGACGTCTACTTCAAGCTCCCCGTAGAGGAATGCGGTCTTCACATCGAGTTGGTGAACGTGCATCCTTCGGTGGGTTGCTACAGCAAGAATGGTTCGTATCGTGACCAACTTCGCTACGGGGGAATATGTTTCGTTGTAGTCTACTCCGGGCTTCTGCTGGAATCCCTTCGCCACCAAGCGCGCCTTGTAACGGACTGGTTCGCCATGCTCGTCCGGCTTGATTCGGAAGACCCATTTCGACTTGAGCGGAACCACACCAGCAGGACATCGCACCAATCGCCAAACATGGTTGTCCAGCTAGCGACTGCAGTTCCTCACTGACCGCTTGCTGCCAAAGGGCTTCGTCGGCTCGTCCAGCGATCTCCTTGTACTCCTCCGGGACATCGAAGATCGAACGCTCGGCCTCATCTCGTCCCACGGAACCGTCGAATGGAACATCAGAAACGTTTTGGGATGCATCTGCAGAATGGGATTGCGCGGCAGTGAAAATTTTTCCAACCAGAAATTCTTTCAACTTACCGGGGAGTCTGCGCTCCCGTTCGCTGCGCCTCGGGGTTTCCATTTCGAGGTTTGAACCACGGTCTAGTTGCGAAGGGAGCGCTCCAGTTTCGTCAACACCGTCGTTTTCAACCTCGTCTTCTTCATCGTCAGTCAGGATGTCGTCATGTTGAGCCACCAGCGGCTCATCGGGTTGAACGGATTGTTCAGGGGGTTGCACGTGTTCCTCGTCTTGATCCTCGAACTCGTACGGAGCAACAACCAAAGGAGTTTCGTCACGGATCTGGGTGGCAAACGGAAAACTGCTCTCATCGAACTTGACATCTCTGGCCAGGAATAACTGCTTTTTCTCTTTGTCCCACAGGCGGTAGGCGTTCGGCGCGTAGCCGATCATCACAGCAGGCTTGCTTTTCGGATCCAGTTTCCTCCTCTGAGCCGTGGACACCCAAGCAAATGCTTTACAGCCGAACACACGTAGTTTGCTCACATCCGGCTTGTGACCAGTCCACATTTCCGCAGGAGTCTTCCAGCCAGATACTGCGGTTCGTCAGGTATACCGCCGCTAGAACCGCTTCGTTCCACAGATTCTTCGGAACTTGACCTTCAATAAGCATCGCACGCACCCTTTCGACGATTGTCCGATTCAACCGTTCGGACACTCCATTCTGCTGTGGTGTGTGCGCTGCGGTTGGCTCGACTTGGATCCCCTTGGAAACGTACCAATCTCGCTGGTCATTGGAGCAATACTCGCGCCCTTGGTCGACAGTCAGCTTCGAAATCGAATGCCCCAGAGCGGCACTCGCCATGGCCTCGTAGTCTCGAAACTTCTGGAACACCTCGGACTTCTTCTTGATGGGATATGCTACTGGTTCCTCGGGAATACCTGTTACCATGTCATGCTTCACGAGTGTCTGCAAACTCTTGCTCCCCAAATGAGCCAGTCGACGATGCCACAGGTTACCGGTCACAGCTCCACACATGTTGGCCGCCACCGTATCAACGCGGAGATCGAGCTCGTAAAAGTCGCCCCGCATGGGACATCTCGCAATCAGGTCACGACCTTGCTTCATGATCGCTTCCTTTTTCGTGAATGTGACATCCAGGTTCGCTTTTGCCATCTTCTTCACAGATAGCAGGTTCGCTCGAAGATCTGGTACGAAGAGGACATCATGCAGGCTGATATAATTACCTTCCTTGTTGACGCCTTTGATTGTTCCTCGGTGCCAGCACACCAGGGATTGATCGTCCTTCGCCACGTTGATGACGATAGGTTGCTTCAGCTTCGTGAGGTCGGCGAAACAGTGCTTCACATTCACAAGGTGATCCGAGGCTCCGGAATCCAGCTTGAAGGAAACCACTCCCTCGTCCTTTGTTTGGGAGCCTCTTCCGGTCATGAAAGCCACCGCCTTACCTCCAGCAGCAGCGTTAGCTTCAGCGCGCCCTTCCGTCTTCAACTTCACACGACAGTCCTTGGCCTTGTGCCCCTTCTTCTGGCAACGGTTGCACTTTCCAGTGAACTTACCAGGTTTCTGCTTCGATCCTTGGAATGCTGCAGGTTTCTCTTGGTAGGAATTCGCTGCCCGGTCGGTTTTCTTGAGTTCCTCGGCCAGAAGGCGCTCGCGAACAACATCCAGCTTCAGGTTTTCCTCACCCAGATTTTCCAGCGCCGTAACCAACGGATCGAACGACTCGGGAAGGGTAGCAAACAGCTGGGACACAATATCGTTCTCTTCCAGCTTCGCTCCGGCCAGCTTCAGTTGCCGGATCAGCTCTTCGAAGGTTTTCAGGTGATCTTTCACGGACGCACCTTCCACCATTCGCAGCTTCGCAAGTTGCTTCCTGACGAATGTCTGCGACGAGACGGACGTCTTGGCGTAGGCGGATTCTAGGCTCATCCACATCTCCTTGTCCCGCACCAAATGCAGCAAATCGTCATGGACGAATGACGTCAGCAGGAACGCCGCCTTACCGTCATCTTCCTGGAACTTCGTGAGCTCGGCCGCTTCCGTCGAAGGATCTTTCTTGATGATATCCAACAGCTTCACGGACTTCAGATACTTCTCCACTCGAAAACGCCAATTGTCGAAACCGGTGCCCGAGAACTGCGGGATCCCGTGGACCAAATCCTTGCGTGAGTCGCCCATAAGCTCTTGATTGTTGGAAATAACCGGAACAGCAAAGTTTGAACAGTAGAAAGGATTTATTTTACAACTAGCTTGAGTGGAGTCTTGAACAGGAATGACAAAATTTTCTCAGTTGTTTATTTAAGAAAACTTAGGTTGCTAGGGAGGCCGTCGGTCTCCAAGGAGGTCATCAGCACACTGCGTTACCGATTTACTCCAACACCAACAAAAAAAAACTCCTTTAAGAGGCCGAAAGGGAACGTTTTCACCCACTGAACTAAAATGACCATAACTATGGAAATGTCCAACCGATTTGGAATATTTTCACAGTTTTGGATTCAGAAACTCAACCGTTTTCTCTGAATTGTCTAAAATGACAAATGGACAGACAGCATCCGTTCCGGATATCCGGAACAATTTTCCAAAAATGGTATTCTTATAAAAGATTCCAATAGAAAATCAGTAGTAAAGGGTGTCCACGATGAAATTGCCACACACAAAATTGATTCGCAAAATTCGAGTTTTCATCCGATTGCCATCAAATTTTCAGGGATTGAGAAATAACTATTAAACTTCATTTTACCATTTTACTCGTATTTTATTTACAGTCCATACGCAAATTCCCGCACCTTGGCCTTAACCCCGGCCATAAGATACTGCACAACCTGTGAATCAACCGTTTTTTGCATGTAAACCCATACTTTCTTCAGTTCCTCGACTGTCTTCACTACCTTAGGTCGTTTAAGAAGGTGCTGCTTCATAATCGCCCAGTACTTCTCGATGGGGCGGAGCTCCGGAGTGTTGGGAGGGTTGAACATTTTCGGCACGAAATTGACCTTATTGTCCGCATACCACTTCAGCACGTCCTTGGAGTAGTGGCATGAGGCCAAATCCGGCCAGAAGATTGTTGGGACGTTGTGGGCCTTCAGGAGAGGAAGTAGCCGCTTCTGGAGGCACTCTTTTATGTACACCTGTCCGTTCATCGTGTCCTGGGTCACGAAATGTGCACTCCGCTTCCCGCACGTGCAGATGGCTTGCCAAACCAGGAATTTCTTCGCAAATTTGGACATCTTCTGAGTGCGGACATGCTCCGGAACGCTGAACTTATCCTTGGCCGTGAAAAACAGGTTGCCGGGGATCTGTTTGAAGTCGGCCTTCACATATGTTTCGTCGTCCATGATGCAGCATTCAACTTTCGTCAGCATGTTGAGGTACAACTTCCTGGCACGGGTTTTGGCGGACTTGTTCTGCTTCTCGTCGCGATTAGGGGCCTTTTGTACCTTGAACGTTCGAAGCCCAGCCTTAGTTTTGGCCTTCTGGACAAAACTTCGGCTTAGGTGCAGCTTCTTAGCCACATCCCGAACGGAGGCGTTCGCATTTCGGTTGAAGGCCCCAACTACGCGGTTGTGATTTTTGGTGTTGTACGGAATACTTTTTCCTTCACTTCTGGGCTTCCGATCGGTGGTCAACCGTTCCTCGAACCGCTTAATCACTCGCGACACCGTGGAATTCGCGATTCCCAACGTTTTAGCGATGGAACGATGCGAGAGATCCTTGTTCTCGTGATGAATGCGCAAGATTTTATCACGCACGAGCTGTTCTTTCGACTCCATTTCCTCGAGTTTTGATCACAGGACTTTAAAACTGTACTGTGATGTAAATAATGCACTATGAACTAAATCCACCCAAATTTTCATTAAATTCTACCCAACGGTTAAAAAGTTAGAGCAATTTCATAGTGTGGCAATTTCATCGTGGACACCCTTTAATGACACTAAAAGTCATTCAAAGAATACACAGAAATGTGTGTGATTGCCAAATGATAATCCGGTGACTTGATGCTGGAACAGAAACCCCGGAGCAGGTTCCCATGGGGTCACGGATGGCCAGAAAATTATTTGAATTGAACCTTAACAATATGGGTGTCAAAATTCTTGGAATCGTTCCAGAAGAACGTTTGCCATAGTTATTGAATTATCTGGTCACTTGGTTTCGGATTGGCCAGTTCAAAGTAGGTTCGCATGAGGCCACGGATGGCCAGAAAATTATTTGAGTTGAACCCTAACAATATGGGTGTCAAAATTCTTGGAATCGTTCCAGAAGAACGTTTGCCATAGTTTTTGGACCATCTGATCGCTTGGCTTCGGATTGATCAGCTCAGGGTACGTTCCTATGAAGCCACAAATGGCGAGAAAATTGTATGCATTTTAACCCGAACAATATGGGTCTCAACATTCTTGGAATCGTTCCAGAAGAAAATTTCTTTAAAATTGTTATCGGTAAATCCGATGACTTGACTACGGAGTGGCCAGTCTAGAGTAAAAACCGCGAGTCAAGTTTTCTTTTGTGAAGACGATTCCAAAAATTTTGACACCCATGTTGTTAGGGTTCAATTCAAATAATGTTCTGGCCATCCGTGGCCTCATGGGGCCCTACTCTGAACTGGCCAATCCAAAGCTAAGTGACCGGTTGGCCCAATAACTATGGTAAACGTTCTTCTGAAACGATTCCAAGGATTTTGACACCCGTATTTTTAGGGTTCAGTTCATATAATTTTCTGGCCATCCGTGGTATCATGGGAACCTGCTCCGGAGTGACTGTTCCTGAATCAAGTCATCGGATTGCCATATTGCAATCACACACATTCCTGTGTATTTATTCCACAGTTTTTGTATCATTATGGTTGGTTTTCAGTTGAAACATTTATAAGTATACCCTTTTCGGAACATGGTTCCGAATATCAGTTTTTCCGGAGACGGATGATGACTACCGGTCAAACAAGACAATTTAGAGAAAGCAGTTGAGTTTTTGAATCCAAAACTGCCAAAATATTCCAAATCTGTTGGGTAGTTCCATAGTAATGGTCATTTTAGTTCCGTGAATTAAAACGTTCCGTGTCGGCCTTTTACGTAAAAAAAACAAGCCCCTCCACACGCACACTTTTTACGTCCCGCTGCGGGCAGCCATCAAACAATTGCTCTAGCTGCGCGAAGAACGCTCTCTTTTCGTTAACGGGTCTCCCTTGTTGTGGACAGTGTTCGTTGATGATGCTGTAGTTTAAGGAACGACTCTTGATCCTCAGCTTGCACATTCTCGCATTGATCGGAAACCATCCAATCAGGCGTTGACGCATTTCGAACAGTATTACAAATCCGGTGCCCAGCTCGTTTGTGGTGCCACAGCCCTCGTAAAAAGTAGCCTTCGACTTTGAAGTTAGCAGCCCTGGAAGAAGAGCGATTTACAGTTCCATGTTCCGAGTTTCCAATCATATAGTAGTCCTTATTTCGTTGCCTAGGTCTTTGCCGATTGTTCCGGTCCGTGTTTACTTCTGTATTATTTGTTCCTTTCAATTTTTAATGGCGGCTTGTTGAACCTTCGCCAACCCCCTGTGTACACAGCACTGTTTAGAGTCACGCTACGGATGATGATCAGCCGCTCCTAACATGGAGAACAGACGCCGCCGACCCTGACATGTAAAACAGACGTGCAGCCCCCCTGCTCTGTAATAAAGTTTCCACCGGAGATGGTTACCCGATCTATTTTATGGTTACTGATACCCCAGTTGGCCCCACGGAGAAGTAGAGCGGTCACAGTGCGATCTTTTTTATACCTGCAGGTACGCTAAGTACTAATGGTACGCATTGTCCAGTCATTTACCAACCATACTCGGTTTAAAGGGTTGCCTAATCTAAATGTTGCACATATTAATGCATCAAAGGGTTTAACGTAGTCTACGTCAACGAATCAATGTCTCTGCGTTATGAGAGATCTGCAGGATTCATAGCATTCCTGTAAAAAAACAGACTTGATTGTATATTTGACATCCTTCAGGAGGGTGTCTGCATGCTTTAAAAAGGAGGCTCTGCGTCTTACGTTTTTCTTTTTTGTTTTGCTCGTAGCAACAATTTTCAGACTCCAACGAAACTTTCCAGCGAAACGGATTTTTCTGCCGGGGAATATGAATCAGATGCAAGGCAATTTGGGCCTGGTTGATCGAGCTGTATTTTTCGCAACCTACTCTTTATTTCGACAAATCGAAAACAAAAATGTTTGCACAGCATTTCGGAATATTGATTTTACACCAGAAGGGAGCGACGTACAAGGTATTGGAACGGAGGGCAATCTAGATCCGCTCACAAGACAACATTCGGTTCTGCAATAAGCTTCATTTAAGCAAATGAGATTATCATAATCTTGTATTCTTAGATGAGGTAAGTTTTGATAATCGGTCTATGCTTCGATCACGCGGATTTGGAGTTCGTGGCAATCGTCTAATATTTAGAGGTAAAGAGGTGCGAAAGTCACAAATGTCTTCGCTCTGTTTTATTGGAGTTTTGATGGAGTAAAAGAAGCACTGAAAGAACCATCTACTGGGCAAAATTTTTCGATTGTTTTCGAAAGTTCTGCTTCGAATCGAGAGATATCCGGGTATACCACTCAAAGTGGATCCTGAACGGGGGACGCATCCACTGCGATAATATGATCGTTTCATTCTTACGATCTTTGAGTATCTACAGGGTAGGTCCAAATAAGTGACACAGTATTTTGTTTCAGTGTGGATTTTTTCTAGCCATCGCAAGAGCCATCTGGTTGCCAGCATGTTAATGAGGGACTGATTAATATGTAAACAAACTAGTGTTCGCTAGATTCCGTCGGCAGGAAGTGCTAAAGAAAAATATGAATTTCAAAAGACAACAGATTTTGCAGTTGCATTTGGCGAGAAAGCTTCCCAACAAGATACTGGCCGAGACCCAGAAGGAAGGAATATGACGCACATAAGTCGACCGGACGTTGAGAAGATGAAGGACGAGGGGAACCATCGATTCAAAGAAAAAACCAGGTCGTCCTCGCAGTGTACGTACCAAACGGCTTGTAAAGGCCGTGCGTGAGCGAATTCGCCGAAATCCTTGTCGTTCTTCATATAAACTGGCTCAGGATATGGACGTCTCCAGGAAAACTATCAGATCAGTTCTCAAAGAGGATTTGAGATTGGTGCCGTACAAGAAAAAAAAATTCATGGACTTTCGGAAGCCAACAAGAAGGACAGAGTCATTCGTTGTCGCGAATTGCTTCGTGGGCACGGTGATTCCATGATTGTGTTTTTGGATGAGAAAAATTTCGTATTGCAGCAAAGTTGCAACGCTCAAAATGACAGGGTCTATGCAGTGAGTATTCAGTATATCCCTGCTTCAATTCGCGCAGTTCAACGCTTCCAAAATCATACTTCGGTTATGGTTTGGGGAGCGCTTTCTGCGGAAGGTCGTCTACCACTGCTTTTCATTGATAAGGGTGTAAACATCAACGCAGCATACTACGTAAAAGAGTTCCCGGAAAAGCATTTGAAGAAGCATACTTCAACGATGTTCGGTAATCGCAAATGGGTGTTTCAACAGGATTCTGCGCCGTCCCATGGAGCAAAGATTACCCAAGCATGGTGCACTAAGAATGTGCCAGACTTCATTCCTAAGGAATTATGGCCAGCTTCTTTGCCAGATACAAATCCTCTGGATTTCTCTATTTGGGGAATCATGGAAGCTCACTTTCGAGATCTCAAACCAACAGGGTATTGAAACATTAAAAGCTACCATACATAAGATATGGGATGAAATCCCCGAAAATCAGGTGCGTGCCGCTTGTTATGCCTTTCCGAAGAGACTAAGGGCAATAATTAAAGCTAAAGGCGATAGAATCGAAATCTAAATATGTACACATAAACAATAAAATATACGAAACAGAATAACAAAGAAACATTTGAATTATTTGTCTTTTCGTGTTTTTACAGTCTTTGTTTCATGCGTCACTTATTTGGAGCTACCCTGTACACCATATCCGTTTCACAATCCCAAAGCAATCGTTTTTGGAAATGTTAAACGATCAATGAAGAAAGACCACCCGAAAAATGTAAAACGTGACTACAAGCTATGTATTGCGAAAAAAATTCAAAAAGACGCGAACTATGTCATGCAGGGTTCTTTTTAGAAAATCTGGATATATTCATGGAGGTAGACTGGATCCAAGCTTCTGTTTCGAGCATGATCTTATTCGACTTGGATTTGAGGCCAACTCAGAGAAAAGGTGAAGCATGTGAAGTTTTCATCTTGGATTCATAAATAAAACTGAACAATAAATTCAAAATCAATATGAACAATAATTAGTTCATGAAACATCACTCCGATTTATCACATAAAATAACAGTAAAACGGGAAACTATCGTTTTCAAGTTTCTATTTCTTTTAACCGAAATCCAAGCGGCTTTTACTACGGCTTTACTGTGGCTCATCTTATCGTTGAAAAGCGCAAATCGCACAAAATCTTCTTCCTTTGGGGATACCTTTTCACTCCAGCCTGGCTTTTCAACACCACTCGGGGTCATAGACGATATTAGTCGATGCTCCTAATATTCTTCGTTTAGGAACAAAACATCAGCTTCGGAAATGAAATCGGCAGCTGCTTCCTCGCTTTCCAACCGCTGTAAGAAACACGTAGTTAGTGAAAGTGAAAACATTACGCAGTTTTAAAGGGTGTACCTTTTAAAATCCGCACACATAAAGTTCATTTTTAAAATTTGAGTTTTATCCCATTATCACAAAATTTTCAGAGAGTAAAAAGAAACAATTAAAGATAGTTTTGGCATCATTTCTTTACTTTATTTCGCCTTTATATTCGAATGCGCGAACCTTGGCCTTAACCCCAGCCAGAAGGTTCTGCAAGACCTCAGAATTGACAGTTTCCTTGGCAGACACATATAGGTTTCATGGAATCTGGTTGAAGTCCGCCTTCACATATGTCTCGCCATCCATTACGCAGCAGTGTGGTTTCGTTAACTTCTGGTTGTGGACATCTTTCGTTTGATTACTTGTTTGCACGGTTTAAATTCTTCGTTTTCAAAATGTCGTGCATTGAAAAAGACGTGAAATTAAATTTTTGGACACACGGGTGTAACTGTGCGACAATTGGCGAAGCGCTTTGAAATTCATCACGCGAGTGTAAAGTCCACCATAATTCAGTTTGAGGAACACTGTTTTTCGAATGAACAGCCAGGAAGAGGCAGAAAACCCGGATCTTCCAACGCTAAACTGGATCAGAAAGTGATAGCTCTAATGCGGAAGAACAAATCAATGTCAATACGAGATTTGGCCAATAAAGCAAGAAGCAGCATCAGAATAATTCAACGTATTAAGAAACGGAACAACCTAAGGACCTACAAGAAGCAGACAATCGCCAAACAAAGTGCAGAACAGGAGCAACGCGCAGCAACAAGGGCCCGGAAATTGTATTCGCGAGTTATGCAGCGACCGGATGCATGTACAAGCATACCTCGATATAAAGCAACTTTATTTTTCTACTTCTATAGGACACTTCTCATGAATGCGAGTTCATCTATACAAATCATTGCAACCAGTAGATTGGAAATTGTCTCATCTATCCAATGATCTTACTACTTTTTTTTTGAATAAGGTATAGTTCTCGATAAATCAATGAAAATAATCAAAAAATAAAGTTGCTTTATATCGAGGTATGCCTGTATTTTGATGGACGATGAGACCTATGTCAAAGAGGACTCAAAAACCCTTCCAGGTCCACAATATTACACTGCCGTCGTAGGGGAGGTTGTACACGATGCCGACACGCGGATTTAATTGGTGAAGTTTGGTCGAAAAGCGCTGGTATGGCAAGCAATATGTTCCTGCGGAATGAAGTCTACCATTTTTTACACTACCGAAACAATCAATGCGGAAATCTATCGATCTGGATGTCTGCAGAAGAGGTTGCTGCCTTTATATCAGAAGCATAGTACTGATATCCACTCCACTGCTTTGGCCGGACTTAGCGTCGGCACATTACGCCAAAACAACTCTCAATTAGCTCACGGAAAAGGGTATAGATTTCGTTGAGAAAGACATCAATCCGCCAAGTTGCCCTCAGCTTCGGCCCATCGAACACTATTGGGCGATTGTGAAGAAGGTCTTCAAAAAAAAAAAAAAGAACTGGTAAAGCTGCTGAGAGTATGCAGGAGTTCAAAAAAATTTGTGCTAAGACGTCCAAAAACTGAAATGAAACACTTGTCCGGATTCTTGATGACAAGTTTTCGATCAAAAATTCGCAAATTCGTGAAAGATTAGTATTAATTTCATCCACAATGTTCAAGTTAAATCCCGTAAAATAAAGAATCATCCATTTGTGTGAATAAAGCATCTTTTTTTTTATAATTTGAAAGAAAAATATGTGGATCACTTATTTTTGATACAGTCCTAATCTGCTGCTAAAACATGTTTCCTTAGAATTGCCTCGTTCAAAGCCCAAACTGTCAGTTCGGAGGATTCATAAATTTCGGCAAGTATTGAACTTTATTGGCGTCAGGCCATGCTATAGTGCCTTTCGCATAATGCACAGATGCCAAATCCGGCCACAACAATACTGAACCTGGATTCAAGCATTCTCTGATGTACGTATCAGTCTTAATTGTTTCTGATGCCTCAAATAGCTCTGACCACATTCCGCATTCGCAAATAGCTTGCCAAACCATTTCCTTTTTACCGAATTTCGCGGTAAAATTGAGGTATCGGCATCACACCTGGTTTAATATTGATCTTCCGGAAGCGTCTTATAGTCAAATGTTACATATGTTTCATCATGTAGCGTGTATGCTAGATGTTTGTAATTATGTTGATAGGTTGCATTCAAGATGAATTTTAAACATGTTTTCAACATCCTCATGCAATAGTGAAATTATTCAGAATAGATTGTGAATCCAATACAGTGACGGCTGAAAATATGTTTATTACTGGATGTGAGATTGTGATGCCACTCACTGATTCAAATAGAACCCAAATTGGGCACAGGGGTTTATTCAAATGTAGCATAAAGCAACAGTTTGGGAGATTGTTTCGTATTTTTTATAAATTGTTACGCTTAACTTGTGGGGGAGTCTTTTGAGATGTAGCTACGCACAACATAATAGAAAAAAATGTATTTGTATTTTGATTCATACTGAAATTACTCGGTTCAATTTCACAACAAAAAACGCAGAAAAAAAAACGAACATTTGAAAATCAAATGTGTTACTAATGTTTTTACCCGTACTGTAGACTTGTACTTGTAGGACTGCAGACTTGAAAAATCGCCATGTTGGTTTTTGTGAATTCCATAAAGAAATCTCACTAAAATTCAATAAATTATTCGGGGTACCTTCTACGTTTTTTAATCCATTCGATGGCGCATGAAATTAGGGAAAGTAAAACGGAAAGTTTCACTGCTAACCTTGAGCCGCATATACAATTTTGATACAACTTCCATGCGTAAAGCACTTTTAATTTCCTGTTTGAAAAAGTAATAAACAATTATCTATAACGCGTAAAATACCATTAGCTATGATATCGTTTCGCCATTAAAAAATCTTGTTTAGATTTTTTTTACTTTTTTCATACCGTGCTTGCTTTGACAAAACATATCATTATGTTATAAGCATGCTGTTGGAAGCATCCATAGAACATAATATTTGACTTAAGGATGTTCTACAAAACATCTGGTATGATCTAAAAGATGTTCAAAAATGCCACAATTATTGCGCTTTTTCGGTTATATGCGTGTATGAAATGAAGTTATTGACGTTAGAAAAAAAACATGAGCTTGGTCTAAAACGTGTATTATTAACATGAATATGACAAGTGGTGTTACTTGGGTCCTGGTTTGCTACCACATTTTGGTGCGTCCGAAAAGCTACAATCCTCACCAAATTTCCGGATGGCATTTCGAGCCGCTCTGATACGCACACTTTCCAGTTTTGCCAGTTGACTTAGGTGCTATTCATAAACCAGAATTTTCTGGGGGGATTGTATGGAGAAAAGTCTACGAGGGGGGAGGGGGGTCTGAGATTTTTAAAAATAATTCTACGTGGTTTATGAATCGGTCCTTAGTGCAATATTCGGGACAGAGCACCTTTTGTGCACATTCTACGATTTTTGGTTGAATAGGTTGAATTTTGATGACTTCGTTGCAAAATTCCAATTTCAGGCCATTAACACCAACATTACGGCCGACAAAAAAAATGGTTAAATTACGTGAAGGAGTGTCTTTTGGCCTGATCATGGTTTCTGTCATTACTTCGAAGATGGACTAGAGTGGTACAAAAACCAAACTGCCCAGACATTCGCCCTATCGAAACTTTTTGGGCTTTGACGAAACACGTGAAACTAGTGGATAGTTTTGAAACATTTAAGAAAGATTGGCCATATTTTTTGTATCTCTGTCGCGTCAGTGATCTGAGTCAAGGTAAGAATTTCTTTTGTATGGTTTAGGTGTTAGTGGATCCTTCCAACATTTGAAGCCCAGAAGAAACCTCGCCGAGATGATAAAGGGCTTGAAAAAGCGAAAAGTCGGGCCCGTAGGCAAACGTGAAGGCTGACTTTTCACAAATCCCTGATTATAAATTCTAAACAACGATGGTCAGAGGAAGCCTAGAGTCTAAGTTTAAAGAACAGAAAATATAAAGATTTGCGAAAAAATAACTCATTTATCAAGCCATTCGTACGTGCGGTAAAATCAGCCAACCATTCATCTCAAGCGGGAAAATTAACAGTTATATGTATGTAAGGTAGCCACCATCCCTTCTAAGACCTTGTCATGTATGCAGCTCCACTTAATAGCAAGATCAAATTGAGTTACCGGATTGCATTCACAGTAACGCTGTATGAAGGGCCAAAAACGGTGGGGCGGACCCGTAAGCAGAGACACTTACGCGAAACCCGCGGGAACATGAGATTCTCCTTCCAACGATACGATCCAACAAATCGAATAACCCAATTCGCAATACTCATTAAGCTTTCTACGGGATGGCTTGTTAAGAAGGGCGCGTCACTCTCACTGAAACTGTTGGAATAGAATTCACAGTATCACAATCGAATCGGTAGGAAAAAGAAAATGATACTGTTTGTTCTCTCCTAGACGCCGGTTGTCATACCACTCCGTTGTCCAATTCCAGTGATACCCTGATGCTCCCTCCCTTCCCAATATGTATTTTAATGTCATATAGTAATGTATAAAATATAGTGAATTAATATTATAATTATGAAAAATATAGTGAATGAATATTATAATGACAAATAATATTGTGAATGAATATAAAAATGAAAATAACAATTCCATTTGTGGACCTGAAAGTTTAGACAATGTAGTTGCGAGAAAAAAATTGATTTAAAATTAAATCATAAAACTTGGGATATCCATGGATGATCTGAAATTATTTAGCAATAGAATAGTAAACCTAAAATTTCGATGTGATGTTCCGTTTCCTTGCAATAATTTATGTAGTGAGTCTCATCGGAAATAGTGATTTTAATGAAATGAATTTAAATGCAATTATGTCACATCATTTAATATCATAACATAAAATAATAAACTGACGTTATAATATAAAATAATAATACCAGCAGGCCAGTAAACTATAGTAGAATACATATATCCGTAACTAAGCTGACCATCCACTCATCGAAAGACTTCCACAGTTGCAGTTTCTATTGGATTAAGATCTACTAAGATTAGAATTTGTTTTCACAATAATAGTCAGAGAACATAATAAGCATAGGTACAAGATATATATGACATCTACTGGTATGTTACTGAAAATAAAAATAAGATGTGTATTAATATCACAATAATATTGGAAAAACTGAAAACAGCTAATAATAAGGCGAAATAAATTTCAGATGAGTATGAATCTAAAAACTGAATCTTAATAAAACTAAAATAAAAAATTAAGAAATTGAATTTTTCGATAGATTTATAAATGATTCCTCATGTCTGTGAAATAGGAAATGAATGATTTTAAACTGTTAGGTTTTGAATAAATATATATTTTTGATGAAGAAGGAAAAAGCTTTTTTAAGTAGAATTTTTCGAATGTGATCCTTTCTAAAAAAACATTAAAAACCTTCCTATCTTTTCAAATACATAACGTAAAGGGTGATACGGTCAAAATTTGGTCAAGGGAAAACGCGTGTAAATCGGTGAAATCGTTTATTTAAAAAATCAAATTAAATTTCTTTTTCAAGTTCAATTAGTATAAAATTCAGGAAAAATATTCAGTTAGGCTTCCGCTTTTCCAAATCCGAATTGCCGGGCCTTACGCTTGACCCCTGCCATCAGATTTTGTACAGCCACCTTGTCCACCTTCTTCGCCGCAGAAAGCCAGTTTGCCTTGAACTGCTGCTCGTCCTTAGCAGTTTTTTTGGTCTTCTTTAGGTTCCGCTTGACAATAGCCCAGTATTTCTCAATTGGGCGGAGCTCTGGCGTGTTGGGAGGGTTCTTGTCCTTGGGAACCACCTGCACGTTGTTGGCGGCGTACCACTCCATGGCCTTTTTACCGTAATGGCAAGATGCCAAATCCGGCCAAAACAGTACGGAACAACCGTGTTTCTTCAGGAAAGGCAGCAGACGTTTATTCAAACACTCTTTCACGTAAATTTCTTGGTTGACAGTCCCGGAAGCTATGAAAATGCTGCTTTTCAAGCCACAGGTACAGATGGCTTGCCAAACCAGATATTTCTTTGCGAACTTTGACAGTTTCGTGTGCTTGAAAATATCTGCTACCTTTCCCCTTCCTTTTGCCGTATAAAACTCCTGTCCCGGAAGCTGCATGTAGCCGGCTTTGACGTAGGTTTCGTCGTCCATTACCACGCAGTCAAACATCGTCAGCATCGTCGTGTACAGCCTCCGGGATCGCGCTTTGGCCTTCGTATTTTGTTTATCATCGCGATTTGGAGTCACTACCTTCTTGTAAGTCGATAGTCCGGCTCGTTTTTTGGCTCGATGCACGGTTGTAGACGATACACCCAGCTTATTTGCGGCATTTCGGAGAGATAGGTTAGGGTTTCGCTTGAAACTACCGGCAACTCTCTTTGTCGTCTCAGCGGCTTCCGGTTTTCGATTTCCCCCCGATCCAGACTTGGCTGTCGACAAACGTTCCCCAAACACTTTAATTACATTTGTAACGGTTGATTTGGCAACTTTTAGCGATTTTGCCAACTTTGCGTGCGATTGGCTCGGATTTTCGCGATGCGCGAGCAAAATTTTGATACGCTGCTCTTCTTGCTTGGACGGCATTTTGACAACTGAAGAGTGAATTCCAAAATCAAAATAGGAGCAACATTCTACACACACACACCTTCAAAATGAGGAGTGTTCAGGTTTTTTAAATGCAAAATTGAAAGAAATACGTCAAGTTGATATGGGAACGTCCATTAATTACGTCATGCAAAAATTGACTTTTTGTAACCCCCCCCCCCCCCCCTTGTCACGTTTTTTGTATGGACCTTCAATTTTTTTTTATGGATCTTCACGTTTTCTCGAAAGCCCACTCTCCCCCATCCGGGTCACATAATTAATGGACCTTCCCTATTGACCAAATTTTGACCGTATCGGCCTTTAGGTTAGATGAGCTATAACTGACAAGGATGCATAAATGCAAAGCTGAAAATGACTTATAAAAAAGCATACAAAATGTAGGGAATGGATGTTATACTATAAAATGATAATAATTTCATTTGTGTTTACATATGTGCAGATTGTGATCCTTCTGCAATTGTATACGGACCCGCACATCCACCATGAACCTGAATGCATAGATAATGTATCATAGCTACTAGAAAAAAAAATTGATTTTAAATTATTTTACAAAACTTGGGATATCCATGGATGATCTAAAATTGTATAGCATATAAAGAATAATGAACCTAAAATTTCGATGTGCTGCTCTGCTAATAAATGTGATATAACCACAATGGAACTGACTCTTAGCTTCGGGTCTTGATCCCTACTGAGCCCTTGTGGCACGACAAGCCGGCCAGTTCAGCGCAAGGGCCTGGGAAAATTAACAGTTATATCTACATGAAAGAACGCCTATTGCCACTTCTCAAGCAGCATTCTCAAAACACCCTGTTTTGGCTCGATTTGGCATCTTGCCACTACTCAACATTGACGAAGAAATGGTACAAGGAAAACAATGTCATTGTGCTGGTACCTCGTGACATTAATCCTCCAAACTGGCCAGAAGCTCCGACCAATCGAGAAATTTTAGGCAATAATAAAGGCTGATTGTCGGACAATGGGAGGAGAGTCAAAATCGGTTCAAAACTTCAAGTAGAAGAGTACAAAAGCTTACAAAACCAGAAGACAAGCTTTTCCAAACCTTGATGGCAGGAGTCAGGTCAAAGATCCGAAATTATGGGCGCGAGCGTGAAATTTGAATCTATTGCAAAAGTGTAAAGGAACATACTTGAGGAAAATAAATATTGAGAAAAAGATTTGTTTGGATTTCTGTTGAACCTGTAACATTCGTATGATGTTAAAAAAAAGCATTTCCGGACACACTTTTGGTGAAAGCACTGTGCCGAAGCCTATGAGTAGTGATGAAGTAAAAGTTAAAGAACTCGCCTACACTACGAAAAATCAAATAAACTGTAATGAAAATGGAAACGTCGTTATTTACTTGATTAGTGAATAAAATAATCAAAAATGTACAGTATGGTCTTGTTTTAGTAGAAAAAAAAGTGTATTTATATATTTTGGAACAGTCTACAGAGAACAAATGGAACTGCCAATGGTGCCATCGAAACATTTTTTGCTTGCTTCTTATACACTCAGCGAAATAAACTTTCGATATTCATAAGTTTGTTTTTTGGTTTTTTTATGATTCTAACCTTGAACGTTGAGGTTATGGGTCCAATGACTTAACCACTAGTATAATAAACACTTGTAAACAGAAAAGCTTAAATGCGAACAATAACAACGTCCTGTAAAACAAAATCCATTCATAAGTCAGGCTTATGAAATTCCAAAGCATCGTTCATAAGTTGAACCTTATGAAATTCTTAAGTTTATTTGCCTGAGTGTAGGATCATAAAGAAAGCGAGGAAATGCTGTACACGGTAATTCTGAGGTAGTCATTTTTTGACTACATTCTATGCATTCTAATGAACATCCTCCATGCGTCAAAAAATGCCTACTTTTTAATCCCAAAAACATGAATAATTTTAAGTCCTTTTTTTCCAGTGTGATAGAAAAAATGCATCAAAACAACGCTATCAACAAAGTGAAAATCGACAGAGATTTTTCATTATGGCCTAACTGACAAACGTAAACAATGGCCGTAAATTTCTCGTGGCACAAAGGCTACCCATGTAAGCCTCCAATTTTATCGGATAGGTGAACTCATCCTCTTCGGAATGACCGTGGTGGATTGGTTAGGCGAGTTATCAATGCCGAGGAATTCGCGGAAAAAGTCATTGTTTACGTTTGTCAGTTAGGCCCTAATGAAAAATCTTTGTCGAAATATCGATTTGTTCTAGTTGATTGGCTTTGCCTGAAATAAAAAGTGATAAAAAAATTTGAGTTATTGCAAGCAATTATATCATTCAGATTGATCATTAAAATTAAATGTATTTTAAGTTTGAAATAAACTCAAATCTGTATCTATCGAGCCACCTTCTTAGACCAGTTCAGTGCCAACATGTCAAAAGTGTAGATCTGCTGTAAACAATTACTATAACCGTCGCTCTCTCTGGAATGAAAACTTTCTCCTGCAAATCAACAATCCCGTCTGCAAAGAGAAACATTTTACATTATTTGCATGTGTGAATTTTTGCAATAAATCGATAGGGAATGTCGTTGATTGCAAAAAAAGCAGATCCAATCTTTTGAGGTATTGGCGCTGACTTTGTCTCATTTTCATTTCATAAAGTGACTAGTTTTTATGTAGAAAAAAAAATCTCTAAAAATGCATAATTTCTAATCTCTTTCACATGCTAAAATGCCTAAAATGTATTCACTTTTTGACGTTTAACCTTTTTAGGCATTTTTGCATAAAATCTTTTTAGGCATTTTATGCATGATTCCAGTCTTCAAGCAAAGTGCCTACTTTGAAGTCATAATTGCATACTTCAGATTTACCGTGTAAGCTGTTGCACGGAAATAGCTAACCTCACTTTTCACCATGAGAGCATAAAAGATCCCGCATAATCACAAACCATTCCTGGGCCATTTCCCTTATTGTTGACGACCGTTTCCGTTATTGTTACGACATTTACCCTTATAGTTAACAACTATAAACTAACAATTTCCTATATAGTTTTAACAATATGTCAGATGGTAAAAGACCAAATAACAATATGGTGAATAAGCAATTAAGTTAGGTTACCATAAAAAAATTTCACGTACAAAATTTTTGCTGTTCCCTATGCCAAAAAGTTGGTATATAATCCACACCGTGTGCAGACAGTAAAAAAACCTTTCAATGACAATATAGCATACATTCACAATATGTGTTAATGTAGAGGTTGTATGGTGAAAATGAGATTAAACTATTTGATTACAATAACGTAAAATGTGATAATATATCATACATTCGAAATATAGTTTTGACTATATAGCCAAATGTTTTTTGTTATGCGGGATAGAAACAGTCGTCGTGTTCTCCATCCTTTTCTCTCACACACGAATTTCAGAACACAAGGGCACCAGTACCTGTCAAATCTGAAGTGTGACGTCACTGTGATTTGGACCATTAAGCTTATCACGCCTGAGTGTGGTAGTGGGCCCCCTGGAAGTGGGTAGTGCGTTTTGGACGATAACATAAAAAAAATAGCTGTCAAAATGATCTTTTATATCGCGAATAACAATGAAAAATTATAGGTTATCTGTGGGAAAACAAACAATTTCTACACGACGATAGATAGGATAGTGTGTGAGCGTTAAATGTCACTAAGATTAATAAAGTTTGACAGTTGTTGACCCGGCATGTTTCCACACCAGAACAAAGGAAACACAAGCGCCATTCTTTCTCTAAGTTTTACTCTATGGAGGAATGCAGGTTTATAAAAGAAGAAGACACCGATTGGTGATAAATCTGACAGCGCCCATATTAAAGTATAGGACGAAAATATTGAAAAGCTTCTAAAAAATTCAAACGTAATTTTAATTAAAAGCGGTTTGTTTAGTGATCCTCATAGTAAGAGATATGCGGAAGCAGTCAGTTTTGAGCCAATCGTGCAGCGAGAGCTGTCAAATCTGAGCCAATCGTGCAGCGAGAGCTGTCAAATCTGAGCCAATCGTGCAAATTTTGCACCGCGGCAAGTGTTATCAGCCTCTGTGAATAAAATAAACACCGTTGCCAAATCGTTGAATCGAATTTCCGCATATCTCTTGCTATGAGGATCACTAGGTTTGTTGTATGATGAAAAATGAAAAATCCAAAACTGTACAATTATTTTTATTTATTTTTTTATTTTGAGGAAATTGTCTTTATTGAGGAGTTTTGGATTTCTCTTCAATCATACAACAAACCGCTTTTAATTAGAATTTAATTTGAACTTTTTAGAATCATTTTAAAATATTCGTCCTATACTTTAACATGGGAGCTGTCAGATTTATCACCACTCGGTGTCTTCTTCTTTTTTCAACCTGGATTCGTCCCTGGAGGAATCCAGGTAACGCAAAAGTAAGGTTAAACGTCGTAGATAGCGGTCGCGAAGAATGGGTTTTCGAGCTATCCAAGCAAAATAGTTGGTGATAAAAAGAGCAGAAAATTGTCGATAATGACCAGTTCCATATAGTTTAAAAATTAATCAGAAAGTTATGATCAGTTTCAGTTGTAGATACTACGATGTTTAACCTCACTTAAGCTTTACTTGGATTCCTCAATTTGAATGCCGTTTTCGTTTTTAAACCTAGGTTGGAACTATAGACACTCAAGTAATAGACCGGCCAACGTGTGTCTGGCACAGTTGATGTATCCAAAACAACTGTCAAATCGTATGGAAAATGTTCGTTTTGGATACAATATGGCGGCACGTTGGCAGGTCTATTACTTGAGTGTCTATAATCTTGATACCCGATCCAGGTTGGAACTGACTCAAAAACGAATTCGCTATAAGTAAGCAAACATTAATAACATTGAGGGCGTCGTGATCGTGCTGCAGCTTGATCCATCGATGGTTGGGTTTTCTTGCTTAAATATATTTTTTTTTTTTATTTTCCCGATATTTATTCGTTATTTCAATAATCTCACTCCTAGGCAATGCATGAATGTTTGATGTTATTCTTTTCTGACGCCTAGGATGGACATGTTTTCCCATATCCCCAGGATGTTCACAATCCATTGCAAATGTATTTTATTTAAATTCAGATTTCTCAAACTGTTTTAGTGATTTGAACATGTATGTTTAGTGCATTGTCTAAAGGGAGTTTAATCCTTTTATGTCAAAGTGATTTTGACGACGTAACATTCATCAGTTTATTTGAGACAACAATCAGGTCAATTTTCGGAATAACCCCCAACACGTTGCTTTTACTTCTGATCTTTTCATTGTAATGCTTCTCCATGCTTAACTCCTCATTATCATCTTTATGTCTAACCCTAGAATATCCCTCTCCTCCGTGACTTCTCCAAAGGACGTTTCGCCTTACCAAAATGCATACCAATTGTTAAGGCAATTATATTAAACATCTCTATTTGGAAAGGATTATCTTAATCCGATCTTTTGTACATTGTTTCCCAGGAAAACTAATTGGTTAATGTTAGCATAATGTTGGTTAACGTCTTATGAACTCCATTAAAAGGAATAGCTCGTAGTCCTTTCCACATTTTTTTATCAAACCTATAAAATGTACTAACATTTCTTCTTCTGCCCTTTCCTACCAGATGACGAAAACGATGGGGACGTGGTAATTGATTATCTGAGCTCTGCCAACCAGCCACCATCGCCGTCTTCGCAGCCCCTGCTCGCACCGGTGACCACTGGTCTCCTGAGATGCAATGAGCCAACAGCGACACCACCGAAGGACATCCCTTCTTCCGTAATCACCAACAACAATAGTCATAGTGGCAACAACGTTCACAACTACAACACGGGCAGCGTTGAAAAGTGCAACAACAAGAGCAAACTGAGCGACATCGTCATCGACACGGGCATCAACGACTTCGGCCAGCAACAGCATCAGGGCAATCAGAGTTTTATCAATAACAACAACAGCAGTGTTGCCAACCACCACCACGTCAACATGGTGCCAATCATTAGCGTTACCCCGCATAGCCCGGGTGCCAAGTATAACTTTCTCGGTAAGGACACCGGGCCTGATTACCGATTAGTTAGGATCATAACTTGTTTTTTTTTCCCAGAGGATACCCTAAATCACCTACAATGCATTCGGGAAAGCGTGGTTCAGATGAAGAACTCCACCATCCAGAATACCAACTTTGGTGGAGCTGGATTCATCGGAGCAGCGGTAATGGTCAACGATTATTCACACCACAAAAATTCACAACCTCAATTTGATTTATCCCTCCAGCAGCTCTCATCCAGCAAGCTGTTCTCTTCCTGTCCTTCCCTGCCGGATCTGACGATCTCGAACCCGGGCAGCATCTGGCCCCATCAGCAAACCATGTACGGTCTCAACACCGATCGTCGAAAGTCCTGGACGGCGATCGAGGATTTGACCGAGTGTGCTAAGTCGTCTCACAAGAGGTTTGAATCCTTTTTTTTTTGCAGAGCAACGAATCAAATCACTTGAATGAATTCGTTTATTTCAGTGTCAGCCTATCGAGCTTGGACAGCGAAGAGCAGGAATCTCTGCGGGCCGCCGAGAGGCTGCACAACCGTACCAGTCGCAACAGCACCGGTGGAATATCGACTCACTCGCTCAACGAAGCAGAACTGGCGGTGAGTTTAGACTTTGTGATTTTGAATGGTGGGTCTCGAATGTAATCTTGATTTCGTTTGAAATTCAGCGGGACTTTGAGAAGATTGTGGCCAAGCGCAACTTGGCACCCACGGTTTGCCGGATTCCCCTGCAGAAGAGCATCTCGACCCCATCGATCGCGCCGGTTCGCAGTCAGGGTGTCAAGGAGGATACCGCCACACCGTGAGTATTGAATTTGTTGCAATTTCTTCATTTATCGGATAAATTATGTACTTCATGAAGATCACACAGCATCATGCGAAAAACAAGTATAGGTCGACGCATCGTTACTCATTGACTTAGAGAAGAAAAGTGTATTTAAATTCGAATTGTATGATGAGGTTCACCAGTTGTTCACAGTTAAGCATTTTATTTAAACTTATGTTACTGCTTGTTTTAAGATGATGATGATGATGGTCCCGCCCTTACCCCTACAAAGGTTTGAGCTAGACGATTTTATCTCTAAGATAATTAATTTGGTAACAATTCAAACCAGCTATGCAAAAAAAAAACGAACTGATTTCATCTACAGATATAAATTTCTTCAAAAGTATCCATTTGCTTCACAGCGACATAATCGTGAAAAGCTTTGATGTTAACCACAAAAATTCGCAAGTATTCCCAGCGATCAGGACATTCTGTTGCAATTCAGATCACAGAAACCAGTAAAAGGACATTATCAAAAGACAAGCCAATATCCGATCCTGCCCGTTACAGAGCCAATGCAGTTCCAACACTAATGGAGCCGCCAGCTTAGTTTAGGGCTGGCCAAGAATATCTCACCAGGGATGTCAAGAATGTTTCCAAACCGAAAAAATCCTGGACCGGCATTAGTCAAACTTTTACTTTCAACCACAAAAGAATTGACGAAGAATTCCCCGACATTCAGCCAGACAACTCGCTACTATTTCATAGTACCATCTAAAGCATCAAAGGCCAATTTTTTTTAACGAATTCAAAAAGAAGTCCATCATATCTGTATACCGCGCGCGAGGCTCAAACAGCTAACTACTTTACCTCTTAATTAAGGCCATTTCAACTCTTACAAATGAAATTAACCTTATTTTTACAGTGTGGATATATTTTATTTTATTTGTTTTGAATCCGTCACACATTATTTCCTTCCTAAATGGCGGTGGTGTTTCATGATTTTATTCTTATTTTTTTCCACAAATGTGCTTCATACCTTATCCTTAATTTGAAAAAGGTAAAAAAATCTATTCTTCTAAGTCCAATTACACATGCGCATGTGTCTCTTTTCTTACATGATCAAATTTCTAATCGGCATTAAAATCTAGGAAATAATTGAAATGTGGAAAAATAAATGCAACAAATTTTAAATGTAATGCAAATGATCTGTAGATCAGAGACCATTTTGGCACTCTTTTAGATAACCTTATTGAATTCCATCAATTTCCAGGAAATTTATGATTAACTTGACGAATAAATTTGTTTTAATTTTGTTTTTGTTGTTGTAGACTCGCATCATTTCCGAAGCGCATTTATTTCGGGCTTTTATTGTGCCAATATTCACCATAAAATTAAATGCATATATTAAAAACTCAATCTGTTTTGGATATTTTGCTATCGAACAAAATTTCCTGCAACACTAGAACTATTTTCTTAGATATTATTTGCTGCTTGATAAATCAGAAGAGCAGAGAATCGAACAAAGCAGAACAACGGAAACCAACCACGATATCACAGTGAGGTTTGACAGCTGTGGCCATTTGGCCGTATGGTGGATTCCATGGCAGCCAAAAGGTTTTATGAAGGTTCTCAAGTGGTCATAACATCTTTCACTAGAACATTTTCAAAATCTTTATGGTCTTATAAAGGTTTTTTTTTTAACTTGTTTTCACAACCGTCTATAGAGTGGGTCAGTTTTGGGTTTAAAAAAAAAAAGGGGGGGGGGGGGAGAAAAAAAAATTTTAAAATGTTTTATAAAAAAAAAAAAAAAAAAAAAAAAAAAAAAAAATTTTTTTTTTTTTTTTTGTTTTAAAAAGGGGGGAAGCCCATATGGCATAAGGTCGTTTGGCATGAAGTCGTTTAGCATAAAGCCATTTGGCATAACAATAACTTGAGCTAAGTGGTCATTTGGCATAATGCCGTTTGGCATAATAACCATTTGGCATAACACTCTTGAAATAACATAGAATCCAACTGGTCATTTGGCATAATGTCATTGGGATAATATCATTGGCATAGGCTTTTATCCATAGTAATATTCCCTTCTTTTTAAATGAGCTGTTCCTCAAAATGTGGCATTCATAGGTTTCCGGGTTAATATTTAAATTTGAAAATCAAATGTTTTCTTCTCATGTTGAACAATGAATTTTTGGATTGACTTAAAGTATGTATTGTTTAGTTATGTTTGGTATAATTCATTCGAACCGACTGAAACGCATTTGTCGCAACTAGGTTAATATGGAAAGTAGTGTAATCTCACTTCTTTAATAATTAAGCTGTTCTTCAAAATTTACTTAAACTTTTTTAAATTCTATGATGTAATTACTATACTAAATAATTCATTTTTTCTCTAAAATTAAAATTGATGTGCCAAGACCATAATGCCAAATGAAATTGGTTAACTTCTTAGAGATTGATCTAATTTTCTAGTATTTTTGCCAAACTGTGATAATGCCAAATGTTCCTGATGAAATGTTAATTTACAGATGTTCGTTCCAAATAATCTTTCTCAGACTGTTCGGTGCCAATCAGGGGTACGATTTTTCAGCAATTCAATGTGAAAAGAGAGAAATTTTTTTTCCGTGCAAGAATATCGAAACTGACGTGATGAAAATGAACCATCAACACAGCCAAAGCTCCAGAGCCAAATGTATCATTTTCATACCTGCACTAAAAACAACGAATGCTGCTGGGAGACGGCTTGAGGTTCACTCATGAACTATGTTTATGTTTGTCACAGACGCTCTGCGAAAGCTTCATTCATTCAGTGCCGTCTGTCACACGAGCATTCCATTCAGTGAGACAAACGCAAGAGTCCGATCAGTGTCAAACCAAGTGGGTGAAATTTTCAAAAGCGGTTGTGACAAACAAATTGTATACGCTATGGAGCCTCAGGGATGGACCGAAAGCCAGGTGCGCAATTGACTCTCGCAGCAAGTGCACCTACGAGCAGGCTACTTATGATCAGGGCAACGCAATCCATCATTTTCGCTCAAAGCATCCGTAGCGAGCAGAGGAATTAGGTTTGCTGGGCGAGAATGGCACACTTGTCAATACAATAAGAAAAATAACTATTCCTATGGACGAGCAGTTGTTCATTGATTCGCTGATCAAGGACATTGCGATGAACAACATGTCCTTAAAATGCATGCTAATGGGAAGGGTTTCAGCAAACATATGGCGCTATTGCCACCGCTCTGGGTTTAACAATCAACCGGGCGAATAATAAGAAACTCTTGCGTCGCAAATGATACAAAAAAAATGATTTACGGAATCGATTTTTACGAAAGATAATAATTAAAAGTGTACGAAAGTAAACTTTTAGTGTATGTTACATTATCCTGAATCAACTTCTTCTTCTTTCTTAGCGTTTCATGCTGATTGCTTTCCCAATAAGCTTATTGCTTGCTTTCAACTTAGTGTTCTAAATGCACTTCCACAGTTATTAATTAAGAGCTTTCGATGCCAGGACCATTTTTGCATTAGTATGATTGAAGGCAAGTACAATCATACCCTATGCCCAGGGAGTCGAGAAATTTTCCTTAACGAAAAATTCCTAGACCAGACCGGGAATCGAACCCAGCCTCCTACAGCATGGTGTTGCTTTTTTAACCTCGCCTTTTCCGACTGAGCCAAGGGAGGTCCCATCAATCATCATCTAAATCTTTTCTTAGCAATATGAATTGTTTCCTATTAATTACGGCATTCATTCTTCAATGGCACTGCAAGTTGTGTTCAATCTAGTTTTTAAATACTTCCCAAGTCACTTGAACCAAATGCTTTTGGCATAGCACACAGCTCTGCTACTCTCTCAGTCATTCATTTCTGAACTGAAAAAACATTTCGATCAGTTTCAGTGAATCCTTCTGAAATTGAAAATGACTTCTGAACTGGGTAATGAACTCTAAAAGCTCATGAATTCAAAATCAAAACAGCCTGGACAACATTGAATGAACTATCTAAAAAGCTTCCTGTACAGAATCGGGTTTAAACATTCAGAAGCTCTCGCATAGAGTGAATGTGACTGGCACACTGAAGTAAATTTCCACAGATTTCATCAAGTGAAAACGAAAAATCGCACCACTGGTGCCAATACCATATGGCCATTATGCCAAAAGACTTTTATACCAATTGAATTTTGAATGTCCAAATAATGCCGAATTATGATTATGCCCACTGATCCTGAAGCAGCTTTCATTTTCCGATATTTATGCCAAATGACCGTAATATTTTTAATTTTTTCTTTGTTTTATGCCAAATGGTCATTATGACAAACGGCCTTTATGCCAAATGACCATTGATTATCCAACACCTTATGCCAAATGACTTTATGCCAAACGACCTTATGCCATACGGGGTAGTCCCGCCCTAAGAATACTTTCAGGCGTTTAATTGACAGCATGCACAAACACACAAATGTCAACCAATGCACATGTCTGGATCAACAATAGAAAAGGGCCTATCAACATCTGTAAACAAACACTTCTGAGCCCTTTTTCTTGCAAGCCGTTGGCTACACACGCAAACCTACAGAATCATCGTGTAGGGGAAACTTTCCCCTACTTGATGGTATTGGTTTGCGTGGGTGGCTTACGCTTTGCGAGGAAACAGGCTCAGAAGTGTTTGTTTACAAATGTTGATAGGCCCTTTTCTATTGTTAATCCAGATTATCACGCTTATTTATACACGCTCATTCGGATATACCCAAAAGTAAAGTAAAAATTGGAACTACTCAAAATTGAGTAACCGGGTCTAAACCCAAATTTGGGTAAACCCACAATATATTTGATTTTGAGCTAATTCTACTCATTATTATGGAGTGGGTTTTTTATGGAAATTGGGTAAAATATTGAAGTAAAGAAATAGCCTAGACTGCTAAAGTTATGCTTTTTCTTTTGTATTCTCTAAAATAAAAATAACTACAATCCATCCATAATACTCTAACGACGGGTAGCTCTTCTACAGCATTTGATCTTTGGCAACGCTCATCACGGTGTCCCGAAACCGGCGCTGGTGCGCATCACTCACGCATGTCAGGAAATCCTTGGCCATCAGTTTGTTGGTTAGTTTACGCTGATCGAACAGCTGCGACATGTCGAAGTTTTCATCGAGGCACTTGTAAGCCTATACATCCTGAATGACGGCCGTGTCTATACGCGCTTCCGGGAACTTACCGACGACTACTGCACATAATGGATACACTCGCTAACGATCTTTTCGACGTGCTTTCGAACGAATTGTGTTCCGGAAGAGCGTTCGGGAAACGTTCGGAAGCTTCGATGGTACTTTGTAGGAACGCTGGCGTTCCGTTGGATGAGTTTACTAGTGTGTCCAAATAGTATTCTAATTCCGCAGAAATTTTGCCATCATCGGCGCGCTTAAATCCGAGCTGGTCAGGATGCAATCCTTTGCCCTTACGACAAGCTGCGAATCGATGCACCCTTTTAGAATATAAATAAATAAAAAAACTCCGTTGCCATGTCCGGCTTCTCTTTCAAACAGATTGCACAAAAGTTAACTGAATTCCAAATAATTAATCACTGTGTTTCCCTGTGAAACTTTTATCTGGAAAGTGCAAATATGTGTCCATTGTACAAACAGTAGATATATACCAGATTTATGAAGAATAGAGTAAGATCTTCCCACTTTCATAAATCGCCTTACCCATTGTTTGACATTTCAGCATGTTTTAAGAAAATGGGTAAAAGTTACTCAATTTTGGGTAAATCCTAATGATCGTGTACACGCTAAGAAGATCGAATGAAGAACCGCACTATTGGATAATATATTATGCTGGTATATGGTCACACCTGCAGCTCTTATACTAGCACATGATCGGTGGCAATATCCAGTACATGAGCACCCAAACTCTGAACATAAGGCTTTTTGACATTTAATCACCTTTCCCTTTCTGGCACATGCAGAGGAATGATGGTTTGTTTTCCACCAAATGATTTTCCTCCTTACTTGCACTCCTTTGATCTAAATGGCGCTGTAGTGTGCGTGCGTTAAACGTCACTAAGCCTAATTGGCTGATACTAATACCCCAACAAACATCGGTGTTGAATTAGAGCTTGTTCAAGCAAATTTGGAGAAGCTATTCAGCTGTTTCTTCTAGAATAGCTGAATAGCTTCTCCAAATTTGTTTGAACAAGCTCTACACGGTGTTCAATAAGTTCGGATACACTTTCAAAATTTGTTAAAAAAATGAAAACATGTTTTTTTATTTTTTGGATTTATGTTATTGAAAGCTATGTTTACAAGGAACGTTTACAACATTTCTCTTGGAATGACCCCCCCTTTGTACTCCTTAACGAGCTTCAAACGTTTCTCGAACGCGTCGCAGGCGGCACGCACGGACTGCATGGGCATTTCGTCCCAGATTTTGAGAACTACCGTCTTGAAATGATCCAAAGTGCTGACCTTGTATTCGTTCAGCTTCGCCATCATATAGGACCAAACAAAAAAGTCGAGAGGATTCAAGTCCAGGGAGCTGGGAGGCCACAAAGTTTTGTCCAGAAAGTCGGTTAAATTGTCCCGACACCAGGCTTGAACCACATTTGCCGTATGGGCTGGTGCACCGTCCTGCTGGAACACGTAGTGCTCATCGCCGTAGAGGCTTCGGAGACTGGGGGCAACAACCTTTTCCAAAACCTCAGTTTTGTAGTACGCCGCGTTGATTTTGACGTTTTTTTCAATAAACACCAAGGGTAGCTTACCACGTTTGCATACTGCCCCCCAAACCATCACCGACGCGGCACTTTGGAACCGAGGGATGTTTATATTGGATTCAGGAATGCTGTCCCTCGATGGCGCCCACACCCGGTCATTTTGCACATTGTGCGGCTGCTGCAGCACGAACAGTTTCTCGTCCGAAAAAACAAACTCCTGACCAGCGTGCCGAGAGAGGATCCTCTTAGCTCGATCCAACCGCTTTTTGCTGGTAGCCTCCGAAACGCCATGGACCTTACGTTTTTTGTAAGGCCTGAAACCAAGGTCCTTGGTGAGTATGGTGTGAGCGGTTCCAATGGAAACGTTGAGATCTGCAGCCGTTTTCCGGATTGAGCGGTTCTTTTTGCGCCGAATTCGCTCCCTCACGATCTTGATGACCCGTGGCGTCCTCGCTGAACGCGGCCGACCGGATCTCGCACGGTCATTGGTCGAGGACGTCTCCCGGTATCGCCTGGTGGTCGTGTAGACAAAGTTCCGCTTGACCCCTGGGGTTTCGGGAGCCGGAATATTGGCCGGGGCGCTCCCCGTTCAAAAAACGTTTATTACGAGTCCCGTCTTTTTGGGGGGAAAAAAAAAAAAAACAATAAAAAGAAGCACACGGGGGGGTGGGGGGTGAAATTGTAATTCAACACCGATGTTTGTTGGGACAACGCCATTATCTTTGATTGCAACCTAGGACAGGACCTGCCAGCTCAGAAAGAGATGCCCTCTTATAAATTTATGTTTACTATGATACGGGGGTCGCTCCAGTGTTGCCAGATATGTTTACACAGTAATCCCATTGAATAATTTAATTATGCCAGGAGGAAAGTGGACGTCTGCAATTCGACCCAGCAGTGTTCTAGTCGATGGGAGCGGAAAGCCTCTTTTTATTAGCTTGTCGTAGCCACCCTGACATGCAAATCGGATTTGCAGCGAATCTATTATCGTTGCTTTCGACTACTGCTTCACTTGACGAACTTTTCCGGAGAGAAGCTTCAATTGATCGTCGTTGGAAACTTATTTACAAGCAATCTCCAACAAGATCTTATCTACGACATCCGAATGATCTTTTGTCTTTCGCGCAACCAGATTGCCGTAGCGACTTCTCCAACGACGAATCGATCTAAAGTAGAAGATGCGATTCAATGATTCTGAAAACATTCCATCCAGTCGAATATTTAGCAAATTACCTCATTAGCTTCGTAACTTGCTCTCTCAAACGAAAAATTTCACCTCGTAGACTAGACTGTATCTCCTCCCAGCATAGGTACCTGTTCAATGTTTTCAACAATTTAAAATTCCGGAAATCCTCCATTTGATGCAGCATAGCCTTTTCCAATATTCTCACCACCATCACCATTTCCTGCCACTCTTCATCCGGCGGAGTGACGGCAATTGGAATTTCCCAAGTTCCATTGGCATTTCTTTTGCCGTTCGGGAAATGAAGCTGCATCAATTGAAGAATTTAAGTAAAGCTAAAGTGCGGTTAAACATCGTAGTATCTAAAACTGAAATTGATAATAACTTTCTGGGTATTGTTTAAACTGTATGCAATTGGTCAGTAAGGTCATTATCGTCGATTTTCTTATCTTTTTATCACCAATTACTTTGCTTAGACAGCTCGAAAAACCATTTTAAACGAGCGCCATCTACGACGTTTAACCTCACTTTTGCGTTACCTGGATTCCTCCATATAAACGTTAATTTATGAGGTTTCATTGAATTTCATTGATGCTTAACGCTACAAATTCTGCTGTGGGGAGAAAACTTTTGTAAGAGAATGTCTTCCTCGCTTGCATTCCCAATGCAGGCCTCGGAGAACGATTCAATCTCTCAGGAATCGATGAAAATTGAGACCCGAAAGTGACACGTCACTGCGACAACAATTTATCACTTTGCACTTCATTTCAAACTGATTTAAAATAAACCACTGCAAAAGTGTACTTTCATTTCCGCCTTTGTTCTAGTTGTCACAAACGAAAAGAGTGAAAAAGCAGTGACTACTAGCAACATGGCCAAACCAACAACAGACTGCCTGCTTGTAACATAACTCGACTGTGGCGGAATGTGGCGGTTGTCACAGCGACCAATAAAAAACGGTCTTTTTTGACAGGTAAATGGTGATGTTTTTGCACTAATGCTTGGTTCATACTACAGCGTTGTAACATAATACAAGGCTATCTTGATGATATTTTCCTCGTTGATAATTTTCAAAATACCCTTGTATTATGTTACAACTCCGTAGTCTGAACAAGGCATAACAGCTGGCAGTTCCTGTTCTAGATTGCAACAAATCATTGCACGAAATGATTAAACCTCACTTTCTTGACATTTCAGGAAGCTTGTTTACAAGGTGTTAGAATTTGAATCGCTCACACGATATTTTTCATTGGCTTTTTCGGGATTTTGTCAACGATATGATTCAGGAAATGATGTGAAAATAAGCACTGGTGTCTGTTTTTCGGCAATTTTACGTCAATCTTAATAAATTTAGAGCTTAAAATCTCAAACCGATCTTACCGAATGCAGTCTAAGTCAAAGTAAACAAGCTCCCTGAACTGTCAAAATTGCATGAAACGATACTTTGGAGAGGCCAACATACACCAATTGATTACAATTGACCTTGCTCACACTTTGCAGCATGATGCCACATAACGCGAGTCATATTTTAAGTAGACCTTCAAAGGACTGAATATCTTAAATAAAGAAGGACAATAAAGCTCGAAATCAATACTTGTCTCGTACCAAAAGAATGAACCGCGTATTGCAGAATGCTCCTTGTTAGAAATGTAATTGAGAGGAATCAAAAGGAAAGAGCTCACCTGTATTTCAAAAACGTCCAGTTGCTGTGATTATCGAATCAATCGGGTTCGGTCCATCCACCTTCCAGATAACTGCAGTTGAGGTGCTCTCTCCAGTACTATCAATCAGATTTCCCCGAGTAGTGCTCTTGGCCTGAAAACGATGCCTCTTCTTTCACACAGCTGAATGGTTGATGTCCGCAATACCCAAATTTCATTGAGGACTTCCAACTCGACGGAAATCTCGCAATGTACAGCAATTAATAAAGTATCAGGTTCAAGTGTACTGTAATTAACTAAGTTATAACGAAATTGGTTAAAAACAATAAAAACTCGCAGACTTGTAACACAAACGAAACGGAAAACAGACGTGAATGCTCACAAAAAATCTAACCGTTTGTGTGCAGAGCTTGCTGCGATCTAATGCCGGTAAAAGTGCGGCTAACAGATAAAATCAATTTCAATCGTTTTAAAACAAAAACAAACAGCTTTCTAGCCATGTTTAACGCAATATTTTTGGACGAAACTGGTGTATAGATTTGCAATGAAAGGGATGCATTTATTCTAAGATTTTTTTTTACCATTTAACTACAATACAATTGCATCACAATGTGTGATTGACCTTGAAAAATTTGTTTGATTAAATTTAAGTCAACTTCAAGTGAACTGTTTTCGCCTTCGGCAATCGACGGTATGCGAATATGCAAAATGTGTTTGAACTGGCAGCATAAAAAAACCAATAGCAAAACACCCAGCTGAAACAAACTACTTTTGGACTTTCCACATCCAGCTTTTCAAAACAACAACAGTTACTATTGAATTGAAAACGCTGCTCTGAAGGCTTTTGTTCGTGTTATTTTAGTACTCTCGCGTAACATTTGAAATTGACCTATCAATTGTCTTTCTCTTTGGTTTCTCGGGGCTAAGCAATTGCATTTGTGGCTCTGCTTACAGCTTAGATCGAGAGGAGACTTTGTTAGTAGATTGAACAATAAATTGCATGGAAAATGCTTTTGCAGTGTCGTTATTCACAGAAGAGCAAGTCAAAGAAGAGAATCGATCAACCAAAATAGGCCCTTTTCTAGTGTTACGGGAATGCCAACCGAATTCGGAAAGTTTATTGTGCATTCACACTGACAGATATGTGAAGACCACACATATGAGTACGTATAGCCACGTCCATTTTAAGGAGCGTTTCTCTGTCGGTTGCTAGGATAGGTAACAACGATTTGACAGTGCAGTTGGATACATCAACAGGCTCATTCGTGCCCCGTAAACGAGTTTGTTAAGTTATCTTCATCATTTGGAAATTTGGCTGACTAATTAAATGCATTTGAAGCATGTAACCACTCGTCTAACGTATGTATCTGGGATTTGATCTACTCGAATTAATCAGTTCAAATTGAAAACTCTTGTGCATGTAAATAGATTTTAAAAGAAAATATCAGGTACTTTATAAGCTATAGATATTTTGGTAAAATTCAATTGTTGGATTGTTTATTTTTTATCCAGTTAACCGTAATTCTGTGTTTTCTGACTAAGAATAAGAAGCTCTATTTATTGACCGAAAACAGTGCTTCAAGTTTGTAATGTTTGTTTGTTTTCTTCATGTTTTGAACTTTTAGGAAGGTCATCTAAAGATGTAATTATAAATAATGAAAGTGTCACGACAATGACCTTGAAACCAATGTCATATTATAAAGTGTTTAGTTCGTTCTGCTACGATTGACGAGAATGATAGGTGGGGATTCGTTATTTATGTTCTATCATTTAAATTTTAATATGTTACCCATAAGTGAACAACTGGTTGGATTCTTAAAAATTTACAATTTCATCAGACAGGACCCCATTCCGGACCAATCAATAAAGCAAAATCACTCTCCTCGATAAATAGGGAACCACTTGTATATAAATAGTAATCCAGATCAATGTGCACGATGTTTCAAAAATTCAAGAAGATGTTTTTGATTAATGCTCATTCCACACATAAACAAAAATTAAAGTATATCAGAAGAGGATGGAAAAGCATGTATTTATATTTGAGCTTTGATACTTTGTCGATGTCCAGTAAATACCGATTTTGAATTATACATTTCTAAACTTTAAGCCGAGCTGCAATTGCGATCCATCCACTCATTTCACCACAAAAGTTGACCAACAGAATAAAAAAAACCATTCCCATTCCATTCCATAGCAGCAAAACTGATTCGAAAAACACCGATGCAACCGAAATTGCTTACCGCTTGAAATTTTATGTGTTGTTCGTTTTCTTTTCTTCATTTTTTTCCATATTTTTACCCCGACAAAACGTCCATTACAAAATACACTCAAAATACAAATTAAACAAACACCCCTCCCACAAACCAGTTCAAGGCATCTTTCCGACAGTGAAGATGAAACCCACGACGATCGATCACTGCTTTGTGTGAGAGATAAAACGTAAGTCTAGCTCAGCTCAGTTAAGTTACACTCTCGCCCTATATCCTGCTATCCTCTCTTCGTTTCGTTCACACGGCCCTCCGAAAGTCCTCAGTGCTTTAGTCACTTTGACTCAGTTTGTTTTTCAAGAAAACACCACACGAGTGAAACTGAATCATTCACTGAGTGACGTTTTGCGAGCCGTGTTCATTTGTGCTAATCTGTTAGTTATCATTCCTTTCAACTAACCGTTTGAATCATACGTCGTTCTAATTGGCAAAATCAACCATTTACTTCCGAAAAGAACCCCACCTTCACTGACCTATCTTACTCGGCTTTTAACTCTCATCTCTGTGTGTAGTTTTGATCTTGTTATTGTTGTTTGGCTTAACATTACACGAACTGCAGCTTGATTGTTGTATCTGTTGAGCGCTTGGAACTACATCCTCTTCTATCATAGCTCAGTGTATATCGTTTGTGTTCTTGTTGACTGTTCGAATCTCGATGACTGCCTCTTTTTTGCAAGAAAAGTGACGGCAACCGATTTGTAACGTGTCGGTGTTACAAAGCGGTTCGGGTAACTTGATTGCAACCTCGTGGGCATTTGTGACTAGTTTAAAGTGTAAAGTACTAACCCCGTTGTTGAGATTTCTCCAAAATCGTTTCCGATAGTTCTGATTCATTCATAAGCTCTTGTTTATTATTCATCGTCAACTAATCGTCGAAAACAAGGTTTGGGATTAGGTCAGCAAAATGTTCTGTGCTTCAAAATGGCCTACTTTTGTTCACTAAATGACCAGTATCGAAAAGTAACAGAGGGCGTCCCCGAATGTCTTAACAATCCGTATTTTTATTGCTTATCAAAAACTATTAGACCCATATTTATTTATTTCGTCAAAAGAGGGTGATTCTTTCTAGGTTAGGGTTGTTCAGACAATCGATAAAAAAAGCTTTTTAGACATCTTATATTTTCATCCACCGAACTAATTTGCTAAATATATAAGTCAAATGAAATCCCTTCAATTCAAATTATAAAACATGAAAAAAAAACTCATACTGTGAGCTGTATCAATTGATAATGCTGAACATTGAGTGAAAACCCTAAATTTGATAAGTTTGGAAAAAAAAATTTCAAAAAAGGAGAAAAGGCTCATCGCTGAAGTTGTATTAAAAATTAAAATTTTCCAGAAATTAAAAAAACAAAACGCTCTCTATCTGCAAACTATAAAATCCATTTAATATTTTAAAAAAAACATCAATCTTCTACAAATAATAAAATCTCGGTTTATGATAGTATGTCGATTTTCATATGAAAACTTTTATCATAGTAAAAATCTGAAATTTGCTCCTAACACTAATAGCAATTATTAAGTGTTTTCGATTTTTGAAATTGAATTATTGAAAAAAGAATATTAGTGATAGAGTATATTAGACAGGAAAAAAAAAAGATTGACGATAGAGGAAGTACGATGAAAACAGAAGAACAGAAATAAAAGACAGAAAATGTAAGATAAAATAAAAAGAGGATTATAGATAGAACAAAGAAGATAGAAGATATAAAAAAGAAGAAATAAGAAAGAAGAAAAGCGATAGACTTTTGAAATTACAAATCAGAAGATAGAAGATGTAATATACAAAATAGTAAATAGAATAGAATTGATGGCTGAGTTGATAGAAGAAAAGTTAACAAATATTCAGGAGATAAAAGACAGAAAATGGAAGATAAAATTAAAAATTAAAAGAAATTGCAGGAGATAGAGGATGGAAGATAAAAGAAAATAAAAGATAGAATGTAGAACTAAGAAGAAAAATGTAGAAGACAGAAGATAGAAGATAGACAACGAAAGATGTAAGATAGAAGATAGAGAATGTGGAATATAGAATTCAGAAGATACAATCCGACACGCATGCACCATTTTGGTGTGATGTGCGTAAATAAATGAACAAACAACATACAGAAGATAAATGATAGGAAAAAAAGTAGAATGTAGAATACTGAGGATAGAAAATAAGAGATAGAAGATAGAAGATATAACATGGGATATAGCAGATAGAAGATATAACATGGGATATAGCAGATAGAAGATATAACATGGGATATAGCAGATAGAAGATATAACATGGGATATAGCAGATAGAAGATATAACATGGGATATAGCAGATAGAAGATATAACATGGGATATAGCAGATAGAAGATATAACATGGGATATAGCAGATAGAAGATATAACATGGGATATAGCAGATAGATAGATAGATGGATGGATAGATAGATGGATGGATGGATAGATAGATAGATAGATAGATAGATAGATAGATAGATAGATAGATAGATAGATAGATAGATAGATAGATAGATAGATAGATAGATAGATAGATAGATAGATAGATAGATAGATAGATAGATAGATAGATAGATAGATAGATAGATAGATAGATAGATAGATAGATAGATAGATAGATAGATAGATAGATAGATAGATAGATAGATAGATAGATAGATAGATAGATAGATAGATAGATAGATAGATAGATAGATAGATAGATAGATAGATAGATAGATAGATAGATAGATAGATAGATAGATAGATAGATAGATAGATAGATAGATAGATAGATAGATAGATAGATAGATAGATAGATAGATAGATAGATAGATAGATAGATAGATAGATAGATAGATAGATAGATAGATAGATAGATAGATAGATAGATAGATAGATAGATAGATAGATAGATAGATAGATAGATAGATAGATAGATAGATAGATAGATAGATAGATAGATAGATAGATAGATAGATAGATAGATAGATAGATAGATAGATAGATAGATAGATAGATAGATAGATAGATAGATAGATAGATAGATAGATAGATAGATAGATAGATAGATAGATAGATAGATAGATAGATAGATAGATAGAAGATAGAAAATAAAAGATAGGAGATAAAAGAACGGAAATAGAAGACAGAAGATTGAAGTTTATTGGTAGAATGTAGAAAAAAGAAGAGAATGATAGAAAATAAAATATATAAGATAGAAGAAAGAAGATAAAAGATAGATGATACTTGATAGAAGATAGAAGATAGTTGTTAGATGATAAAAGTGATGGTCTCTCTTGCCTCCTGTTCAACATTGCTCTTGAAGGTGTCATGCGACGAGTGGCGTTTAACATGCGAGGCACGATTTTCAAAAGATCCGGTCAATTTATCTGCTTTGCCGATGACGTGGATATTGTCGGCAGAAAATCGGAGGCGGTGGCAGAGCAGTACCCCAGACTAAAGCGCGAAGCAGAGAAGGCCGGGTTGAAGATAAATACGTCCAAAACGAAGTACATGCTGGCAGGCGGAACCGAGCACGAAAGGACCCGACTGAGCAGCAGTGTAACGATTGACGGCGATGAGTTCGAGGTAGTCGATGAATTTGTCTATGGCTCACTGGTTACTGAGAACAACGACAACAGCCGTGAGATCCGGCGGCGGATTATCAGTGGAAGTCGTGCCTACTATGGGCTCCACAAGCAACTACGGTCAAACAGACTTAGGTCCCGTACGAATTGCATCATGTACAAAACGCTAATAAGACCGGTTGTTCTCTACGGGCATGAGACGTGGACAATGCTTCAAGAGGACCTGCGAGCACTCGGAGTTTTTGAGCGACGGGTGTTAAGAACCATCTTTGGTGGAGTACAGGAGGACGGACTATGGAGGCGAAGGATGAACCATGAGCTCGCGCAACTAGCCGGCGAACCCAGTATTCATAAGGTGGCAAAAGCTGGAAGGATACGCTGGGCAGGACATGTTGCGAGAATGCCGGGCAACTATCCTGCAAAAATGGTGTTCGACGGGAATCCGGTTTGTACAAGACGACGTGGGGCGCAACGAGCAAGATGGTCAGACCAGGTGGAGCAAGACCTAGGGGGTACAAGGTGCCCAAGGGATTGGAGAGGAGCAGCCACGAATCGGGCATTATGGAGGGATATTGTGTATCAGGCTATGTTATAGTATTATGACGTTATGCCATGTAAATAAATAAAAATAAAAATATGTTAGATGATAAAAGATAAGGGTTGAAGATGGAAGATGGAATGTGGAAAATGGAAAATAGATGATATAAGAAGAAAGAGAAAAAAAAGCAGACAAATATAAAAGAAAGAAGCAGACATATAATATAAAAAAAGAAAGACAGAAAATACTCAGAGCAAAACGAGTATACACTATAGAATATAAAATTCAGAAGACATAAGAGAATTCATCTTATTAAACCATTTGTTAGAATATCCCAAATAACTAGTGTAACCCATGAAGAACTTTAAAATACGGCATACAATATGTATTAGTTGTGACAGAAATACGTTTACAGTATTACAAGTATATAGTAAATTCCCGGGATATTTCAGCATGGTCAATAGGGGAAAGAAACAAAAGATATTTTGTCCACACAAAATTTTTTAGGCTTTGAGATAGAAGATACGAAGATCAATGTAATATGATAGATAAATTTATAAAATATATCAACATGAAATTTTGGTCACATAAAGTCTATACATTGGTTATAATTTTGTCAAATTTTCAGCCAAAAATATTGATAATTGGCAAAGAAACAGAAGGTTGAACAGAATTTTTGGAAGAAAAATTGGGGTTTGGGGGGGGGAAAAAAAAGATAGAAGATCAATGTAATATGATAGAAAATAGAAGATAGACGCTAGAAGGCGGAAAGATAGAATATAGAATATAGAATATATAATTCAGAAGATAGAAGATTGAACATAGCAGAAAAAAGGTAGAATGTAGACAGAAGATAGAAGAAAGAACATAAAAGATAGGAGATGAAAGATAGAAGATAGAAGAAATAAGTTAGAATATAGAAAACAGGAGATAGAAGAAAGAAGGTAGAATGTAGAAGACAGAAGTTAAAAGATATAAAATGAAACATATAAGATAGAAAATATTTATTGAAAGAAGATACAAGATAGATTATAGAAGATACAAGATAGATGCTGAAAAATTGAGATAGAAGAAAAAAGATGCAGAAGATATTAGATAGAATATAGAATACAGAACTCAGAAGATAGAAGATAGAAGATAAAAAAAATAGATGATAGATGACTTAAGATAGAAAATAGAAGATTCAATGTAGAATGTAGAAGACAGAAGATAGAAAATAGAATGTAGAAGATAGAAGATAGAACAAAGAAGATAAATGATAGAAGATAGAAAATAGGAGATAGCAGATAGATGTTCGATGATAGCATAGAAGATAAAAAAAAATACAAGACAGAAGATGTAAGATTAAAGTTAAAGAATAGAAGATGGAAGATGAAAAATAGAAAACAGAAGTAAGAAGACAAAGAAGACTGGGAACAAAAGCTATAATATACAATATAGAAAATAGAAGAAAAAAAAAGAAAAACAAACAGAAGATTGAAGAAAAAGACAGAAGATATAAGACAAAAGAAAAGAAAGAACATAGAAAAAAACAATAGAAGATTGGAGATACAAGATAGAAGAAAGAATGTATAATATAAAAGACAGAAGATAAAAGATAGAAAATGAAAAATATAGGACAGAAAAAAGATTTCGAAAGAAGATAGAAGATGGAATATAGGAGATAGAAGATAGATGTTAGATGATAGAAGATAGACGCTTGAAAATGAAGATAGAAGATAGAAGAAAGAAGAGACAGAAGATATAAGATAGAATATAGAGTATTGAACTAAGAAGATAGAAGATAGAAGATAAAAACTAGATGATAGATGACTTAAAATAGAAAATAGAAGATTCAATGTAGAATGTAGAAGACAGAAGATAGAAAATAGAAAATAGAAGGTAGAAGATAGAAGATAGAACAAAGAAGATAAATGATAGAAGATAGAAAATAGGAGATTGCAGATAGATGTTCGATGATAGAATAGAAGATAAAAAAATACAAGACAGAAGATGTAAGATTAAAGTTAAAGAATAGAAGATGGAAGATGAAAAATAGAAAACAGAAGGAAGAAGACAAAGAAGACAGGGAGCAAAAGCTATAATATATAATATTGAAAATAGAAAATTAAAAAATAAGAAAAACAAATAGAAGATTGACGAAAAAGACAGAAGATATAAGACAAAAGAAAAGAAAAAACATAGAAGAAAACGATAGAAGATTGAAGATACAAGATAGAAGAAAGAATGTATAATATAAAAGACAGAAGATAAAAGATAGAAAATGAAAAATATAAGACAGAAAAAAGATTTCGGAAGAAGATAGAAGAGAGAAGATAGAAGATGTAATATAGGAGATAGAAGATAGATGTTAGATGATAGAAGATAGACGCTTGAAAATGAAGATAGAAGATAGAAGAAAGAAGAGACGGAAGACATAAGATAGAATATAGAGTATTGAACGCAGAAGATAGAAGATAGAAAGTAGAATGTAGAAGATAGAATGTAGAAGACAAAAAATAGACGAAAGAAGAAAGAAGATAGAAGATAGATGATGGATGACTCAAGATAGAACATTTAATATGAAACTTAGAATTCAGAAGTTAGAAGATAAGAGATAGAATGTCGAAGATAGAAGATAGAAAACAAAAAATAGAGAATAAAAGATGGAATATAGAAGACAAAATACAGAAGACAAATAAAGAAGACTCAAGATACAGAACAGAAGCTATAATATTCAATATAGAAAAAAGAGAATTGAAAAAAAATAAAGAAAATAGAACATCGAAGAATAAGAGAGAATATAAAAACAAATGTAAAGCAAGAACATAGAAGAAAAAGATAGAAGATAGAAGAAAAAATGTAGATTGTGAAAGATTACACATAAAATATTGAAAATGAAAAGTATAAAAAGCTATAATATACAATATGGAAAATAGAGAATTGAAAAAAAAGGAAGGAAATAGAAGATTGAAGAAAAATACAGAAAGTAGAAGACAAATGTAGAAGAAAGAAGATAGAATACAGAGGATATAATAAATATAATAAATAAATGGTTACAGAAGAAAACACGGACGACATAAGTCAGAAGATAGAAAACAAAGGAATGCACGAAGACGAGAAGATCGGAGACAAAACCCAGTAGATAGCGATAGAATAAAGAACATAGTATGTAGAAGATAGAAGGTAAATGATAGAAATTAGATTGATAAATAGATAAAAGGATATTGAGATACGATCGTCCATCTTTTTAGTGTATTTACTTTTTCTTGTGAAAAAATATTTAATAAAAAAAGCATCATTAAACATTTAGACCGCCCAACCGACCTTTTTTTTCCATTCAACATTTCTTACAATTGTTCTTCTGTCCTCAAGACCTTACCTCTATTTTTTTATTTTTCCACTCGACGCAGGGTGGCCAATGATTCAACATTTTGTTGAACTATCTTAGGACGTTTTGTTTATTCGACCTTTTGCACTCACGATCAGTCATGCTTTGGAGCTTTTCGATTTTAAATTCATAAGACGATTTCGTCATACAATCCATCTCCTGGCGGCGGTCAAGTGGCGAATTCCACCTTGACACCTCGTCGAGTAACATTCCAAGGAACGGAATTTCGAAGAACTACATTTCGTCGAATGCGTCGTCGTCAAATGAACCATCATTTCGAAGAATGTTATTTCGTCGGATGACAAATGCTCGTTAGGCATTTTGTTAAAGTGACGTTTGAATTGGATGCTTGGTTGAACATTTCTTCAAATAAAATTTTACCCGAATAGGTCAAAAGTAATTTATTTAAAGGTTAGAAAAGAGACATTTTTCACTGTTAATGACATTTCGACCAACTTCGAGAATATATAGAATCAAAGCCATTTGAAAGAATGCTATTAATTGACGTTACTCTTATATTACTTTTAATTTAAGTTTTCTTAGCTTCTAATTAACGTTTACTGTACTCTTACTTCACTTTTATTTTACCTTCAATTTATGTTTACATATATTTATTTTAATAGTACTTTGCTTTCACATTACATTTACTATACTTTACCTTACTTTAAATTTAGTTTTACTTACTTTTACTTAGTTTTACTTAACTTTTACTTAACTTATGCTCTACTTTACTCCACTATTGCTTTACTTTTACTCTACTTTACTCCACTTTTCCTATTCTTTTACTTTCCTTTACTCCACTTTTATTTTACTTTTACTCTACTTTTACTTTACTTTAACTTTACTTTTACTCTACTGTGACTGTATTTTTACTTAACTTTAACTTTACATTTAATTTATTTTCACTTTTCCACTATACATAGCTCTCGCTGAACTGACTGTTAGGTCGAATTCCTGGAAACTAAATATTGTAGACATTAAAAAAAAATTCAAAATCATCAATCGAAAAATCGCTTTGAAGACTAGTACTTCCAGTTACTAAGTAATTATCATGATTAGCCATTTATCATTACAAACAGAACTCCCATGGTAAGGCAAAGAATGTGTCTGAATCTTTCTTAACTGTAATCTATGTGTCATTTAGATCATATCATTGTTTATAGTTGTTGTCAGGCTTGTTGTTAACACTATATTACGAACTCATAGTCCTAACCGATGCGTGCCTACTCAACGCAAGACAATAGCTCTTCATGTGTTACATCACGAGGTCTCTAACACATTACCGCATCCAGTATATCAACAAACTCCTCCCCTCTCCGATCTATCAATGATGTACAGAAGCAGCTTCGGAGCAATCGACAGACACTAAATCCATCCTTTTTCAATCATTCCAGTGAGGGTTACACCGACCACCCGGAAAAACGCCGGAAACGAGGTTCGCTCTTCTTCCGGAAAAAGAAGGACAAAGCCAAAACCAAGGGCCAGAATTCCACCTGCGATGGTTGGTTACAAGCGACGGTTCTTTACAGACCATAGTTTAACTAAAACAATAATCCCATTTCAGCTTGTGGCGCGACCATTAACTTGGCCACCTACAAAGAGCATGCCGTGGAATGCAAAGCTAAAATTGCAAAGGTAAGTTCGAATTCGAGGGGTTTTCCTGTTGGATTTAATCACATTGAAACATTTCAGAAATATTTCCAAGTGCAGCCCAAGTCCGGCTCCAACAAGAAGAACTCAACCAACAGGTAAATTTTGGATTTATCATTCGCCTATTTTTTTTGTCCCGTTGACTGTTGTTGAAGCATTTTTGCATATTGATACTTTTTAAACTAATATGAGAAATAATTTTTATTGATTATGCCATTTTTTTTTACTGTACGTGCATCGAGTTGATTCTGTATATTTATAATATGATGAAAGGAAGGCGAACGGTGTTTGTATTTCGTCTGTTTTAGAAAAGCTATTGTTCCTTTTGTTTTGGTGGAAGTTAAAGTTCCGAATAAAACTAACCTTAAAGATGACCAAATATTTGGCGGCCTTAACTGCCGTTCGCCGCCATTAAAAAAAAATCTTCGCCTAACTAGTGGAACATAAATTGCATCCATGCTGTGGTCAATGAGTAACTTTTTCGTGCTTTGTTCATATCAATTATGTCTTAGAGAATGATGTGGGACTGAATGTGTTTAGTGGAATTTACGTTCTTTTTATCTCATTCTTGTTTTTACCGAGCGCAGAATGTTTTATCGCATAAAATAATTATTGTTTGAAGCTTGAACTAAGTTCCGATTTGCTTTTATGCTTCACACGTTTCGTTTGCTTTTTTGCCGTTTTCAGTTTCATATCAAGAAAGATGTAACAGCATTTCAAGAACCATTTCCATTTTAGTTTATCCAAACAAACGTGTGCAGTTTCGCTTGTCATTGAAATATTGATTTTATAAAAACAATTTTCTTTTACTAATTTGATTAAATTTTCGGTTTTGATTTGTTTTTTAAATTCTGTTTTAAACACACCTCCTTTCTGTGAGACAACATTCAACCAATTATCACGGTAATAATAAAACCACCAATGTCTCTGTTCTTGTTATTGTTAATGCCGACCCTAATCCGCAAAACAAAACCGACCCATTGTGCGCGAAATTTTGAACCAAATCAAAACCAAAACAATCCGACATAAACAATAAAAAAAAACAATAAACAAAAACTCGACCACGAAATTGTCCATAACCAAAAACCCGAATCAGTGAAAAAAGCGGCAAGAAAATGACTGGATGCTATTCTCCGTGGAGATTGGTCGCTAACAAGTTAGGCGTGGTTTCAACTCACGCCAGGTAACGCTAGCCAAAATTGTCACTCTCACGTTTTTTTCGTCTCTCGAAAAACTCTCTGTTATCTCTCACTCATGCTCTCCCTCTCTCAAAATCTCTCATCAACATTGTTTCTTCTACTGTCTGCCTCTCCTATTTCTCTCTCTCTCTCTATCTCTCTGTTCATATAATCATCAGAACGATTTTGATGCCACTTTTTCAAATAGTAGATTTCCGTTTTTGTTTTTGTATAACATGTACTTTACATTGTTGAACAACTGTTTTGATAGTTTTCCATATTGGATCAAGAAATGTCTATCTTGATTGCAAGCTGCTACTTCTGTCGCTCATTAATAAGACTTTTTCAAAAAAAAAAAAATCTACTCTATCACTGTAGTGTTAACGTAGCTGTTATTTTACGAGTAGTTAGCTACTGGTGTTTTCCAATTCTAGCTTCCATTCTCTTGAACGAATCCTACGTTTTGACCCAGTTTTGAATTTTGTGTGAATTTTTTACCAAAATTAAGCACTTTTTCACACTGTAGTTGGATAGTGGGACAGGGTTTCATGTGGGCCCTATTGGATTGAAACGGTTTTCAGAAATTCGCATCGACCTTTCTCCTCTCGATTGCCGGTTGGCTTCAGTAATCACTACGAAATCTTGCATTTGAAATCTATTAAAGGCCGTTCCTTAAAAAAAAACAAAAAATCAGTTACTGAATTGATATTTTTGTTAAAAGTGGTGTTTACCTTGACTTATTTTTGTTTGTTTCTTGTTGAACTGTAAAATTCTCTTATAAAGACACCTTCTTTTGAAAAGAGCTGTTCAGAATTTTCAAAAACATCCTATCTCCAGTTTTGAGATATTTTATCATTAAGTAAAAGTCCTTCCAAATGCAAATGAAAAATATTTTCTCTATCTGTCCCAATCAGAGGGATCAACATTCGAAAAGGGCCTATTGGCTCCGAAACTACAAACTTAGGTTGAAAACGCATTTTTCCGTCTAAATTCCCTAAGGACTTAAAATAAGGTTTATCAGAATTTGTCCAAAGTTATCAAATTATCGTTTGAAATTTGCCTCTCGTTCCCTTAAAAATTCTTTAAAAAAATACCTTCCCTTAGTTCCCGCACAGTTTGTTCTCAGCTCCCTCAAAACATAACCCATGCTTGTTCACATCCTCGAACTTTTCTTTATTATTTCTTCAGGAAATTCCAGCTGCTTTTTTCATGGACATTTTTTGTCCTGCTGTCCAATACTCCTGTACTAAGTTGCTGACGACATTAAATAAGTTACTTAAACAAGTTGGCTAAAAGCCCGGAAACTTGCCTTTATTTCCTTCCAATCATTCCAGAAATTCTTTGGGAGCTTGCAATACGATCCCTCTGACCCATCGAAAACGAGCCAAATACACAACCGTCATAATTGGTTGCAGCAACTTGATTGTGACTCAATTGAGTCACATTGAAGTAACTTCAACCGATTTGCAACAAGTGTGCTCATAGTTCCTTCACAATTTGTTCTATGTTCCTTCTTAACATATTTCAAATCCTGGAAATTTTGCTTTATACTTCATCTGAACTAGCTCAAAGTTACCTCCGGAAGATACCCTAAGTGCCCTCTGAACTTTCTCGCATTTTAATAAAATTCTCTCTTTACTAAAGATACCACAGAACCTTTCGAAATTAATAATAATCTTCCTCATAACCTTTCCCAGGACTTTGACCTGAGTTCCCTAAAAGCTTGCATTTTACCTCAGAACTTAGTCTTACTTACCTTAGATTTTGCTCTGATTTCCATCAGAATTTGTCCTCAGTTTTTTATAAACGAACTCTAACTCTAACCATATACTTCCTGGAGAAATATCCTGAGTTTCCTTGGAATTTACGCGAAGTTTTATCTAAACCTTGCTCTAAGTTCTCTCGGAAGTTTCCCGCACTTTACTAAACTAAAATCCTTAAAATCTTTCCAGTGTTTCTTCTGAACATTCCCAAGGTTCTCTCGAAACATTCTCAATGTTTTCCAGTTGTTGTCCTTAGTTTCCTCCAATTCGATTGCAGGATTCATGGATTCCCTCGAAACTTGCCGTAAAATCTTTCGTAGCTTTCCCTCGCAAGTTGACCTTAGTTCTTTCGGGGTTTTCACTTATTTTCTAACACGTATTTCCTCTACAGTTTGCCCTCATTTCAGTCGAAATTCGACCTCAATATCTCAGAACAGAACATCCCATAGTTCCTTGGACTTGTCGTAAATTTTATTTTAATTTGCCAAAGTTGCTTTGGAACTCTAAGATTATCGTGAACCTTCCCAAATTCCTTGGAATTTATCCTAAGTTCCTTTGGAATTTACTCAAAGTTTTTTGCCATTAGTTTCCTCTGAACAATCTCTACAATAGACGGCGCCGATGGTGTAGTGGTAAGCGTAGTTGCTAGTCGGTCTGGTATCAATTCCAGTCGGAGTCGTAGGGATTTTCTGAGATGAAAAATCTCTGAGCAAGTCTTCCTTCGGTCGGAAGGGAAATAAAGCCGTTGGTGGGTTCGATACGTAGGGTCCAGATCATCTGCCTGGCGTGACGAATCAGCCTCAGGCTGAAAGTTACGTAAGAACGAAACAACAGAAGCAACAACAAATGCTCTACGTTCTTTCGTAACTTTCCACAAGTTGAATTTTTTATTTCGTCAAATCTAAAAAAACTTCGACATCTGTAATTTTTTCCAAACACAGTTCGATGGGAACTTTGGTGCAGCAACGTATAATTTCGAAAAGATCTGTTCGGGACTCAAAATTGCAACTTAGGAAGCAGTTTAGGGACATTCAGTTTTCCTAACTACCAAGGTTTTCTTGAAATCAACCTAAAGTTCCCTCGTCACTTTCCCGAAGCTCTGGCGGAACCTTCCTAGATCTGTTCCAGGTTCCCCTGAAATTATCCTTGATATGATCCCAAAGTTCCCTCAGCCCATTTTCAAACTGTTCACGGATCTTGTGCTAATTTCCTGTGGAGTTTTCGCGATGTTTCAGCGTAAGTTGTTTTAAGTTTTTTTATGCTGCGCTGTGTCTCCTAGGGGCTTTCTCGAATTTTTCTCAGAACTAACCTTTTTCGAAATCTTCTCCAAAGTTTAATTGGAATAGTCCAGAATTTCTTGATACATGCCATAAATTTCCTCGAAATTCAACCAAACTCCTTTTTCGCATCTTCCTCAATACGAATATTCCTCCGAAAAATTCTTTCAGATTTCCTAACGTTCTTCCAAACTCTTTTATTTATGCTTGGAACCTCCCCAAAATTTGTTCAAGATTTTCATGGAACTAATATTCATTCGAATCCTTCTCGAATAACCCTTTGAACTTTCCAAACGTTTCATCCTCTAAGAATCTTTATAACCATACTGAAATTCCTCTAAACATGTTCTTACTTGGAATTTTCTATTTTTTTTTGGGTCCGGCGTTCTTTAAAACCCCTAGTCCCCCCATTTTCTATTCCCCCAACTTCCCCGTAATTTCCCTATGTTTCTCTAAGGTGCGCGTTCCCGCATTCCCACTGCCTGGCTCCCGGGATTTTCTATTTACAATTTCCCGCTCCCGCTGGACGGCCGGAGGTCTTCAGGATATTAAAATGCTTTTCTTCGGGCAGGAACGGCGACAGTATTTGACTATTGTAGTACATCGGCATCCTTGTTTGTGGTACGGTACTCATATGTTGAAGTTGATGAAGTGGGGTACAGTTGTCATTGTTTGTTTTGCTGGCAATGATTAGAGTTTTAGTGAAAGTTTTCGCTATTTAAACCCTTTGATGAGTGAGAGCACTCTTCAAAGGTGCCCCACTTTATCAGTCAAAATCGGATTCATTGCAAAGAAAACAAACAATTAATCCGATACTGACAAAGCATCAGAATCCTCACTTACCTTACCAATCCGACCAAGGCCGGTGTGGCCTCTGCTGTACACAGAATTTGTCTCAATTTTTGTCCTCCATGTCTTCGCTACCTCGCTGTACAGCCCTCGCTGTCTGCGGAGGGTCCGCAGGTCGTCTTCTACTTGCTTATCGATCCACCTTGCTCGTTGCGTGCCTCTTCTTCTTGTACCCGTCGGTTCGTTTTCGAGAACCATTTTCACAGGGCTGTCGTCCGACATTCTTACAACGACATGCCCAGCCCCATCCATCGTAGTCGACCGATTTTTGCTATGTGTACGATGGGAGATTCTCCCCCAGCAACTGATGCAATTCGTGGTTCATTCGCCTCCTCCATGTTCCGTCATCCATCTGCACTCCACCGTAGATCGTACGCAGCACCTTCCGATCAAAGACTCCAAGGGGGGGTTGGGCCTCCCCTTGCAATGTCCATGTTTCGGGGGGGGGGGAAACTTCGGTGTTATTTATGTGTTGTGGATGGGGTTCATTTTGTGGTGGGGCGAACTTTTTTGGTTTTTATCTTCTTTCGGTGGAGGAGGAGGCGCGTTCCCCAAAATGGGCTTTTTTTTTTCTTGTTGCTGTTGGTGGGGGTCGTCAGTGCCGGAGACAATCTTTTCTTCTTTTTGTCTTTTCTTGGTTTGATCTCTGGTGGTGTGGTTAGTTTTTATTTTAATCTTTTCTTTTTTGTTGTTTTTGTGGTTGTAATAAAATCACTTACGGTAAATTTTTTTTCGTAATATTTTTTTTTTTCCATTTTGACATATGTTTCGTCATCCATTAAAATACAGCCATCAAATTTCGTCAAAACTTGTTCCTATAGTAATCGTGCTCGCTGTTTGGCCACTAAATTTTGTTTCAGGGAGCGATTCGGATGTTTACTGGCACAAAAAGACTTATATCCTTCTCTTGAAAGGATGTTACGCACGGTGGAAAAGTTGGAATCGTTTTTCTTTGCCAAATCACGTATGGGAACGTCCATTAATTATGTCACGCAAAAAGTGACTTTTTGTAAACCCCATCGAGAAAAATTTCACCAATTTCTTCGTCAATGAAACATCAACAAACGCCTGTCAAACGTTTTTTGTTTCAACCACCAGGGACGCAGTGGTGTATGAAACCGTGCGTACAGATTCACTTGAAATCGAGCTTTATCCATGGTAATTTCGCAAGACACACTGAATAAATGACAGCTAATTTGATACTTGTAGGTTCTACAATAGGGCCGCATAAAATTAATAAGGAACGAACCTTTAGGTGTGTAAGGGTCTTTATTGAAATTTTTATATTTGCTTTAGAGATATCGAAATGGCGTCCAACCGATGCGATATTTTGCTCGAACATCGTGAAAATTCGAACTTTTCACATACTGAGTTAGCAAAATCGTAAAAAATGGCTAAATCAACTGTCACCAACGTAATAGAGGTGTTCTGGGGACGTTTGTCGAAAACTGGATTGGGGCAAAATCGAAAGCCGGAAGCCACAGCGACGACAAAAAGTGTTCTCAGCGGTTTCAAATAGAACTCTAACCTCTCCGCCTGGGAAAAATGAGAAGAAAATGATTCGAAATTGCCACAAACCGACATTTTTCGGAAACTTCCCGGAACACTTCCCAAAACACGATCCCCGAAGCTGTACACGATGATGCTGACGAAATTCGATTGCGTGATAATGAACGACAATGTCTGCATCAAGGCATACTTCAAACAGCTTCCTGAGAATTATTGCGTGCTGTTTTGTCAGATTTGGGATCCTACCATTACAGAAAAAAAAACCATGGAGTTGTATGCCGCCAACAACGTGTAGGTGGTCCATTCGACAAATATTGGGCAGTCGTCAACCGGATTCGGAAGAAGGCCCACAAAGCTTAAACGAGAAGTAATTTAAGGCAAACTGGCGTTCCGCGGCTAACAAAGTGCTAAGAATCTCATTGTGGTTAAATGAAAGGTTCGGATTTTGTCTTTTTAAACCTGAAATTTAAAACGAAAAATAAGTATTTACTTTTATCAAAAAATTATTTGATGTACACGTATTCTTGTTCGATCATTTTTCGATCAAAACATCAAGAAGTTTAACATGTCGAACATGTAACATGTGGTTTATGAATAGCCCCTCAAATTATTTCCACAATGTTATGCGAATATCAAATTGAGGTAAGACAATACCAAAATAGTACCTCTCAGGTATTCCCAGGTATCCGAAAAAACAAGTTTTGTTATTCGAGAGATATATTGCTTGCAATTCTTAGGTATTTTAACTCTTAATCTGAGCTCTTTAATACCTAACAGAGAACAGACATTGATGACCATATACCTTTTCTTGAAAACGTGTTTAAAAGATTAGAGGGAGGGGGAGGGGGGGGTCAGCCCGTATAAGAAGCAAGTGCAGAGAAAAACAAACAAAACTTTTCAGGTTATGTGCTATGCTTTTTATTGATAAACATTGACATGACAGTTATCGCACAACTGCAGCGCCGCCTACCAGGAGCATAACGACATACATTTGAAATGTCGGTTTAAAGCTTTCACAAGTAGCAGACCGAAGTTGAACGTCTGTTCTCTGTGACTATAGTGACCGTTTGGGATAACTCCGTAACCGCATCACCTTAAAGATAAGTTATAAATAAAAGGGCTCCAGTAGGTTTTCAAATTCCAGGCACAGAAAAAGTGCGCTAACTCTGAAGCAAAAATTATAAGATTTTAGAAAACAGGAATTGTTGGCAAAATTCAGCAGATCAACAAATTTACTCTTTCCTTAATCCTCACCTGAATCAAACAAATATTAACCTTTGCTGTATATGGAACGTGGTCCAGGAGTTCACATCTGTTTATAAAAATCGTCCAGCTCAAATCTTTTGTGGAGATATGTGGCGGGACCATCATCTTCACATCGTCGTCATCATCATCATCAATACAAAGTAAAAGAAAAATTCAAGCAAACGTTCAAACGTAGAACATTGCGGCCACGATTTTGACATCGTTCGTTCAAACAACCACTACCGAAATTCCGCTTATCTGGACTGAATCTATCACTAACTCTATCTCACCCCTGACTCATCATCGTGTTGAAACTCCCATTTGATCTGCAACCGCATCGAGAGTGCACCTTTTTACATTTTTATCTCAATTCACTTTTTCCACACCGATGCTGTGAACTGTGTGCTATGTATCTTCTACTGCTACTATCAAATGCTATCAATCACCGAATATAACCCGAACTGTGCCGAGCCACAAGTGTCAGTGTGCGTGCGTGTGTGTGTTAGTTCACTACTTTATTTTTTCACTTTTATCTGTTGCAAAAATTATGACTTTTATTCAACATTTTCGATTCTCTTTGTTTACGACACATCAACTACACTGAAAATATTCCACCATCTCATTCAGCTGTATATTTGTACAAAACATAATTATCCTACGATATTCTAGCGTAAAAAAGTTTTGATTTTTTACAGTTAAAATACAAACCGCATTTTCAAGCTGTTCTGTTCTTCAGTTGCATACAGTTCTATTTGTCTTTGTTTCTCAAACATAAGCAACATATACGATATTAAGCAATTTATGACATTTAGAAAATATATTCACCTACAACACAACATTCCCATATTTTACACTTTATTTACAATTCAACGATTGTCCCGGAGTTTCGCCACCTGAGCCTTTTTCCCCCGGAGTGATTGAATTCTAGTTTTTGAGTTTGACTCCCCGTCTAAACATGCCCTAGCCCTCGGTTTTTTTTTTCTCAGATTGTTTATAATACTTACTATTAATGCTGAAGTTTGAACTTCCTCCCACACTCTCTCTTTCACTGTCTCTGTCTCTCGGCTGACACCGTTGTTTTTTGCCTTAGGTTTGATTTTATTTATACGTTTTCATATTTTTTCTTTCTTTCGTTTCCGTTTTTCGCTTGCTATAGCCACAGTTCCTCGCACCACGATGATCAAGCTAGAGACTATTACGATGGCCACATACAAAATGACAACTCAAAGTGAGTATTTATTTACTTTTCAGTTGATTTGCTAGCGAGAAAGAGGTACAGGAATGAACAAACGAATAAACTCGGCAAACGCTAGGATTCCTTACGTTGTACAACACCCGCGAAAATTGCTGCTCTCTGTGGAGATTTCCACGTCCTAACTGTATACATTTTCCAATCTTTAGTTTACAAACAAATCCACATTCCGTCTTTCGACAAATTCTCCTTCAGTTCCGTTCCATCATCAGTTGCAACTTTGCTTTGGTTTTGCTACAATTCTATCTCTCTATTTATCCAGTATAAGTGAATCCAGTTGTACGAAAGCATGAACAATTTTTTCTTCTCTTGAGTATTGTTTTCAATGTTGGATTTTTGCTTTGAAATCTAAAACACCCTTAAAAAGAAAAGCCCACCTTTAAACAAAATCAATAGACTAATCTTAACCCAACGGAGCCCTCGATAAGGAGTATTCGATCTGCAGCCCCAGGATAGGATTCCCGTTGGAAGCGAACTGACTTCTGTTAGCATGTGTATGTGTGCTTGCTTTGGATCCATTCTCGACTTTCTCTTTCCAGCTACTCGGACGATACTCCGCTGATACGGGATGAATTTCTACACGAGGCACCAATCGGACCTCACGATCTCGGAGCGGAACCGATTCTAGGGGTAGCCATCGACGAGCACGACTCGTGGAGTCCCAGTGTACCAAAGGAGATTGTCAAATCGCTCAAAGATAAACAGGTAAGTGGTGCCATTGGATCTGGGAAAAAGAGACGATCATCGTTTTGATAAAGACAGGACTCGGAAAAAATGAGACACACAAAAATGATCACCAAAAATTCGTTTTAAATCGGATACTTCTCAAATTTTCAGGGATTAACCAACTATATATTAGCTATGTTTTGGCATTATTTATTTATTGAATTTCCTCCCCCAAGCTGAATGCTCGTACATTTCTCTTAACACTGCTTATGAGATCTTGGGCGAGGCTTTGTCCATCTTCCTTACACAATTTCTCCCAGTTTTTCTTCAAAGCTTCATCGGTTTTGAATGTTTTTCCGCTTTTCTTCAACTTCTTCTTCATTATCACCCAAAACTTTTCGATCGGACGAAGTTCTGGTGTATTTGGCGGGTTCGCCTCCTTTGGGACCACATTAACGCCCTTCGCTTCGCACCAATCCAGTACAGGCTTGGCGTAATAGCACGAAGCGAGATCCGGCCAGAACAGCGTGGGACCACGGTGAGAGCGGAGGAAGGGCAGCAAGCGCTTCTGCAAGCATTCCTCTCGATAAATCTGCCCGTTTATGGTGACGGTTGTAACGAACGGCTTGCTGTACCGTCCGCACTCGCAGATCGCCTACCACAACAGGTACTTCTTCGCGAATTTGTCCATCTTTCTCTTCCGGAAGTTTTCCGGAACCTCCATGCGGGACGTTTCGACAAACAACTCGAGGCTGGGGATTTGCTTGGTGTCCGCCTTGATATATGTCTCGTCGTCCATGACGAGACAGCCTGGCTTGACCAGCCACTCACGGTACAGCTTCTGCGCACGCAATTTGGCCACCGTGTTTTGCTTGTCAGTCCGGTTTGGCGCCTTCCTGACCTTAAAAACACGTAGCCCAGCCCGCTTCATGGTCTGCTGGACGAACCACTTCGACGAATTGACCTTTTTGGCCACGTCTCGGGTGGAAAGGTTCGGGTTATTCTTAAAGTACTGCCTTATCTTCCGCGCCTTCTCTGGGTATTCCGTTTTCGGTTTTCGGCCGCTTCGAGCGCGCCGCTCGATGGTCTTCGTCTCCTGGAACATCTTCACAACGCGGGACACGGTGGAATGGTGGATTCCAAGCCTTTTGCCGATGCCGAATCTGTGCGACTGAGCAGGATTATCGATCACCGCGCCCAAGATTTGCTGGCGTAGCTCTTCTTGTTTCGAATGCATCTTGAAAACTACTTGACAGATCGCAATAAAATTACAACACCTAAACATAACACTCTAAACTAGTATTACTCAAAATATCATAAATTTTACCCACGCGATAAAAAGTTACACCCAAAACAAAGTGTCCCACTTTTTCCGAGTCCAATCTTTATATTCGGTGCGAGTATTTTTCTGTGAATTTAATTACTTTCGAATACTGATGTCGGAAGAATAACTCAACGTTTTTTTTTTTATGTTGGATAACATCCTTAGGAGGAACATAGGGGGGAACAAATTGGAAAATCTAAATTTGGAGCACACAAAAATATGTAGTCAGCTTTTGAACGTTAATAACTCATACATTCCTCATTGAAATTTTGCAAAGCTTTTGCATTTTGAAAAGAACATAATTAAGAGTTCATGTCTTATAATGACATTTCGACAAAGATTTTTCATTAGGGCTCACCGCTTGACAAAGGAAGGCAGGGGGTTGAATGTGTGATAGTTTAGACTGTCCCTCTTCGCGTAATAGTCCCATATCGGTGTTGGCGATTTTGGTTAAATTGTGAAATGAGCTTAACGCTACCTGTAGTTAAGGGTACACTGATAAAAAAAATAGGATTTATTTCCGAAGTATACAAAAATAAAGCTCACTTGTTTTGTTCCATGTTGAAAATATTCGCATAACAGACACATTTATTTCCGCTAATAACATGTTACACAAAGAAAGTTCAAATAAACACTTTCTCATTTGATTATACTATCTTATTAAGGTAAGAATCATCTAAAGATTGTACTTGAAAAAAAATACATCGGACAAAAATGATCTCCAAAAAATTAATTTAAGTCGGATGTTTTTGAAACTCTTAAGGAATAAATAAACAAACATTAGCTATGTTCTTGCAAAAACGGTTTATTGAACCTCATCTCCTAGGCTAAATGCCCGGACCTTGAATTTGAAATCACCGGGAAAAACCCGGGAATTCCATGAAAATTTTGAAAAAAAATTTGGTTGAGGTCCCAAAAAAAATTATTCATGGTTACGATAAATTATTTTTAACTGTTCAACTGACAAAGAACACTCATTTTTTTCTAATCTGCATTGACATAATTTGCTATCTTCTTCTCTTTCCTTATACGCTCATACTGTCAACTCAGTTGGCCTGTGGCAAAAAAAAATTGTAGGCTCACTGTCGGCTCGCTTTTGGGTTAACTTTAAATTTTCCATACAGACCTTTTTGGCGTTTAATGGTTTTTATCCAGCGCATGGAAATGAATGAACGGTTTGTTTTCCTACTTATCTGTTTCCCTCTTGCTCGCTCTTCTTCGATTCAGAAGGTGCGTTAATATGTGTCGATTAAACGTCAAAAAGCTGCCTGTGCACGCTATAAAAAAATACTTTTACTGTGGGTATTGTTTTCAAGTTAACCATGGGAGTGAGAAGGGCGGTACCAGAACATGGCTCACAGAAAAAATCAAAAACACAAAATAATAGTATCAACGGCCGTGCATGGACTCCTAAGAAGCTCTACACACCCGTTCAATTTTACTCAATTTCTCTAAAAGGTGGATCAACTCAATTTTTGAGTTGGTCCACTTTTTAAGAAAAATTGAGTAGAATATTTGTGCGACAAAAAGAGATACCAATACAATCCTACTCAAAAATTGAGTAAAATGGAACGGGCGTGTATAATTTAACATTCTTGAACCTTTCTTCCAAAGCCTTGCGCATAAGAGTTTGAAATGATTTTTTTGTCAAAAGCTTCAGGATTCAAAATGTGCTCGTTGCATGTGGTGTAACAAACAGTTCAAAATTGACACCATGGGAAAATGGCTTTTACTAGCCATGAAAAATCTGTTGGACATCAAAGGCAAGCAAATGTACGGCGAACAATTTTGCCAATCAATATGTACTCCAGAAGCGGAGGTGAAATGTAATGAGTTGTTTTATATCGATAAGTGTAAACAACAATACATGTTTAGGATCATCGCAGCAACAGCCTTCCGGTTCTGAGAAAGGATATAATACGCCTAATCCCAATACGCAACTGAAGCTGACTAGCGAATTATCAAAGGCTTCGAGTAGCAACTCGGGTTCAAGCTCCAATCTAATGAAGAAACATCTTCTCGATGAAAATGTGGTGAAAGCGGAAGTAATTTGGGCTTTGGAAACCGTGTTCAGTCACAACTCATTCCGAGGTGCCGGCGCCAGCGTCGCTCTATTCAAACAGATGTTACCGGACAGTCAAATTGTGACACATGGCTTAGGGCCATATGTTTCAAGCAGGATTTTCAAATGTCTCGAAAACTTGACATTTGACGAAGACTCTGACGAGACTCAGAATAAGATTGCTAAGCGTCAGCAAATGGATGTCGGCCTCCGCTATTGGGATGAAAAGAGTCACAAAGTGCAATCCGTGTACATTGGGTCTGCTTTTCTTTCGTCAACCCGAGCAACAGATCTTCTGCATGGTCTGAAGGCATGCTTTGCTCCAAATCCTGACATGCTCAAAAAAATCATCCAAATTTCGATGGACGGACCTAACATTAATTTCAAGTTTGCCAAGGATTTGTGTCCGGATTTAAATCAGTTTTAAGTATCGGTAGTTGTGGATTACATGTTTTTCACAACGCATTTAAGAGTGGCAGTAAAAAAACTGGATGCCGCATAGATGAGTTCCTGCAGTCGTTGTACTATTTATTCAAGGACGTGCCTTTGAGGCGCGATTATATGGCAGTAACCGGTTCGGAAGAATTACCATTTCGAATTTGAAGTTTTGTTCTGTGCGGTGGGTTGAAATCCAACGTGTCGCGGATAGGGCTATTAAAATGCTACCATTCCTCTGAATTTCCGTGACAGCTGTAAGGTATCAGCATGACAAAACGCTCAAGGAGTCTGATAACAAATTCAAAAGAAGTTTTTCGCTGGTTCTTAAATCGAAGGCTTTTAATGACATTGCCAATGCATCGACTGCTAGAACCAAAGCTTCATTTCTTTATGGCTGCAGCTGCATTCGTAGAACCGTTCCTCAGAGAATTCCAGACAGACGCACCCATGGTACCCTTTTTGTTCACCGACCTTATTGGGCTTATTAAACCAATAATGGACAAAGCCCTCAAACCTGAATGTCTCAAGGTTAAGGTTAAATGCTTGGTAGATTTTGAAATTAGTGACAAAAATTTGCTCCCTTCTTCTCAAGTCGATATTGGTTTCGCTGCCCAAGCCGCAGTTAAAGCAGAGAATACAGTAGGAAAATTGTCGGATCAGAAGCTTTTATTGTTTCGCAATGATTGTCGGTCCTATTACAGAGGATTCCTCGAGAACGGTATCCTCTAACAAGGTATCTGACTTGTCTAGATCCTGAAGTAATTTCCTCCTCCGTAGATGTGGCAAAGAAGCGGTTTAATCTGTGCCTTAAAACACTTGTCGTAAAAGAACATCTTTCAGGATCTGTAGCAACGCTAAAGCCGAGTTCTTCCAGGTATGTAACCTGCCTTCGTTAAAAAATGCCTTAACGACCTTCCGAAGCAAGGAATATGTTCACCTGATGGCGGTTATTAAAAAAAATGTTGATTCTATCCCATGGGAATGCGACAGTTGAAAGAGGATTTTCGGTAAATAAACAGTGCCTGATCGAAAACCAAGCCGAAGAAAGCCTCGTTGCTCAACGACTGGTGCATGATGCCGTTCTTAGTGCCGGCGGTGTAAGTGAAGTCGAAATTAACAAGTCCTTATTCCAATATTTGAAGAATGCTCATGGACGGTACAAAGAATCGTTGGACAAGAAGAACCGCGATAAAAACGAGGAAGATAAGGAGAAACAAAGGAAGGGAGAATCAGATCGGATGGTAAATGAACTGGAAGTGATGAAAGCTAAGCTGCTAGCTGATGGTCAACGACAAGTGGCAATTTTGGAGGAGCAAATGAAAGATTTGGTCCTTTGAGGTCAATGGTTTCGAATTTGAATGGATGATGAAGAGAATAATAAATGTTTAAACGTGTGAAAATAATTTTTAACCAGATTTTGAAATTCTCCAACAGACAGAACTAATTATCCTTCTTTTAGTTTTTCAACCATATCCTCGTTTAATATTATACCAAAGAGAACAGACATTGATGTTCATATACCTTTTCTTGAAAAACGTGTGTAAAAGTATAGGGGGCAGCCGGTATAAGAAACAAGTGCAGAGAAAAACAAACAAAACTTTTCAGGTTAAGTGCTAGGCTTTTTATTGATAAACATTGACATGACAATTATCGCACAACTGCAGCGCCGCCTACGAGGAGCATAACGACATACATTTGAAATGTCGGTTTGAAGTTTTACACAAGTAGCAGACCGAAGATGAACGTCTGTTCTCTGTGATTATACTATACACGAACGTTAGGGTTCCCATAATTTACGTTCCGGGAAAATGACAGTTTATATATCTATCGGTTCGATTAGGTGCCCTCCTTACCTTGAAAACATGAAGTCCGGTCCGCTTCATTGTCTGCTGGACGAACCAGACGGAGGAATTGACCATCGTGGCCACGTCCCGAATCGAATGGTTCGGATTGCGCTTGAAGTAATCCCTTACCTTCTTGCGTTCACGGGGTCGGTCGTGTTCGCCTTCCTTCCGCTGCCAGCTCGCCGCTGGATCGTCTGGGTCTCCTTGAACGATTTTACCACAGGGGGAAACAGTCGAATTGTCGATTCCCAGAACTGTTTCGCGATCCACCTGTGGGAGTGGCCTGGATTTTCCACGACTGCGCCCATAATTTTTTGTCGATGCACTTCTTTCTTGGAAGGCATCTCGATAACCACTTGACAAATTGTGACGAACACGCTCATTCGGATTTACCCATATTTGAGTAAAGCTATCCCAAATGAATAAAAATTGGAACTACTCAAAATTGAGTAACCGCATCTATACCCAAATTTGGGTAAACAAGCTATTAATTTGATTAATAGTTCTACTTATTATGTTGTTTTAATGGAAATTGGGAAAAAAATTAAAATTAAAAAAAAAACTAATTGTAAAGCTTTTTCTTTTTTATTCTTTTCATATAAATCGACTACTATACATTAACAATATTCATACATACAGCTAAGGGTCCTCCCTTAGCTCAGTCGGTAAAGGCGCAGCTACAAAGCAACACCATGCTGGAGGTGGCTGGGTTCGATTCCCGGTCTGGTCTAGGAAGTTTTCGTTAAGGAAATTTTCTCGACTCCCTGGGCATAGCGTATGATTGTACTTGCCACACAATCATACTAATGCAAAAATGGTACTTGGCATCGAAAGCTCTCAATTAATAACTGTGGAAGTGCATTTAGAACACTAAGTTGAGAGCAAGCAATAAGCTTGAAATGCTAAAGAAGAAGAAGACATACAGCGAGCGAGTTGGCCAGATAGGAGCTCAAACCCTGCACGGCACCCGCCAGCGAGATAAATGAAAGATAGCTGTCCTCCAGCTGTTCATCCTTGGCAACACTCATCACGGTTTCCAGAATTCGGTGCTGGTGCGCATCGCTTACGCATTCCGGGAATTATTTAGCCATCAGTTCGAACCTTCTCTGCTGGAAGCGGTTGGTTAGCTTTCGCTGATCTAACGCCCTCACCATGTCCCCCATCAGCTGCGACATGTCAAAGTTTTCAACCAGGCACCTGTAAACAAATAGATCCTGGATGACGATCGTGGCCAATATGCACTCCCAGGTACTTACCGACGACGACTGCACATAATGGATGCACTCACAAACGATCTTTTCGTCGTGCTTTCGAACGAGTTGAGTCCGGAACAAATCGAAAATCTGCATATTAGCTTTCGGGAAGCATTCGGCAGCTTCGATGCTGTTCACTATGATCACTGTTTTTCCTGTAAAACTTTGAAAAAAGTTAAAAATATGTGTCCTTTATACAAACAGTAGACATATACCAGATTAATGAATAATAGAGTGAGCTTTCATAAATCCACTTACCCATGGTTTGACTTTCAGCCTGTTTTATGAACATGGGTAAAAGTTACTCCATTTTGGGTTAATCCAAATAAGCGTGAAGTTTTGCACATATAAACACTAAACTAGTGTTATTCCACCAAACGAACCCGGGAAGGAAAATGTGTGAATAGGGGAGATAAAAAAGCAAAATTTCATCAATTTTTACCCATGCACTAAAAAGTTAAACACAAAAGAAAGTGTTGCATTTTTCTCGAGTACAATCCTTAACATTGACATGGAGGGTGTGATTCATAGAGCGGGGATAGACACGAATGGCAAGATGTTCAGAAAGTCCGTCCAACTTTTTGGCTTCACCAACTGGCACGCAACTTTGAGACGATGGCGGAACCATCACACGTCACACTTAAGGCTGAATCTAGTAGGATTGGGCTTGTGATTAATGCGTTGAAAACAAAATACATGAAAGAAAGAGGTTCTCGAGAAGATAATGTTAGTCTCCCACCAAGAGTTCAAATCGACGGTGATGAAATTGAGGTGGAAGAAGCATTCGTTTATCTGTGTTCATTGATGACCGCCAATAATGACACCAGCAGAAAAATACAAAGGTGCATTGTGGCTGGCAATCGTGCCTACTTTGGACTCCGAAGAACGCTACGATCGAACAAAGTTTGCTGAACTACAAAATTGACCATCTACCTGACATTAATTAGACCGGTAGAACTCTACGGCCACGAAACATGATTAATGCTAGTAGAGCACCAACGAGCCTTTGGTGTCTTTGAACGGAGGGTGTTGCGTACGATCTACGGTGGATCGCAAATGGAAGACAGAATTGCATCAGTTGCTGGGAGAACCTCCCATCGTACACACCGCTAAAATCAGTCGACTACGATGGGCTGGGCATGTCGTAAGAATGTCGAACGGCAGCCCAGTTAAAATGATTCTCGAAAACGAACCGACAGGCACAAGAAGAAGAGGCACGCAACAAGCAAGGTGGAGCTCATGTAGAAGGCGACTTTCGGACCCTTCGCAGACAGCGAGCCTGGCGAAGTGCAGCCATGGACCGAATAGAATGGTGACAACTTCTGTATACAGCAGAGGCCACCCCGGCTTTGGTCTGATTGGTAAGGTAAGTTGTGAAAAAGAACGGGGTTAGGTTGCGAACCAGTAGTTCCATCGAGGAATGAAGTGGGGTTTTGAAGAGTTTGTTGGGTTTTTGAAGAATTTGAAGTGTTCTGGAGAAAGTGGTTTGTTTTTTTTTTTTTTTGTTTGGTTGTTCTTTAATGTTTTTTTTTTTTTTTTAATATTTGAGTGAGTTGGGTTTGGGGGGGTGTAGAGTTGTTTTTTTTTTTTGTATTTTTATCGCTGTCAGTTTTTGGAAAATTGGAAAAAAATGGCGTCACCCGAAAATCAACGTCGCGAATTGATTTTGCGCATGCACGTGGAAAATCCTCAACTCTCGTCGGGACATCGGAAAACAACTCGGAATCGTGCAGTCAACGGTGAGTCGTGTGACTAAACGTTACTACAAAACTCTGAGCATCGAACGGAAGGAGAAATGCGGTCAGAATGGATGTTCTATTAGTGATCAGGATCACAAGCTTATCGTGAAAGCGTTTAAGCGGAATCCAAATGCTTCGGTCGGGGATGTGGCCATAAAGTTGAATCTGTCCAAGTTTTTCGTTCAGAGAGCTAAGGACTGTGAGGGACTGCATTCGTACAAAGTGCAAAAGGCTCCAAATCGTGACGAACGGCAAAATACGGTGGGAAAGTCACGGGCCCGGAAACTGTACCCCCAGATGCTGACGAAGCCTCATTGTCTCATCATGGATGATGAGACTTACGTCATGGCAGACTTCTGGCAGCTTCCGGGTCTGCTGTTCTTCACCGCCCAGCACAAGTTTGATGCTCCGGAGGAAGTAAGGAAGTAGAAACTTTCAAAGTTTGCCAAGCAATACATGATTTGGCAAGCGATCTGCTCATGTGACAAACGGAGTGCGCCGTTCATGACTACCGGAACTATAAACGGGGAGCTCTGCCTCAAGGAGTGTCTAGGAGAGTCTGCTTCCTCTGTTGAAGCAACACGAGGGCCCTATGACCTTCTGGTACTATTCAAATGTTGTCCTGGAGTGGTACCCAAGGACATGACCCACCCCCCACGCACCGGAACTAAGGTCCATCGAAAAATACTGGGCTATTTCAAGCAGGTACTTCGGAAGCATTCCAACGAGGTCAAATCTGAGGAGTAAATATGCCAAAAGCTTACTAATGGGTTTTATTTTATTCTCTGAAAGTTTGAAAAGGACCGGTCAACTAGGTAATTTTCTACAGCGTTTTTTCCATGATGCAATTCGATGTGGGACACCCTTTAAAGTGTAATCGGTATTTTCAAGGACCGGAGTGCTTCCTCGAGTGAAGGCCAACTTCAAAACGTTGAGCGCTGTGTCACACATCAAATCGGAGCCATCGATGGTTGATGGAAAACATGAAGTTCTGGTCGAAATATTTCTGCCCCTCTAGCGGTCCGGACCATAACTCGTAGGGTTATTTGATTTGAGCGTATGTTGAAGCACAAGCCTGAAAAACATCTCACCCTAATGTCCCTGAAGTCTGTCATAACGGGCATATTGCAGTCGATGTCGGAGGACCACGTTCGAAAGACGTGTTCTAGCTTTCGGCGTCGTCTTGGGAATATCATTGATAAAATGGTGGACATATCGAGTGAACTTGTTTGAAAGGACTCAATGACGATTAATGAACTCTAAAATATTGATGTTATTACTTTAAGAAGTTGACAATAGAGCTTAAAAGAAATACCATAAATTTACGCATTTTTTCCTGTCGCACCCTGTAGCCCAGCACTTTAGTGCAAGATGTTCGGAATTTGGAAAACAAATAAGATGTTTGTTTGAGTTTTAAAAACTTTGAAATTCTGGGACCTTCTTAGAAGAGTACAAGCTAAGGCAGCTGGCGGACGTATAGAAGTTTGGATAGTAATTCAGGAATTCAAAGAGCACTTTGTAAATATATGCATAATACATTGACAATTTCTAATTCCTAGGTATTCAAGATGAAACTTTAAAAAAATCGACATTACTTATTGTTTAAAGTTTCATTTCGATTCAAAAAGGCTTGCCCAAAACCTAGGGGGAAATACAAACGCAAACGCAACGCATCCGTCGTGGGTAATCCTAAGGAATAGAAAACCAACCCGACATGCATAAGCAATATAAATTTACATTTAGGTGACGTTTAGGAATGGTAAACAATCGTGGAAATACATGAAAAGATCAAGCTTTTTGAAAGTTTTGTTTGTCGCATTTGTACTCAACTTAAGTGATCCTTCTAAAAATAATGAGTTATTATAACATTTATAGATTTGTGTTTTAAGCTCTTGTCATTGTGTTCCTTCTTCAGTACTACAAAAGTGACGTGAGCCTTTTGCAATCTAAAATTAGTGAAAAAACTTCAAAGTAAATTTAACCTAAAACGTCATAAGACATATTTTACTTAGATACATGCCGTCCAGATACTCAAACCCTCCTATTATTCCCCCAGGTCAAGCGCCAGGAGCACATCTACGAGTTCATAATGACGGAGAAGCATCACTGCCAAACCCTACTAGTCATGCAGAAGGTGTTCGTCGAGAGCCTGCAGAAGCACTTCAGCCACCTGAACCTGGAACGGATGTTTCCGCGGCTGCTCGACCTCACCGAGCTCCATACGGGCTTCCTGAAGAAGCTCCGGCTGAAACAGCGCGAGCACCACATCGTCGACAGCATCGCCGACATCCTGTTGGACTTCTTTTCGGCCATGTCGGCGCAGAAGCTGAAATCGGCCTACGGAGAATTCTGCTCCAACCACCGTTCGGCTCTGAGTACCTTCAAGTGCTACATGACCGGAGACAACACGTTCGCCGAGTGGTACAAGCACTGTCAGCAGAATCCGCTGCTGAAGAAGAAGGGCATCCCGGAGTGCATACTGTTTGTGACGCAACGGTTAACCAAGTATCCGCTGTTGATCGATCCGCTGCTCAAAAGTTCCCGGGAGGACAAGATCGAGCAGGAAAAGCTCCAGAAGGCGATGCAGCTGGTGAAGGAAATTTTAGTGGACGTGGATGCCCGAGTGGCGGACAAGGAGAAGGAAGACCGTCAATTAGAAATCTTCAAACGAATCGATGCCAAGTCCTATGCGATATTCAAGAAGGATAAGTTCAAGAAATCCGATATTATTTCCAGCAATAGGAAGCTGAAGTTAGTAGTGAGAGTGGGTTGGCTTTGAGGATTGTTGATCACGATGGTATCATTTTTTTTTACAGATTCGAAGGGGTGGCCACGCTGATGCAGGGCAGATCAAAGATGCAGACTGTTTTGGTGGTAGTCCTTTCTGACTGCTTGTTCTTCCTGCTGGAGAACTCCCACAAATACTCGTTTTTTACTCCGGAAAATAAGGTACTGAATCCTTGATCGAATGTTTAAGGGTCATTCCAGGATTTCATAAATTTTCTTTTGTTTAAAATAGGCCGGAGTTGTGTCGCTGCAAAAGTTGCTGATCCGTGAGAAGGCTGGTACGGAATCGAGAGGAATCTACATAATCTCGTCCAACCCGGCGTACCCGGAGATGTTCGAGCTGAAAGTGCAAAATCCAAAGGATAAGAATGTGTGGATTCAATCGATAAGGTTTGTAGAAAAGTCATATATGAGTTTGTTGGAGGGTGAGACTGATTTCCCATCATTGATAGAGCTGCCGTTTTGGACTGTCCGTCGGATGAATCCGAGGTGGAGGATTACATGACTGCTGAACAACGCCAAAAACTGATAGATGCTAAGCAAGCCAACATTCGTGAGATTATCTGTGAGTATTTGAGCGTGACAAAGACAGCTAACGTTAGAGTAGTATCTGATTTGTTGTAATGACCGAACCTGAGATGACTTTTGAATCTATAAACAAAACGGGTACTCTTCTTAGAGTACTGAACTATTCTCCGAGCATGAACGATATCGTTGAAGAACATTTCCCATGTAACAATTTTGGTTTTATGAGGGTACTGAAGACCGTTATTTGAACTTCTAGAATGCTATAAAACCTTGATAAAACCAACAGTTGGGTTCTGTTTGATGTGCAAATATTACCAAGTATCAAATACCTGTGTTGAATGTAATTCTGTTCAATGATTGCAATTGGCTTGGAAATGACGGCTGATTCGATTCCTAACTGCTAGAACTAGATGTAATTACTAAAACTAGACATTGTGCTTGTTCTGTTTCTAATCACTTCCATTATTGCTAAAGCGATGGGGACGACCGAATTGGAAGGTAAACCTGTGGTGATAAACCCTCTTTTATGTAGTAGTATTTTTCTGTTGAGAGTTTCCAATGCACTCTCTGTATTAGTAGCTGTAATCTCATTTGTTTGTTTTCTACAAACCCAAGAAGTTCGAAACCTAAAGTCCCCGATCTTCTCTCCCACCAATAGGCAAAATGAGGCAAAAAGACTTTGAACAGGCAATTCTGCTGGAAGAGAAGATCGCCCTGCAGTTGAGCCTGCTGCTGGACAACGAGCACAATACGGAACAGCTGGGACCCACGGTGGAAGCATTTATCTCCAACTACGGCTCCTACCGGGATCTGGTCTCGGATGACTGTGATACGATAGAAATTTGGAAACGCGTGTTGAACACGATCCAGGAGATAAGCACCCTCGCCGCCTCCCTGTACACGGCGGCCACCGGACTTCCTCTGTCCCGGTCCTGCAGTTCGGTCGGCGAACGGCAAAGCGAGGTGTACATTTCGCCTACATTACCAAAGCGAGCGGAGACATTCGGAGGATTCGACGAGCGGCGATCCAAACAACAGCAGTGCATAACGAATTCATCACGCGATGCCGTTCTGTCAACCCTCTCGGCGGGATATTTCACCAATCGGGAGAGCTACGAAAAGCGGGAATCTAATGCCTCGGAGTTTGACGGGGGACCGTTCTCTCCTGGAATACAACACGCCCCAGTTAAACTGAATTCGGACGGATTGACCACCGAACAAGCGAAGGACAACAACTATGCAGCGCTTCACGTATCCCACCATCTGCACACATTGCTGTGCATAATCTCCCAACAGATGACAACGATTCAGAGTCTGCAGCACCAGTTGAACTCGTTCCGGGAGAATCCGAAGAACATGTATCGACACAACGATCAGCTGGAAGAGCTTCGCAATCTACAGGACAAACTACAGGAGGAGAAAACAGCCTGGCAGAAGCAGAAAGACACAGAAGAACGTGAACTGGAAGAGCAAAGACGGTCGCAGAAGACGTTGCAGGAGCAGATACGGGCCGAACAGGAAGATATCAAGCAGCAACGAGAACAGCTGTACCGTAAGATGGAAATTCTTTCCAGTCAGGGACTATTGTTGTCACCCAGTGTAAGTTGAACGTGTGTTTCGGGAATTTTGAATTCGTTTGATAAGATTTTCTTGCTCTGAAATAGGTGGCGCTACCAGTTTCCGGCGGCGTGATGCCATCGCAGCACGATGAACAGCCCAGTAATAGTGAAGAGTACCACGTGGATAGTGCAGTAATGGCGGCCGGGGCCGGCTCTCAATCTGTAATATCAACCATCGATCGAAGAAAGGACAAGTGGAGAACTGCTAGCAGTAAGATGTTCTTGCATTGACATATCTGAGTTTGTCACTAAACGATGGTTCTTCATTTCAGTTAACAAATCTCCTCCCGTGAATCTGGTCAGTGCAACAAATGCACCAAAAATAAACGCAGCTTCCATCAAACAGCAGCTGCCGTTGAAGTTGTCCTCGCTGTCAAGGTGGGTTTAATTTGCGGTATATGTCGGCAGAAGTCAATCATTTAACAACTCGATTTATTTTTCAGCTCAAAACCCAGCTCCAACAACAACTCGATCTCGTCGCCCAGTGGAAGTAGTCCGAGTCTGATGAACAGCAGTAGTGTCGGGGTAACGCAGATGTTTCCTCTCAAACTAGCCGATAAGAAGGTAGAATGCTCGCAATTTAGGTTTGAGTTCGCCGAATTTTAAAGGAAAACAATTGATCTTTCAGCAGATAAACTCGAGCTTACCAAATCACTCACGAACCGGTAGCAGCCCTGCCGTGATCCAGCAACAGGTACCGGTTCAGACGGGTAATCCAGCCACGAGGTGAGTCGAACAAAATTTTAATATGGAACCCCACAATTCCGATCAAAGCAGACTGTTTTAACTAGAATATCAATTGTTTTGGTCTTCCTTCACAAGTCGATGAACTGCTGATGACTTTTTTTTTGTTGGAATTTGATGAATATTTTAATTTAAGGACCTGTGCTTTATCTTTTCATGATTCAGATCATGTATTTATTTCAGAAACAAAAACCATCTAGAACAGGAGTAGAGGTCTTTATTAAGCTTATTTGCTATCCTTTTGGTCAGGATGTAAAGATAAAGCATTTTTAAGAAATTTTCTTGCTCACTAGCGCCGCGTAATGCTAACATTCTTAACTAATAGTCACGAACGAAAAGGCCTTGATCTAATAGACCCCTTTGTCGAAGACAGAAGCCGTCTAGATGGTCAGGATTACGAGATATACCAAGTTGGAACCAGTTACATCAAACTTGATACACTACGTATTTTATGTACGCGGACACGTCTCGAAAAATCGCATTCTACCGCGTTATTTGAGGTGGATTCGCCACCAGGTGGCAGGCTAATTGCATGAAACATCTCTAAAATCAGTCCAATTATTTGATGCATACGTTAGGTGCTCAAACTTTTTTTTCCTTAAGATTCATGAAATCTTTGAAGGGTCTTGAGGTTGTGTAATGTTTTCTCTAGTCCAGCTGAATTTGGCGAAATTAAAAAAAAAAGTATTCTCGTCAATTCATGCCATCGTAACTTCAACAAATGATCTTTCGTCTACGAAGCATCAACATGAAAAAGAAATGAACAAATAATCTTCTTAATTCGAAGAACACTTCCTTCCAATTGTCAACATCTCTTATTTCAACTCAATCCTTTTTCTCCCCCTGTGCAGAACCAACACTTACCCGAAAATCCCAGAACGATACCGACTGCGAAGCTCGGACAACTACCAATCCCCGCAGCACCACTACGGCGTCAGCAGCAGCTCGCAAACGCATCCGCACTCGCCTTCATCGCCGTCGCCTTCGCACACATCCTCGCACCGATCGGCGTCGATCCACGAGCAACACCTGCAGCAGCACCAATACCACAACCCACATCATCAGTATCAACAGCAGCAGCAGCAGTTCCACCCGCAACACCACTCGATGCACACGACTCCGCTTTCCTCGCGTCACTCCAGCCTCCAGTCGCCTCCGCCGGTGGGTGGCTCGTCCTCGTCCCCAGCCGATATCGGTAACATCGTCGGCGGTGGCGTTGGGGGCAACAGCAGTAATAACAACAATGGCAGCAGCAAGAAAGACTCCACCAAGGGCAAGGAGGAAGAGGTAATCTATTTTTGATACATGCCAGTCGAGGTCGAAATATAATCACGTGGACATTCTGGACTGGATGCTGCTGTTTGCACTGGTCGTCTCGCTGCTACTTTACGTTGTGATTCTGATCTTCAGACTGATCTTTCCCGTGTGATCTCACTCAGTTACAGTTACATCTTTGACTCGGGAGGATCCCCGGTGGAACCTTTTGACCATGGTGGGATTTTTAGGATTAATTGTGTACAGAAAGACGAACTACTGAGATCAATCAAATTGATACACGATTGTACAAATATGTAGTTTTGGTTCCACTTGGCTGGGGATAACCTTCCGAAATTTCTCGCAATGCCACGTGCAATTTCCTTTCTTTTTTAAGTATTACTTTTCGGCTCAACTGCTCTTCGTTTAGAGCAGTTTGAAGCGATTCAACTTATGGCCTATCTTGACAAAAAAAAAAAGAAAAACAACAGAAGCAAATGAACGAGAAAGGTGGATGATAAACGACTTAAGTGAAATGAAAATAAACTCAAAGACTCATAAAATACGTGTACTTAAAAAAAAGTATTATAAACCATCAGAGTTAAGACGTAGTGGGATTCGTTAGAGATGTTAAGGAAAAACTTGTTTGACTAGTAATTCACATATCTGTTTATGTTTAGAAAAGCAAAAAAAAACATACAAAAGAGTGGGTTTTCGTAGAGAGAATGTGACGTTTTCCAAATCTATTCTCTTGGCCGATCCATTTCGCGTTCGATATCACTTCCGAATACGCACAGCTACGAGTTCTATCAATAAGAACTTCCCATTCCGCTCATTTTAATTAGTCGAAGGATGATAAACATTCCACCTCGATCTTAATTCTTTCGTGATGGTAAAAGTGTTGTACTTATTTTGACCGTTAAAGAAAACACAACAAAAAGACTCGAAAAATTACATAACTTGTGTGTATATGTATATAGAAGTAATGGTTATCTCTAGTTGTACATTGAAAATCATAATAAGAAAGCAACAGTAGCGAAGGTGTGAGAAAGCTCTACATTCGCTGGAAATCGAAACAAACATAAATAATCCGAATGACGAATGAATATAGCAAAACCACTTCAAACCAACAAACAGTTAAAAAAAACAAAAAAAAAAACAAAAATACAAACTCTATTTCCGTTTCCTATTAAGCGTTTCTCTCGTCTCATGTGATCAAGTTGTTAGTTTTTCTATACATACACACACAAATCAGCCGATGTTATATTATAATAACAGAGACAGAGAGGAGAATACAAAGCAGACAAACAAAAATAAACAAGAGTGTTGCATTTATAGCGGTTAGTTTTCACCGAGCGCGTATTTAAATTACTTACTATACATACTCTATATTTACCAAACTATACAAAACTATTACGGATAACAAACAATGTTACGCTAGATACTCTCAAACTAGCATTGCTAATTCAACAAATTTTAAAGAGACTGGAACTGGTTTAAGGTTGAATTCGAAAACAAAAAAGAGTAAAAAAACAAAACAAACACTCACACACTGAATACGATTAGTGTTAATGAACGTACCTACTGCAGATTACCACACACAAACATGGTTCAAACCTGAAACTGATCTTTTAGCTTGTAGACAACTGGAACACAAACACACAGACTTACACAAAAACACAGAAACACCCCGATTAAGTTTGGTTTCGCGAGGTGTCTTGGAAACATTGATCAGAGTCGTCTGCAGCGTCAACGGTTCAGACATGTTCCTTTTTAGCAATTTTAAGAATAGGGTGGTTTTTTTTGATCAATTAAGAGTCAGGCAAAATATATAATGAGATGTGATACGTAATTTTTTATTCGATTCCACGACCCCCTCTATCAAGGATTTTTAAATCTACCCAGAGCTTAGAAATAGGTGGAGATCAATTCTTTAAAGAGTATCAAGCAGTCAATTTTTGGATTCTTTTGAAATCCAATCAGTTGATTAATTTTTTTTTTGCATAGGGATTTATCATGACATAGAGCGTGTGATGCAAAATGTTTGAAGAAAATCTATTTTCCATTGATCACACATTCAAAACAATTGCCTATGCCTATGTTTTAGGAGAATTCAAGGATTTTTTTTATAGTTTGAAAGTTGCTTTGCATGTTTTTTAAAATCCTCCTTGCGTACATTATTTCATAATAGTTAACTTAGTGCTGACCACCAAATCTGTTTTTTGTATAGCAATATACTGCGGACTTCAAACATTTTTGACGCAAACATAGCATAACAAAAATTAATATTTGTTTTTGGCAGATGTGTAGTTCTAGTAAGTAAGTATGAATGAACAATATAAACGTTTATCAAATATAAAATGAACACGCGTAAAAAAAGCGCTTTGTGGATATGTTATATTGTTCGCCATTCTGCGCACCAGTTTTTGGAATGTTTTATAAGGAGTGTATCGAAAATAAGCTATCCACAAACTTTCTGTCAAATTATGTTGAAAACCGATATTTTATTCATACAAAAAATTGATCCTTTATTGTACGAGGTTAAACTTGAACATAATGAAGACCGAATGAAATTTAAGTTATTCCTTCACGAATTTTCGAACTTTGGATCGAATGCTCTTCATCAAGTTCCGGACAAGTGTTGCATCGCATTTTTTGGACGCTTGAGCTTAAATTTTTTTGAACTCCTGCATGTTCCCAGCTGCCTTACCAGTCTTCTTGAAGACCCTCTTCACGATTGCCCAGTAACGTTCGATGGGTCGAAGCTGAGGGCAATTTGGTGGATTGATATTTTTCTCAACGAAATCTATACCCTTTTCCGCAAGCCAATTGAGAGTGGTTTTGGCATAGTGAGCCGACGCTAAATCCGGCCAAAACAGTGGAAGTGTACTATGCTTCTTATATAAAGGCAACAATCTCTTCTGGAGACACTCAGTATTGTAAGTATTGTGGACCTGGAAGGGTTTTTGAGTCCTCCTTTACATAGGTCTCATCGTCCATCAAAACGCATACATCCGGACGCTGCAAAAGACGCGAATACAATTTCCGGGCCCTTGTTGCTGCTCGCTTCTTCTGTTCTGCACTTTGTTTCGAGATTTTCTGCTTCTTGTAGGTCTTCAGGTGGTTTCGCCTCTTGATACGCTGGATCATTCCGACACTCGTTCCTGCTTTTTTGGCAAAATCACGTATTGACATTGATTTGTTCTTCATGATTAGAGATACCACTTTCTGCTCCAGTTTCGGGTTGGGAGAACCGGGTTTTCTGCCTCTTCCTGGTAGCTCATCCAAAGAATAGTGTTCCCCGAACTTATTAATGATGCTTTTAACACTCGCATGATGAATTCCAAACCGCTTCGCCAATTTTCGCATAGTAATACCCTTCTCACTTAGCCATGCGTCCAGAACCTTAATTTTCACTTCCTTTTCAATACGCGACATTTTGAAAACGCAGAATTTGAACCGCACAAATAAGTAAACAAAAGAAAGCTGACAGTCAAACGCACAGCATGCAGTGTTCAGAGCATAAAAAACCATCCCAAATACATGCGTACAACGCAAATGTATGTGGATAGCTTATATTCGATACACTCCTTATTCTAGGTTCCTAATTCTGCGCATAAAAAAAAACTTCGTGTTATGCTATTTTATTTTATTTGGAATAATGTATGAGCGAAATCCATCATCTTTTCAGTTTTATTCCTGCCTACTTAGCATCTGTTTAGTTTTAACCACTTGCGTCCAAAAGCTCTCTCACCGAACGGATTATTGGACTTGCGAGTTATACCAAGATAATGTGCCACGGATGTTTTTAAACGTTGGATATCTACCGGCAAGCCGACCTTTGATGAAAAATTCTCCTCTTCCTTGGTTATAACAATTGGTTAACCTGGACGACGACAAACGAAACCGTGGGCTAGCGCAGCTCTCAATGTGCTTGCTGGGACATTTTGTGTTATGGATGCCTTTCGAATAGAATAACCTCTGTTCACCATCGAAATAGCCGATTCGGTTTGCTGAGGAGTTAAGAGCATATTTTTCTTTAAGGGACTAATTTTGTAAACAATGTATAAAGAACATACGGTCAAAATTAGTTCCTTTAGTCGGAAGATTGCTTCTTTTATTGCAGAAATCCTTTGAGATGAATGGAAATCCACCACAATTATTTTGAAAATACTCACATGTAGCACTTGGCACAGAAAAACATAAAAAATCATTTCTTTTTGTACACAAATAATCTATTGTTCACTATTTTTCAATGTAAAAGACATGTCTGAAGCTTTTGGATGTAGTCCTTGCTATTCATTTTGTATGGCTTGAAAGCAAGGTCTAGCTTACCAGATGCACATAATGCTGCCCAAACCCCGCATGAACCGCCACCGAAATTCTGGGTCGCAGGTAACCAATAAGCAGTTCCAAAGCGTCTTAACGGCAGCCTTTCCAGCAATAAAAATCGCCTTAAATTCAACATAAATGCCGCTTTTGGTCCAATATATGGCTACTTTACTCCTGTGCTATGGTAATGCTTCATTAATGCTTTTTTTTTTCATTCGAAATGCCTATTACAGGCTACAAGCATTTAAATAGCTTTTGAAATTCAACTTTACAACAGATAGCATTCAAGATGCTGATATAATGCTAATATAATGCTTGTAGCATCTGAAATGCAGATTTAGGGTTGATTTACTGCATATGCTAATGCTTATTGGTTACCTGGGTATTGTTCTTCTAAAGACTGTATGCGATGAAATTTGGACACACAAAATAGGTCACCAAAAATTTTCCTTGAGCCCGATTCTTTTCAAACTTTCTGGAAATAAAGTACTACTAAATGGTTAAGTTTTGACATCATTGGTTTATTGAACCTCTTCTCCCAACCCAAATGCCCGCACCTTTGCCTTGACCCCTTTCATCAAATTTTGGGCAATGATAGGACCGACTTGCTTACTTACTTTTAACCACACTTTCTTTAGTTCAAGTTCATTTTCTATCAGTTTGGGAGTTTTAACGAGCTTTGCCTTCACGATTGCCCAAAATTTTTCAATTGGGCGAAGTTCCGGAGTGTTTGGAGGGTTGACGTCTTTTGGTACAAAAACTACATTATTATCTTTGTACCAGTCTAAGACGGGCCGGGCATAGTGGCAAGATGCCAAATCCGGCCAAAACAGTGTCGGGCCATCGTGAGATCTCAAGAAGGGCAGAAGTCGTTTTTGGAGGCATTCGTCCTTGTAGATTTGTCCGTTGACGGTCCCAGAGGTGATGAAGGGCTGACTCATTTTGCCACATCCGCAGATCGCTTGCCAGACAAGGAATTTTTTGGCGAATTTCGACAGTTTCTTCTTCCGTACACTCTCCGGAACGGTAAACTTAGAGGTGGCGACGTAGTGTTCCTGTCCTGGCATGGTGTCGGCTTTAATGTAGGTCTCATCGTCCATCACAATGCAGAACGGTTTTGTGAGCCACTCCCTGTACAGTTTTCTTGCACGAGTTTTGGCCACCGAGTTCTGTTTATCGCTCCGGTTCGGTGCCTTCTGGACCTTGTACACATGTAATCCAGAACGTTTCCTTGTTTTCTGCACAGAACAAACTGAAACTTTCGCCTTTTTCGCAACATCCCTGATCGGAATGTTGGGATAACGCTTAAATTGGTTCAATACCATCCTGGCCTTCTCCGGATTTGATGTGCCACGTTTTTTGCCTCTACCATTTTTCCGCTTGGTTGTCTTACGGTCCTTGAACGTTTTGATCACGTGAGATACGGTTGAATGTGCGATTCCGAGCTGTTTTCCGATCACTCGGCCGATTTTCACGAAACTCATTACACAATTGACACAACACAATGAAATACATTCAGTTAAAATTTCAATAATTTTTACCCACACGCTTAAAAGTTACGAACAATTGCGTGTGTCCAAATTTCATCGAATACAGTCTTTATGAGACATCCGACTAAAAAAGAACTGCCCCAGAGCAGACCTATCTGAATTAGCGACTACAGGTTCAGTTAAGGGTTAAGCTAAAATCGTTAAATCCTTCAATGATCACTATTTTTCTTTATAAACATTAATTTTCAAGAGGGTTGCCAACCCCAACCCCAAGAGGGTTAAAAAAAAATGGTGTGCTTGATCGGGTAATGCCTTTCAAAATAGCACTCCGCTCAATTTCAACAGCTTCTAGTCAATTTTCACGGCCTGTCGTACTCTAACGGAACCATTAATACTTTCTTTTAATATCTTTGGTTCTAGCAGAAATTGCTGTCCACTCCTAGGGTCTCATGTTGATGAGAAGGTATTTCCTTCAAAACATAATTAATTTTCCTCCTGGTTGCCCCTCACCCCAGGCGGTCTGGTATCAATTCTAGTCTGCGTTGGCGATGTTGGGATTTTCTGAGACGAAAAATCTCTGATCACGTCTTCGTTCGGATGGGAACTAAAGCCGTTGGTCCCGGTCCATGAGTTGATGGGTTCGATATGTAGGGTCCAGGTCGTCTCCCTGGCGTAATGAACCAACGAACGTAACGAAACGAAGCGTAACGAACGAAAGTCACGTAAATGCGAAACATCAACAATCTATATATATAAAACAGAGTGGCATACGTAAGACCGCGCATAACTCGAGAACGGAACGTCCGATTAAAGTTGCCTGTTTTTGTTCTGTTTGGCTACGCCTTTTGTTCTGTTCTAAAATGATAGATTTTCAATACGTTATGTATGGTATTTGATCGAGTTATCCTTGACTTGGATCGAAGATGACGTTGATAGTCCACCTGACATTGCGCAATTTCATAAGTGTCCTTATTGTTCTGCTTTTGGTTAATGGTAGTGGTCCAGCTCCGTTCGAGTCGCTTCGGACTCAGCGGTCAGCGGTCCGCAATTGCTAGAAAACGGCACTCATTGGGAGTCAACTCTTGACGATGCCATTGTTACTGCACCTGCGAATCAAATTCGTACCCTGTTTGCGATCATCATTTCAACATGTTTTCCATCAAATATAGTGGAATTGTGGAACAAATACAAGGATGACATGGTTGATGATATTTTACGTCGAGCTCGCACAACCACTTTGAATTACGAGCAGGAAATTAACGATGAGATGCGCAACGAGGCGCTGATTTTGATCGAATACATGTGTTTGCTCATGTGTGGCAGTTTGTTGTCCAAATTGTGCAATACACATTGCATTCAATCGAGAGTTGGAGCATGAACGAGAATATAATCATGACGCTTTGAGACAAGTGGTTCGAACAAACGTACCGTTGTTGACTTCTCAGCAAGAGGACGTTTACGACATTTTGATGAAAGCGATTGACGACCGAAATGGCGGCATTTTCTTTATCTTTACTATTGGCTTCGGTTCGCTCAAGAACAGCCACATTGTTGGAAGGCGATCGAGAGGCTCATTCTGCGTTGAAGCTGCCGTTGAATCTCCAACTGATTGACGAACTGACATGCAACATTTCGAAGAATTCGGCAATGACGAAAGTGTTGCAGTGTTGTAAGATCATTATCTGGGACGGATGCACAATAGTTAGCACTCGATCGAACTATGCAAGATCTGCGCAGTGACTCGAGACCTTTTGGGGCAATGATTTTGTTGCCAGGTGTTTTCGACAAACAGTACCTGTCATTACACACGTCTTAAGCTTTCGTATTTGGGGCGATATGAAAAGAAGCTACAGTTGACGACAAATATGCGAATTGCCTTGCAAAACGATCCGTCTGCCGAGATTTTCTTGAATCCATTGTTGGCGATTGGCAATGGATTGATTTCGTTCCCGCCGAATGTCTGCCATTTCACAACGACGAAAGAGGAACTCATTACGAGTGTTTTCCCAAACATCGTCCAGAATTAGGAGAACCACGATTGCTTAAGTGCACGTGGACAATAAGGTTCATTCAACTTAATTGAATGTGTGACTAATCCGGACGAAGGAACCATTTATCCAACAGAATTCCAGAATTCATTGGATTTACCAGGATTACCACCATATAATTTAAGACTGAAGATTGGATATGTTATCATCATGCTCCGGAACCGCAATCAATCGAAATTGTATAATGGAACGAGATTGGTCGTATAACAACCCAAGAATCAAGCAATGATACTCAAAGGCAAATTCAAGAACGAGGAAGTGGTTGTCTGGGTCTTCCGCTGTCATCCGCTGTCGATGCCGAGTTCCTGCTGATAGCAAGTCCATAATTGATGGTAAGCTCTTCTATTAATTTTCCGGTAAATTTTCCCTTGCCGCTGAGTCCATTTGAGACATTCCGATCGTCCGATTTCTTATCGGATGTGCAATCGGGTGGAGCACTACTTAGGCAGTGGACTTATTTCCGCCAATTATCGCTATTACTCAGCCGTATTTATACATATATAACAATCATCGTTCGAGCAGAATACGGTTAAATACTATCCAAGATTACCGGGAATAATGGGTCCACTGCTGAGAAAGTGCCTCACTCTATCAAAGTTGTTAAAAGACACAATGAATCAGTAGTTTGTTTAGTTTATCAGCAACATACCTGTCAGAAAAAAAAAAATTAATCCGGTTTATTTTGCGAGATTATGCTAGGTCGGTTTAAAATCTTATACTATCACATGTATATGCTTAGTTAACGGGGGAAGCTCATATGCACAGAGACAAATTTGAAATTTGGTGAATTCGTCCATTTTCATGGTTATTGTAACCATTATTTGCAATAGTCATCTTGATCATGATTTAATGTCGGCATAGCGATAGAATCTTTCTCAGAGTCGTTTGGCATAAAGTCGTTTAGCATAAAGTCATTTGGCATAACAATAACTTGAGCTAAGTGGCCATTTGGCACAACATTCTTGAAATAATATAGAATCCAAGTGGTCATTTGGCATAATGACCATTTGGTATAATGTCATAGGCATAGGTGTTTATCCAGTTGTAATATTCCCTTCTTTTTAAATAAGCTGGACTTCAAAATATGCCATTCATAGGTTTTATGGTTAAAATTGAAATTTGAAAATCAAATGTTTTCTTCTCTGAAATAATCTCCCTTCTGAATTCATTAGGCTGTTCTTTGATTATTTTTTTTTAATTATTTTACAATCTATGATATAATTAGTATACTAAATAATTTATTTTTCTCTAAAATTTAAATTTATTTGTCAAAACCATAATGTCAAATGAAACTGGTTAATTGCTTAGAGATTGATCTAATTTTCTAGTATTTATGCCAAACTGTCATTTTGCCAAATGTATCTGATCAGGGATATCAATCCAAATAATCTTTCTCAAACTGCTCGGTGCCAATGCCAAAAGACCTTTATACCAAATGAATTTTGAATGTCTAAGTTATGCCAAATTATAATTTTGCTCACTGAACCTGAAGCAACTTTCATTTTCCGATATTTATGCCAAATGGTGTTTATGCCAAATGACCATAATATTTTTAATTTTTGCTCTGTTTTATACCAAATGGTAATTATGCCAAACGGCCTTTATGCCAAATGATCATGATTATTAAACATTTTATGCCAAATGACTTTATGCCAAACGACCTTATGCCATATGGGGTAGCCCCTAAGTTAACGAATCACTTATTTAGATGGTAAACATCTCGCAATCCAACTTTAACGCAGTTTCAAACTAGAGTTCGCACATAGAATTACGCAAAGAGTGTAGTCAAAGTACTTATCGAGCAGCACCTCGGAAATTCACACGGACAACTAAATGAAATTTGTGTTGCATATTCCTCTTTGCGTAGTGTTTATTATGAACTCTATTCCACACGTAAACACTCAAACATACAAACACACAAAGCAAGAACTGAAAACAAGACTAACCTTGGTTGTTACTGAAATCGTTAGCGTTAGTGTCAAAGTAAATTTACCATTACGAGCAAGCTTATCATACAAAGAAAAACCAACACTGTACCGTTGTAAGGATCGCTGGACAATATATTTAGCAAACAAAATATTTTAGAAGAACCACATCAATGGTCAGGTAATTGAATGAGTAAAAGCACACACACACACACACCTGCTCCACACGATTCAGTTCCATTCGCATTTAACAAAGCTCAACACAATCAATCCATCAAACATTTTCCACAAAACCGGATCAAAATCCTCTACTCGGGCATTACTTCGCTTCCCATTGTAGCATAGGAAACTTTTATTTGAACCCACTAGCCAACTCGTCGTATGAAAAGTTAGTACATGAAAGTATTATTAATTTATAAGTACAGCGGGCAGCTTGATGATGACGAAAAACAAAAACACTGAAGGAAATAGGTACTTATTTCACATTAAAATGTAAAAGAAAACTTCTTGACAATACAATTGTACTATTAATCTGAACGAAAACAAATCACCGTAAGTGACAGGATGCCGACACACGGAGATGCGCGAGTGTGTTAACAAAACGATAGGAAACTTTTCACAATCTCTAACTCACCCAACCGAATTCTACTGTATGTATGTATAGCGAGCAGGAAACAACTATAGAACTATTAAACAAACAGCAAACCATTTCCCTCGGAGAATGAAATAAGCAGAAAACTTTGTAAATAGTAGTGAACAGAGACTATTTAATGTTCCAGAGAACAGATATTTTTAAGAAATCTGGGTAGGAAAACTTAAAATTAAAAGAGAAAAACAGAATCAGATTATATATACACTCCCTCTGGCAAGGCAACTTGACCCAACAAAAAAAAAGACTTAATCTGCTCAACTCTTCTTACATCGCCACATGAGAAAAAAAAAACAGAAAGTGAGAAATCTAGCGACATTCCACCGGTTCAAACGTTCTCAAATTTTTACGCGCCTCAGTTTTCTCAATCCGTAAATTATCTCCAGATATTCAATCAAATCCATGATTGGCGTTCGCTCGATTAGCAGCCTTTCCAAAGGAAATTGAGGATGCAGCTTTATTTCAGTGTAGTTTTTTTTTTCAGGCATAGGCAGTATTTCCGGTTCTTTATTTTTTAGATTATTAAAATTGTTTTTAAGTTATTATTTATTTTACTCCAATAAATTATTTAAAACAGAATTCATCAGATAATGCCTTGCGATGCACATTGGTTACTCATCGAGATTCATTCATGAAAATATGACATCTCCATTTTAAAGGGTTTCGGATTAGTCAGGAAAAACACGCAACACGTGGTTTAATTAATGATAGAAAAGAACGTGTAATAACTTCTGATTGTGTACATTGAATGAAAGGTAACGATGGCTGCCGAATGACAGCTTTGCTATGCACAGTGCCGTACACAGAGAGGAATTTGATAGTCAATTTTACCATTATTGGGGGTTAGGATGACTATTGCAGTATAGTGATTTTGAACCGACTATGATCATGGTCAAAACTACCATTAAAAATAGTTGATGCAACATTTTCCATAATGTCGGAATAGTCCTTGTTACCATGATCATAGTCAAAAATGCCATGAACGTGGTAAATTCGACCATTTTCATGGTTATTGAAACCATTATATGCGATAGTCATCCTGACCATGATTTAATTGTCGGTACAACGATGAAATTTATCTCAGAGTAACTCAGAAGTGGGGGTGCAACGAGTGCAGTGGTTGCCAACCCAACACATTTCATGTAGCTTCTTTTCGTTCTGAAGTCTTGCCCACGTTGCTTTTGCGTTTGCGTGTTTTTTTTACGCTTCTTCCATGGGCTATCTGTTAAATGTACATCAAAGGAACACGCACACGTATCCATTGTGGGCAAGCCTTGAGAGTTGATAGCCACCGATTGAACGCAATCAAGAGTGTAAACTGTTTTTGAGAAGAAAAAAATCAGTCTTTTGAACTTGTTTTTAACCTGTCACAAAATGTAATTCGTCCTCCTGAAAGTGTTGCTGTGTTTCTTTGGACACGTTGACGAAGGGATGGTGAAATTCTAATCCCATCTTGGCACGATGTCCAGTATCAAACGTCTATAAAGGTGATAGCCCTGGAATCTAGCAAGTTTTCGTCGATGCTGGAGAAGAATTCTGCGACTGCTTAGAAAAACATCAACCACTTCCGAAGATGGTTATGTACAGTGGAATATTCAGTGGATAAATTTATGGTTTCGAGGGATTCAGACGCCGAACACGTAAAAAAAATAGCTGCTCAAACAGCGCGAGTACAAGGTCGACTTAGACTCGAAGCTCGGTTAAAACATGGTCATAAACAAAAGTACCCCATCGTCCCAATCCGGTGGATATTATCATACTACTGCAATGTGTGTGTGACTGCGTCTTGGAAGATTTGATAATTTTTTTTGGATCACATCAACAGAAAGAAACATCAACGTTATTTATGCATGCTGGTGAAGGTCGAAAGCAGTTCGCAGAATCAGGTTTGAGAGCGCCCGCTTAATGAAAAACATTTTGCTATATAGTCAAAACTATGTTTCGAATGTAAGATATATTTGTTGGTAGTTGGAAGATTGGTGGGGAAATTTCTCTTTGTCCGAAATGACAAAACAGAGACTTTCACAAAATAGAAAAAGCGTCCGTTTTATTGAATTCACGTTTTACAAAAAAAAAATGGAGTGGGTTTTTTTCTCTACACAGTTCTACACTGATGAACTAACAGCAGGGCTGCCAGTACGGAAATGGAATTATATGGAACAAGGTAAATGATTATCCAGGTGAACTAATTTCGACAACACTCCTCCTTTATCTTTACCTGATGTACCAATGAACTCGTCTCTGGTTAGTCCTAATTTCTTCGACAGCTTCAGGTTCCTAACTGTCCCCAACGGCTTCGTTAGCGCATCTGCTATCATCTCCTCCGAACATAAGTACTGCAGTGTTATCTCTCCTTTCTCACACAGATCGCGTACGAACATCTCCTTCGTCTCGATATGTTTAGATCGTTTACCTACCCGCTCTGAACGTACAAAGGCAATACATGATTTGATTATCTTCGCACAATACCGTAGGTTCCTGCTGTTTAAATCCTAGGTCAGCGAGTAGTCTTCGTAGCCATAGAACTTCCTGTGCTGCTTCACTAAGCGCGATGTATTCCGATTCCATCGATGAGAGGGCTACTATATTTTGCTGCTGGCTTCTCCAGGCAACCGCAGTGCCGCCCACGGTAAAAACGAATCCAGATGTTGACTTCCGTGTTTTGTGGTCCCCAGACCAATCTGCGTCGGAGTAACCCATCAGCTTTGGAGCAGATCCACTGAAATGCAGTTTCCAATCCATGGTTCCACGCAGATATTTTACGACACGCTTCGCGGCCGTCCAGTCCGTTTCCCTCGGTTGTGAAACTTTCCGAGCAAGAATCGAAGTAGCAATAGCTATATCAGGTCGCGCATTCACGGAGATGTATAATAAGGATCCCACCAAGCTTCTGTAGTTCACGTTGTCCGGAAGTGGCTGACCGTCCAAGTCGCCACGAGCATAAGCTTCATCCATAGGCGTTCGGGATGATTTGGCATCTCCCGATCCAAACTGTTCAGCAACGCATTGAATGTATCCTGACAGACATACGCTGTAGTTACCAGTCACTTTGTTGATCTCCAGGCCGAGGAAATACTTCAGCTCTCCTAATCCGGTTGTTTCAAAATGCTTGCTGATCTTGGCGTGAACCCGGTCGATCTCCTCTTCGTCTTCGCATCCGATGACAACATCATCGACATAGAGCACAATGTAGACTCGCTTTCCATGATTTGTTTTGAACAAATTGTCACTGCGCAAAACAAATTAGCATAATTGTCAAATTGGGTTTTGTCCACAAATTCAGATAAAATGGCTAATCCTATGAAATCGAAAAATGAACCACATTCGGAGCCCTCCAAAATTGAACAGTGTAGGCTATACCCGATCTGTGCCAGTTTTTAACAGTGGAAAATCATCAATGTTGATATTGAGTGAAATGCTTTTAGGACAGGGAAGATCACCAAAGGCGTAGCTCAGACAATTTTCTGTAACATAAGTAATCTTGTAGTGGTTTCAAATTACTTTGAATTATGCACGACTTACCAAGGCCTTGATGTTTAACAAACGTTCGGGATCTTCCGGCAATGTTCGGTCATATTAAGACAAATGGATCAATGATGGTTTTGGGGCGGCATGAGTGATTTAAACTCCAATTTTGGTAAAACAAAGTTAGGTCGGATTCAATATGTTTAGGGATTTCATCGTGATTTTTTGAATCGTTTTCATCTGGACTCCAGTAATCTTCAAATATCGCACATTTAAGTTCATCATCATCTGTTTCCGATCGTTCGTCATCATGGTCTCCGAACGGGATGGACACATCATGCGTATTTTTCTGCCAGTCTGCCGAAGTTGCACTTGGCACATATGGAATTGGATAAGCTTCCGCTGTGTCCACACTTTCTGTTAGACACACATTTTCATTATCCGCAGGTAATGTTAAATCACAACATTTACTAAAACTTCTACTCTAAAAACCTCTTTTTACAAATTTTTCCACTTATTCGACTTTTCCATGTTTATAAACTATATTTCAAACTATTGAAAATCTTGAACACCCCTTAGACAGCTCAGTATAAGCAGTCATTAGTGCTATGCCAACTCATAAATTAATTAAGCTGGAAACTCGTTGAATACTAGTAAAACGTTGGCTTAGGTAAGCTTAATAATATGTTTCCTGTTCTGAACCACGAAAAGTTAAACAGTTTACATTCTAAAGACGAAAACTTCCGATGGATATGGAGGTAATGCCTCGCTAGTCTGCGAAGGGTCCTCAGGTCGCCTTGATCGATCCACCTTGCTCATTGCGCGCCTCTTCTTCTTGTGCCCGTTGGTTCGTTTTCTAGAATCATTTTAATTGGGCCTCCCCTGACTGTTCTCTCAGCAACTTATGCAATTTGTGATTCATTCGCCTCCTTCACGTACCGTCTTCCATCTGCCATCCACCGTAGATCGTACGTAACACCTTCCGTTCTAAGACATCAAGAGCGCGTTGGTCCTCTACGAACAATGTCCATGTTTCGTGGCTAAAGAGGACTACCGCTCTTATTCATTTCTTTGTAGTTCAGCGAACTTTGTTCGATCTTAGAGTCCTCCGGAGTCCAAGGTAGGCACGATTGTCAGCCATAATACGCCTTTGTATTTCTCTGTTTGTGTCGTTATCGGCGGTCACCAATGAGCTCGAATTCGTCTACTATGGCAAAGGGTAAATGCACCCTTCTTTTTGGGGAAATGCTCCTTAAACTTAGATGCGTTTGCCCGGCATAATGCAATCGGAGGTATTAACCTTCTGGTTAGCGCTTGCCGGTTGTTTTGACGGGTCTTCAGTTTCTTCAAGATTGTATAGCGGAGCCTCGCTCCACAATCTTAGAGGTAGTATCAGCCTCATTCCATCGAAATCAGCCTTACTGAAATCGTAAGAAACGCTTTCAGACGTGTTTCGAAAGCGTTGCTGTAGGCTTATTTCGATTTGCATTTGCACAGGAGGAGGATGCCTGCAGATTTTAACGAGTGGAGCAGGAGCTTGCATCACCGTGCTGTCCTTGCATATGTCCTCGCTAAAGAAACACAGATCTAGAATGCGGTTGATTTCGTTTGCGATGCCATTGATTTGTTGGAGTCTTGCAGTGCTGTACGCGTCCAGTAATTTTTTTGATGCCGGGTTGCTTGATGATCGAGAGGTAATTGGGAAGAGATGACCATGAGAACTACGCTGCCAAGATACTGTGCTCAAGTTTCAACGTATTAATCACAAACCATATCCTATCAGCTTCAGCCTTAAGCCTGATGTACGCTTCCGTCATCGTCTCAAAGTTGCGTGCTACGATATCAACGTCGTCGGTGAAGCCAAAAACTTGGAGAGATTTCCTGAAGATCATACCACTTGTGCCAATATCAGCTCTTCGAATCACACCCTTCAATGCAATGTTAAATAGCAAACTCGACAATCCATCACCTTGCCGTAACCCTCTCCGGGATTCGAAGGGACCCATTCATTATTTGGTTTTTGAATTGCATACGATTTTCCACCCTTTCTCATGGTTTCTCCCAAACTGATCAAGCTGAATACAAACCAAAATTGATAAAACGATTAGAATGTACCGTTTGTGAATTATGCGGTCACAATTGCACAGCCTTTCAATTTAATATGTCAACAATGACTTGCCAATTTCTTGTGAATCCACGTTTTCGCACACTCTCAGATTAACAACCGGATGGTGTTATTCGTTTTCATGAATGAGCTATTAATCAAATGAAGTCATGCTTGTCAAATTCACTTGAACCGTAACTATCATCATTCATAAATTGAAATTTCTTCGAAAATTGTGTTTCGTTCACATAGAAGCGTAAATGTTATTTGTTTCGCTTTGTATCGGCTTCTGAGTTAGTGATCAAAGATGTGTTACACGAAATTTTGACCTATAGACTGTTCCGAAAAATATAACTACACATTCTTTCGCAAATAAAAAGGAATACCTTATTGTGTATTTTTGATCATTTGATTTTCAAACATAGTAAACTACAATGATTTCTTTACATTTTAATTTCAGTTTGCTTGATTTCTTGTAGGGTGCACACTTAGAAAAAATTGTCTAAATTTATGACTAAAAGAATGCACATAGATGCAGCCTTTATGATTTATTAATCTGTTGCGGGGAAAATTACATCAACCAAATTAAATTTGGACTGTAACCTTATGGTGCCATTGATATGTGTTGATGTAATATTTCAAGACGATGTAAATGTTCAATAAAACATCTTACTTGAAACGAATGCTTCATTGAGAAATGAATTTCCATTAGTTTATGATCAGGAGGCGTGAACGCATGGATGAGGTAGACTCTTTTGTAAAAAATATTAAATTACACTCGCTCGCTCAGATAAATTTCCTGGTTGACGGTTCCGGTCGCAATGTAAACGTTGCTCTTCAAGCCACAGGTACAGATGGCCTGCCACATCTAATATTTCTTCGCGAACTTTAACAGTTTAATGTGCTTGAAAATATCTGCCACCTTTCCCCTTCCGGTTGCCGTATAAAATTCCTGTCCAGGAAGCTGTTTAAAGTCTGACTTGACATCAGTTTCATCGTCCTGTACCACGCAATCAAACTTCGTCAGCGTGTACGACTTTCGCGATCGTGCTTTGGCCGACGTGTTTTGTTTATCGTTGCGATTTGAAGTCACCACTTTCTTGTAAGTCGACAGTCCAGCTCGTTTTTTAGCTTGGTTGAAGGCGCCACTCCCAGCTTCTTTGCAACATCTCGGACGGAGAGGTTGGGGTTCTGCTCGAAACAGCGGGCAACTCTTTTTGTCGTCGCTGTGGCCTCCGGCTTTCGATTTCCCCCGATCCAGCTTTCTTGGCTGTCGACAAACGTTCACCGAACACTTTTAATACGTTGGTAACAGTTGATTTAGCCACATTCAACAATTTCGCCAACTTGGCGTGCGAGTAGTTTGGATTTTCGCCATGCATGTGCAAAATTGTGGTGCGTTGCTTCTCTTCCTTCGACGACATTTTGATAACTGAAGTGCTAATCTCAAAATCAAAATAGAGGCATGATGCTACACGCACATATCTTCAAAATGAGGGGTGTGCAAACTTTTTTAATGCACGATGAGAGGAAACGCGTCAAGTTTAAGTCGATCAAATTTTGATCGAAACACCCTTGAGTTCAGAAGAGAACTCTCCAAAGTTTTGAAAAGATTTTCTTCGATGTTCAGGATAAGACTTGTAAGAAGTTCCGAAAGAAATTTCCCTTGTCAGACTTCTTAGAAAGTCTGGAAGAAACTATTCCGAACTTTTGAAGTGAATTTCCAAGAAATTCAGGAGTGACTGCTCAGAAGTTTATAACGAATCTTGCCAAAAGTTCAGTAGGGATCTTTCCAAAATTTCATCTAGAAGTTTCGCAGAATAACAGGAGAAAACTTGCCTGAAATTCAAGAGATAATCATTGAAGACCTGTAGAAGCATCGTACACAAACTTCTTTCATTTGTCCGTAATAATATTCATTGCCCACGACACCATATTAAAAAATAGTAAAAACCTCCACCATATCGTCAACCGTTCGCATCGTACTATGAGCAAAGACACAAACTCATATAAAAAATACACTTCGTCGGTTTCCATCTCACCTCGTTTGACAGATTTGATTTCTAATTCAGGCGATCAATTCAATGACCCTCTATGGCATGTCAGTTCGTTGGTAAGAAAAAATTCCTGAAGTTTAGCAAAGAAGTTAAAAAAAACATATTTTCAGAAGTTCAGGGAAGTGATGGAAAGAATCCTGGAGAGTGTGAGCTGTTTAGTGGAATACCTGTAACTAGAAAATAAGAAGAATGATTAGTAATTTCCATTTAATTCCAACTACCTTTATTGCTTATCTTGACAGATACGCGTATTTCGTCTACAATGTGCAGACTTCTTCAGTGTCGTGTACTAAAAGTCGAGTATTTGTACACGACACTGAAGAAGTCTGCACGTGGTAGACGAAATACGCGTATCTGTCAAGATAAGCAATAAAGGTAGTTGGAATTAAATGGAAATAACTAATCATTCTTCTCATTTTCTAGGAGGAAAGAAGATTTTAGAAGTTCAGAAAAATATCAAAGAAGTTTTCGAGAATTCTTCCAAAGTTCAGAAAATCCTCGAAAAATTCAAAACAATAATCCTCAATTAAGAAAAAGTTCCCACTTAGAATACAAGAAACTCAGGAAAAAGTTTGGAGATTTTACCAGAAGGTCAGACAACTTCAAGATAAAATCAATGAAAAGAGATCGATTACTGTCCTCATTTTAGTAAATAATTTTTTCCGAAATTTTTCCAAAATTGCAACTCTGAAACAGATTTCCAATGAGGTTTTCAGAATAACAAAAGCATTCACGTAATTGACAAAACAGGAGTGAACATGGTTAACACTTATCCTTCGATTGTCAAAAATGATAACTAAGATGATGGAAGTCCTGAATAATTGCATGGTGTAATATTTGAATGACTTTTTGAAATCTTTCAACATAAGGGAACCTTCAGCGGCGGTCTACTTTTAGATCAACTTTATAGGTACCTAATTTGCATCAGCGAAACTTGAATAGAACTAGCTAAAATAGACCAACTTTGCGTTCCCCGCACTGGTGTTGTATTTCTTGTTGTTAAACTCGCCAACACCTGTCATCCTGTCGATCATCAACATTAGAGATCAGGAGTTTTTTGTTTCAGAGATCGCAGATTTTTCACAAACATTTTGCCATTGATTGGTTTGACCAAATAATTATTAATGCCAGTAGTGCGTCGTTAGCTGACGACAAGGAATACTTGTTCTTTCGTTTGGCTGAAGGTGAGTGTGTGAATGCATGCATTTCATTAAAACGATATCAGATAATGCTGATTTATAGTTTGGCAGCGGATAAACAAGAGTCGAGACAGAGAGGGTCATATCCTGGATGACGCTCCAACGTCGACCGTGATTTCCGTTCTGGCCATCAGAAGCTGTTCCAGGACTACACGCAAACCTACAAAGAGAAGCACTTTCTGCGTTTCCGCATTCCAAGGGAGGTGTTCCTGGACATTATGCGGCAACTAGAGTCAACTAGAGGCTTCTCCAAAATTTATCCGTATGAGCTGTTTGCAAGTGCTTATCATAACCAATCTATCGATAAACAGATTGTTTACTTTGAAGACTTCATTACTTTTCATTTCCGATCAATCGAAATATTATTCGGAATCTCGGAACCTCCGCATTTTGATCTTGTCAGCGTTCTCCGGAAAATGCAGTGGCTGTAAAAAACTAAGACAAGCATTCGTTATTTAGGAATGAAACGAAAAGGCACTAGCACCGGGAGCAACTTGAGGTAATTATCAGCATCCGAGGCGAGCAACACAAGTTTCTGTACTCCTCCAGTATCACACGCAGTAAACACGGTTACTTTTCGGCTCACAAATATACCTCAGAATATACTCAATAACATTGAGTTATTGTTTAGTAAAAGCTGAAATTTTACTCAATAGTTGGTATTATCAAGAGGCGTGTGGTGTTTTGGAACGGTATTTTTCTTGTTCCAAATTGCTGCAAGAATAGATCAAAACATATACCAGTTTTAAAATGATGCAAAATAGATCCAGTATAAAACAAAATTTTCAACACCGGTGCAGCGATGTTTTTGCGTTTGGTCTAAAAAAATAGATCCAATCCACGATTTTGATCGCCGTTGAAGATGCCCTAACAGTTGACAGTCGAGTTCCATTGCCGACTCGATCAGATTAAGTCGGCTTCTGTAATGTGCAACTTTGCTCAACTCGACTGTGACAAGTGCCGAGTCGAGTTGCTCGATTCGACTTCTATAATTGACCCCTATGTTCCTTCTTTCATGAACTTAATCATGATATTAAGAACGAATCATGGACTTGAGTCACGTTTACCGGAATCAAATCATGATTTCTAAGTTCACGCTTTCCTTTTCTTTTCTGTTGCCCGTAACTCCGTAATGCAGGCGTTATGATTGTTTTACAGAATTGTGTTCATGTTTCGGTGATATTTAGGGTGGAAAGGAAAACGACTACGAAACGACTTGTTCCGATATTTGTGACTGGAGGTTGACGTATTTTAGAACGGATTTTTTTCTGTGTGAATATGGATTGTGGCCAGCTAAGGCCTGTACTCGAAAAAAATGCATCAGACAAAAGTGTTCGCCAAAAATTTATTTTAAGTCGGATTTTCTTGAAACTTTCAGGGAATTAACAAATACATATGGATTATGTTTCGGCATAATTACTTTATTCAATTTCTTTTTCAGCGCTGAAAGCCCGCACCTTTCCCTTAAGACCCCTCATTACATTTTTTGCAATTTTGGAGCCGACCTTTTTGGTCACTTTCAACCATTCTTTCTTCAACTCCAGCTCGTTCTTAAACACCTTGGACGATTTTCGAGCTTTGGCCTTCATTATGGCCCAAAATCTTTCCACCGGACGAATCTCTGGTGAATTTTGGGGGTTGCCGGTTTTTGGTACAAAAACAACGTTATTGTCTCTGTACCAATCCAACGTCGATCGCGCGTAATGGCATGATGACAGGTTCGGCCAAAATAATGTCTCGCCTTCGTGGGACCACAGGAAGGGCAACAGACGCTTCTGGAGGCACTCGGTGCGGTAAATTTCACTGTTGATGGTACCCGTTGTGATGTACGGTTTACTCAGTTTACCGCATTGGCATATGGCCTGCCAGAGCAAGTATTTTTTGACGAATTTGTCCACTTTCTTCTTCCTTATGTCTCCCGGAACATCAAACCGTGATTTGGCAACGTAGAACTCCAGCCCCGATATCGCTTTGCGTCTGCCTTGATGTAGGTTTCGTCATCCATAACCACACACATCGGTTTCGTTAACCACTCTCGATACAGTTTCCTTGCGCGGAATTTGGCCGCCGTGTTTTGTTGATCACGCCGATTCGGTGCCTTGCGGACCTTGAATACACTAAGCCCAGCTCGTTTCATGGTTTGCTGAACGAACAAGGCGGAACACTTTGCCTTCAGAGCCGCGTCGCGAATCGAAAGGTTCGGATTACACTTGAAATAATCCAACAACTTCCGGGCCTTCACAGGGTCAGCTGTCTTCGATTTTCTTCCCCTTCCAGCCCGCCACTCGGTCGCCTGGGACTCCTTAAACGATTTTACCACCCGAGCAACAGTTGTATGGGTAAGTCCCAGTTGTCTTCCGATCCATCTCATGGTCGCAGTCGGATTTTCCATGACGGCGTGCAAAATTCTCCGGCGATTTTCTACTTGTTTCGATGACATCTCAATAACAACTGGACCAATTGTTATGATTTTCACATGTAAACAAATCACTTCAAACTAGTTATACTCAGATTTTTATCAATTTTTACCTACATACAAAAAAGTTACACACCGAGAAAAATGGTACATTTTTTTCGAGTACAGGCCTTACCCGGACAAAAGTTGTATAAAGCCACTTGTCGAAGTGATGTCCCTTGAATGTTAAATTCGTTATTGACGAAACATTCAAAAGAAAGCTTCTGATCTGGCATGGTATTTATAGCTGTGCATAACAAACTCAGATTTTCGTGACAAACAAGACTATTGATTCCAAAATTTACAAGCAGGAGTGCCTGAAAAAACGAATTCTTCCGAACATTACAGCTCACAATGGGCCTGTTAAGTTTGGGCCTGATTTGACAAGCTGCCACTACAGCGGAGAAGTACTAAAGTGGTATCGAGAAAACGGGGTTAGATTTCTTCGAAAAGGACATCAATCCAGCCAACTGCCCTCAATTCCGGTCAATTGAGAAATATTGGGCAATTGAAGCAATATCAGGCCAAAACAATGTAGGCTTGTTATGCTGTTCGACCTTTTTTGTAGACACCACCTCACGTAGGTTTAACCAATCATTGGTGTCCTTTTCTTTTGGCAAGGTAAAAAACTGCGGCCCCTGCAGAGTTTTATGTAGGTCAGGTTTCATCATCCGTGATAACACAGTCCGATTTTTTGGTCAGCAGTTTGTCGTACAGCTCCCAAGCCCTCGGTTTCACAGATTCAGTCTGTTTGGTGCTTCGTTCTGGCTGCTTCTGCTGTCGACGAGTGTTCAGGCTCAATCTCTTCTTGGTACGCATAACGTTAGTCTCCAAAGAACCTAGCTTTTTCGCTACATTTCGTACTGATGCTGAAGGAGATCATCTTCACTGGGCCAGCGGGACCGGGTTTTCTCACCGTCTTGGGAAAATCTTCGAAAGAGCTATTGTTTTTTATTGTACTGCAATTTGATCTGGGGGAGGTGAATTTCTTTCTTTGTCCTTTTTGGTTTAAGAAAAAGGGGGTGGCCGGTTTACACTGATAGGCAAAATAAAGTGCCCACCTCATCGTTTTTTCAATTTCTCTCATTTACTTGGCTCAAATTAAAGTAAACACACTGTATTTTTTTTTATTATCTTATTTTCTATATTTTTTTTAAGTTTCACTTATGGAATACTGAAAAAAAGGAGTTTTACTTAAAGAAAAAAAAAATCAATTTGTGTTGAAAAAAAAACAGTGACAAAATAAGGTGCCCACTTCATTTAGGCTACAGAAAACATAAATTAAAGTAAAATAAATGCATTTCAATAATTAATGTGTCCTCCTTTGGCCTTCAGGACCTCCTGCAGTCGCTTCGACATGCTCTCGACCAGGTTCTTTAGGTGCTGTGGATCTAGCTCTTCCCAGGCGCGCTCCAGGGCTTCAAAATAGTTATTTTTATTTGGCATCGAGAATCGCTCACAAATTCTCGATGGGATTGAGGTCCGGGCTTTGTGGAGGGCATTCCAGCGGTTTGATCCAACAAGACCGGAAGAAAGACTTGGTCTTTTTTGCAGTATGCTTCGGGTCGTTGTCCTGCTGGAATACGAACTTCTCTTCAAGGCCCGTCTGGATCAGCGAAACCTACAGATTTTCTCGCAGGATGTTGATGTAAGAATCTGCCGTCATTATCCCGTCGATTTTCACAATGCTTCCCACTCCACCCCACGAAAAACACCCCCAGACCATCACATTTCCTCCTCTATGCTTCATCGTGCCTTGGATGTGGCGCTCCTGAAGCTCCTCTCCCGATCTGCACCAAACACGAACCCGCCGCTTTCGGTTAAACAGCTCGAATTTTGATTCGTCCGTCCAGAGAACCGTTTTCCAGAACTCTAGGGGCTTATCAGCATGCTCCTTAGCAAACTTAAGCCGTTTGGCTTTGTTTGCCTTGCTGATAAATGGGCGCTTCCGGGCAAGTTTGCTATTCAACCCTTGTGCTAAGAGACGGCGACGAACAGTTCGACCGGAAACTGATAACTGAAGGGTTTCCTGGATCTCGCGGACAGTTACCTTCGGGTTCTTCTTGACTTCACGCATGATCTTGGTGTCCGTTCTTGCATCTGCCAGGGCGATTGCCTCTGCCAGGGCGATCCACCACTGATCCAAACGTTTTAAGCTTCAGAAGAATTTTGCCAACCGCTGCCTTACTGATACTGTACTTCTTAGCGACAGCCCGGTGCGATTCACCGTTTTGCACATCACGAACGACCAATTTCCGGATACACAAGGGAATTGCTTTCGAAAGCACTGCGTTCTCCATTTTTTTCAATTGAATCAAATGCGATCACGTATACAAATGCACCAGGTTGAACCGTTTGCTTCAAAACATGTCAAAATATCAAAACATAAACAATCGAGGGGTCTTCCAATGAAAACTTATCGAAAACATATCGATTTTTGAAGTGGGCACTTTATTTTGTCACTGCACAATTTGTTTTGTTTACTCTGAAGAAAGACCACGCATTTTCAAACTTCCGTGAAAAACATTGAAAAAAAAATGCTAAGATCAGTTTCATTTGGATGTAAGCAACAGGACGCAGCCAAAAGTTGACAGTTAATCCTTAGTGTATTTATAATTATCGTAACAGTCTACAATCAACATCCTCAATTTCTTGGACCACCATTTTCAGCTCCAATGAACTCATTCATCCCAAGATTTTAGTTACTTTCAAACTGTAAAACTGTATGCTCCTTCTGAATTTGTACTCGTAGAATAGAAACAGTTTAAAACAGTAAATTCCATTTGCGAGAACGTTATCCAGTAATACGTCTCCATTCAATCAACCAATCAATATAAACAGGCAACAACAACAAAAACAAATACAAAAAAAAAATAATAGAAAGCATAACCGATCAATTCAAAGAAGAAGAAAAATGTGAGCACATAAAACAAGAAACTCACTCTAAACTGGAGAAAAGAAGAAGAGAAAAAAACACACAGAGAGGAAGAGAATTGAAAGAAATGAAATATAATGTTATTCAAATGTTATTTCAATCACTGTTGAAATGTTAGAATAAATTTAAATAAAACCAAAACATTCGAAGCATTCCTCGTCCCAGTGAATATCACTACACCCAGCTAACATGCGCGCACCGATAATCTTATAATTGATTTTTTACTTATTTTGTTTCCCCTTGCTCCATTCAGGAAAAAAAAGAACCCCAATTAAGCAACGGATCAACAACAATGTCAAACATTTGCGTGTCGTGTAGCAACCGTAAAAAATGCCTTTTACTTCGACTTTGAGATAATTCTTATCAAAATACGGCCCGTTCTCGACGAGCTGTCTACTCAATTTAGAACACTAATCACTGACTGGCCTATCCCGGGCCTGCCACACTACGGATTGTCTTGAGCTCGGGGCCCAATCCTGCCGTTCTCCGTGCAGTGGGTTCAGTCATGATCGGATGCTGCTCGCATTCGAACGGTTATTCTTCTGAGCCACAGCCTGGAGCATGTTCTGCTCGCATCCCGCCCTGATATGGGCTATCGCGTTCTGCTGCTTGTGCGCCGCGGTGAGATCTCTTCTTCATTGGTTGCATTCAACATAATCAGTTTGGTATTTTGTGTTTCATTCGAAATTGGGTAGCTCTACCTCTGTACGTTTGGCTCGTACTTGAAGGGCGTTAAAGGATCGATCTCACAGATGGCCAACATCATTCCGATGGGTAGTCTGAATCCGAAGGTTCGTTCGACGGCAGTCAGTGTTTTCGTAGTTGATGTGGAGGCGAACCGCGGAGGAGACCTCGTGTACAGCAGGAGTCCCACGTTGAATTTGGACGCCATCCTTCAGGATGGAATGACTGGTGCAAACAGCAGTGATGTTCAAGTGAAGTCTGATAGTTTAACAAATTTGTTGGTGTGCGATGTTAAGAATGAAAGGTTTAGTATTTATGACGATGTGTTTTTGTGTGTGCCGAAAATTTCCATCGAATAGTTTGCTCTTCTGCTTCCTTAGATGTAAGTTTGGGAAAGTAACAAACTTTTCCATTGTTTTAAAGGTAATGTCCTATTAAATCAACATGAGGTTTTGAAGGTTTTTAGTAGGAAATTTGTTCACTAATGTGAAGAGAAGGTATTGCTAATTCAAAATTGATTCTGGAAATTGAGTAGAACTTACTGAAATTGAGTAGGCCAATTGTGCATGTTGATATGGAAGTATGTTCTCCAATACACTGTAATCATCGACTCCACGCATAGAGTTATATTAAACATAATTAGAATATTAGAGTGGTAATGTTGATGTATAGGAAGAAAATTTTAAAATGCTTCTAGAAAATTCAAATGAAATTTCAACTAAAAGCGGGTTGTTGTACGATGGAAGAAACATCCAAAACTGCATAATAGGGACATTTTATTTTATTTTGCCGAAAATGTATTTATTGAGTAGTTTTGCATGTTTCATCTATCATACAACAGACTGTTGTTAATAAGAATTTCATTTGAATTTGGCAGATTTATGACCACTGGTTGTCTTCTTCTTTTTACACTTCTTACACCAGAAGAAGGGTATTAACACGTACGACCCAACCCCTCTGAATTCGAAAAATTCAAATTTAAAATTAATGATACCCCATCGTTAGCCATCGGATTTTGATGCAGTTTTTTGCAATAGATCACAAAACTATCCTTGTTTGTGAATCTGCCCTGGTAATTCCGAAAATATCCATAGTTTTGGATTCCAAGGTGGGAGTACTGGGGTAAGTACCTGTCCAGGAATGGTGGACAAAATATTTTTGGATGCGAAACATAGCATGCGGCATATCAAACTTCATGATTTTGCAATACTAGGTCATCAGAAGACCATCAGATTTCTGACCATACTGGCCACTAAAAGTGGTCCTGCGGGATACGAGTTCCTCCGGAAAAGTGGCCATAACTAAATCTTTTCCAAAACCTAGCTTGCGACATATAAAACTTCATGATTTTGCAAAATGATTTTGTCTTCGGAGGACATTCTGAGGGTGTCTGACTATACTGGCCACTTAGGGAGGCCCTGCGAGATCTGAGTTCCTCCTGGAAAGTGGCCATATTCAAATCTTTACCAATATCTGGCTTGCGACATAACAAACTTCATGATTTTGCAAAACTTTGTCTTCGGAGGACATTCTGAGGGTATCTGAACATACTGGCTACTTAGGGAAGCCCTGTGGGATCTGAGTTCCTCCGGGAAAGTGGCCATATTCGAATCTTTACCAAAATCTGGCTTGCGACATATCAAACTTCATGATTTTGCTAAACTAGGTCCTCAGAGGACATTCTGAGGCATCCTGACCATACTGGCCGCATAGGAAGGCCCTGCGGGAACCGAGTTCCTCCGGGAAAGTAGCCATATGGAAATATTTACCAAAATCTGGCTTGCGACATATCAAACTTCCTGATTTTGCAAAACTAGGTTCTCGGAGGACATTCTGAGGGTGTCTGGCCATACTGGCTACTTAGGGAAGCCTTGCGGGATCTAAGTTCCTCCGGGAAAGTGACCATATTCAAATCTTTACCAAAATCTGGCTTGCGACATATCAAACTTCATGATTTTGCAAAACTTTGTCTTCGGGGGACATTCTAAGGGTGTCTGACCATACTGGCTACTTATAGAGGCCCTGCGGGATCTAAGTTCCTCCAGAAAAGTGGCCATATTCAAATCTTTACCAAAATCTGGCTTGCGACATATCAAACTTCATGATTTTGCGAAACTAGGTCCTCGGAGGATATTCTGAGGATTCCTGACCATACTGGCTACTTAGGAAGGCCCTGCGGGATCCGAGTTCCTCCGGAAAAGTGGCCATAATCAAATCTTTTTCAAAACCTTGCTTGCGACATATCAAACGTCACTTCAACTTCAAACAATGTCAGGTGTTTGGCCACTCACCCGGGAATTCCGGGAAATCCGGGAATACCCCGGGAATTCGATTTCACCGGGGAAAACCCCGGGAATTTCGCTTTGCCACCGGGAAATTAAACCGCCCTTTTGAATTTCATCTCTGAAAAAAAAAACTCATTTTAAGTGATTCTATTTATTAGTGTACTGTCAACCCTGTCGTAATAAATTTGACGGTTTTAGCAACACGCTTGTTTTCGGTGCAAATGTCATCTTACGCATATTAGACTATCATCTTTCTCTTTCAAGCAAGTAGAAAGAATAGGATTGTTTTCATACGGAAACCCGGTTTCCGTATGAAAACAATCTATTCTTTCTACGTGCTTGAAAGAGAAAGATGATAGACGTCAGAAAGCTTAATGCTTGCCAGTCTGTTGTCATCGAATTTAACGTCCGTTGTTTAGACAGTGATTTCGATTAGTTGGTGTTCGTTTTGTACATTTTAGCGTGTATTTTCGTCGGTTTCGTTTATTTTGTGAACCTTTACTATTTTTATTTCAAGTGATTAGAAATAACTGAGAAAATACAGATCAATTCGACATGTCCATCCGTTTCTCCGATCGCTATAAAGAAAATTTTCCGTGGTGTGCCGTTGATCCCAAAGATCCCAAAAGCGCGCGTTGTTGTTGGTGCAACAAATCATTCAAAATCGATACTATGGGAAAAATGGCATTTACCAGCCACCAAAAATCATCCGGCCATCAACGACAAACGACTTTGCGCCAAACAAACTTGCCAATCAACATATTCGCCAAAGGTAACATTTTGATTCGTGTTTCATTAATGAACTGAATTAACGTTGATACAATTTTAGGTTCTGTTACGATTTCGTCTACGAATACATCCATTGCCGCTGAAATTTGTGGTATGTTACTGTTAAATTAGTTAGCTCTCAGTTGGTAAGAGCACGGATTGCCAATCCTCAGGTGGCGGGTTCGAATCCCGATCCGGTCAGAGATTTTTCAGGTTGGAAAATTTCCCGACTTCCCTGGGCATAAAAGTATGATTGTACTTGCCACACAATTATACCGATGCAAAAATGGCAATGACTCTTAATTAATAACTGTGGAAGTGCAATTAGAACACTAAGTAGAGAGCCCGCAATAAGCTAATTGCTAAAGGCAATAAGCTTGAAATGCGACGAAGAAGAAGAAGAAGAATACTGTTAATTTAACTGATGAAATACCTAAGTTTACTGTTTGTGCGTTTGTGTTTACAGAAATCACTCCGCATCGATCGAATCAGCGTCAGGTCGGTGAAGCAAACTACTAAAGACCTATGTAACCTATGTAGTTAGACATAGTGGGTGCGTAAAGCACACTAGCCCCCTCCCTGAAGTAATACCGAAAGGTGGTTCCGGGGAGGGCCGGGGCCGGAGGCACGGGTGGGTTTTTAGTGGGTCGAGGAGTTGGCGCCCCCATCCCCACACCCGGGGTCCTCCGGGAGTCGGTTTGCAGATTTCCCATCCCGCTAAAAAAAAAAAAAAAAAAAAAACCCGGCGTTATCGGGCATTTATACAAACAACCTGACACCGCAAGGTAGCCGGCAACCAGCGCCTTCCTCACATCATACACTATAGGCGAGAGAAAAATAGTAGAGGCGGAAAAATGTTGGGGGTTGCACCGGTTCAACTTTAAACCCAGTGAATCAAAATTCGTGAATGCATGAATGATAAAGACATTGTCCTAACTTTTCAATGTTGGGACAAAAAATAATGTAGCTTTATCATTGTTGCATACTCAACACAATAATGACAAATTGCAAGGCAGCAGAATCAAGATATTAATGTTTTACAACATCCGATGGTTATTTAGGAAAGAGACAATGCGTTGTTTGTATATTGCTTTGTATGCAACAAAAATAAATTCAATAATGTCACATGTTGCATCTACCGAAAAGAGACTATGTTTAGTTCTATCCCTCTTTCTCTCTCAAAATTTTTGTCGAGTGATAGGGGATAATTGGTAAAGATGGACGATGGATACCTACTGCTTTAATAAAAAACATACGATTTGCAATAAATTTCAGTTTGTTCTGTTAACATGAACTAAAATACATCATGCATGTTGTTTTAATATCATAAGATAATTAATTTATTCTTAAAAATAATTTGATTTGCAACAGCTAGTGTTCATCTTCTCAACCATGGTCCGTTTCTAGCGACATTCCCCTATTTATTGCATACGTTTCATCAAAGCTTTTGCAATCCCGACTAGTGCTGTTCTTCCAATATTCGAGCGATCAGTAATTTCCGTTCCTTGTGGCATTTCCTCAGTGCATTTTGTTGCGTTGTGTTGTTTTAAAAAATAAAAAAATGGATTCTACATCTGTTAAAGAGGACAAAGAAAATGTGTCCGAAAAAGTTCGAAACATATTTCGTTCCGAGAACGGGGATCTTAGTTGTAGCCTGGGTCTTAATTGCATGTTCAGTCCGAAAACGTTTGTGTTGACCAATTGTTTGCGCCACATCAAGAACTCTCACCCGGAAAGTTACAATGTGTTGAAGTTGGGGAAGGAGATTTTAGAAGATAAAATCGCTGCTCGAGGTTAAAAACGCACTAAAGGTGAAGAAATGGTGACTGTAAGAGTGTCTTAGCAAAAAGATGTGGGTGGCCTAATAAAAATTGTGACTTGTCACAATGCCCCATTCAACGCCGTCCAATGGGAGGGTGTACGGGACATTGTAGATCCTTTGTTGGAGGCTCTGAACGTTACCATTAACAAACAGAACATTGTGAAACATGTCTCAAACACAAGCTAAACACCCTACGTGCTTCGAATCATATAGGCGTAACTGCTGTGAGCGATATCTCTTTATCGAATTTCTCAACCAATTTGCCGTAATAATTCGAAGAGAAATCGATCATTGCAGTTACGCCCGTATGATACTGAACGCGGAATCTTTCTTTATTCAACTAACTGCATAAGATCAACATCGTTTATGGAAATAAAAACCCGTATTTATTCACCTTTCTGTACCTTATTTCTAAGTCAAAGTTTATCAGGTTTTAGATACAGCCTGTTTGTTACAAAGAATGGTTTAATAATCGCGTGGAAAATCAACCTTTTCCATAGCTCGGAAAGCTGAGTGTCATATACCAATCGACTCAGCTCGACTGGATAGGGAAATATGTGCGCTTGCGCGCGCGTCTGTGTATACATATATAATAAAATATATATAATGAATAAGCTCACGTTTCTCGGCAACCTCTTGACCGAATTCGATGGAACTACCGGCAAATGGATGGTACTATTATACAATTTATTGTTATTACCTTTTTTTTTTTTTGATAATGGTCTACAGATTTCAGAGAAATGGCCGGAATAAATTCCGTTTTTTTACGGTGTATATGAGCTTACTTTTGAAGATATTATCTAAAATATTTCCAAGCTATCATGAGACGCGTCAAATCACATAAGCATTCGATTACAAGATGAACGGTAGTCATATAGAGTGCTCAGAAGAACGCTGGCCACATCCGGGCATTCTGCGGGTGGCCAGTTTTTGATCTGAACTAAAACATTCCATGCGGCATCTCTAATTACATTTAAATTCGATAATAAGTTCAATAGTGCTGGCATCAATTGCCCAAAACCTTATTGGCATGTTCTAGGTACATCCGGGGGAAAAGCCTTCTTTTTTTACTTGGACCAGAACATATCATGCGACACCTTAAATCGCATACAAAATCCAAAACAAGAGCAATAGTGGTAGAATCAAGTGTCAAGAACTACATTGGCCACATCTGGACACGATCTGGGTCAGTGATGGTAAATGTACTGTATTTTGGTATTTCTCTTCAGCTCAAAACCTAGAATCTACAATTGTATCTGTAGATAATTGTAACTGTAGATACAACAATACAATCATAACTTTGTGTAGCCGAAAAAGGCACAGTTACAATTATAGATCCTATGTTCAGTACTCCAGGACAGGTAGGATGACTTAGAATATCCCAGATTATCTCATAATGTTGGTTGCCCTTTCATAAGATCCAATGAACATAGTTGAACGCATATCGTACATTTGCCTATCTGAAAAAGCTACAGTTTCAATGGTAGATCATAATCTACGAACTTATAAACAGCCTGGTATGCCCCAGAACATCCCAGATTTCATCATAATGTTGGTGGACCTTCCAGAAGATCCATTGAATATGGTTGAATACATATCGTAAATTTGAATAGCCGTGAAACTACAGTTACAACTGTTGATCCCAAGATCTGAGCTCCAGGAATGTTTGGATGACCTTGAACGTCCCAGATTATCTCATTATGTCTGTTGACTTTCCAGAAGACTCAATTAAAATGGTTGAATACAAATCGTACATTAGTATAGCTGAAAAAGCAACCGTTACAGTTGTAGATCCTAAGTTCTTAACTCCAGGACAGCTTGATTGATCTAGAACATCCCAAATTATCTCATAGTATCGGTTGACCTTTCAAAAGATGCAATCAACTTTATTGATTTCATATCGCTAATTTGAATAGTTAAAAAGCTACAGTTGCAACTGTAGATCCTAAGTTATGAACTCAAGAACAGTTTGGATTACCTAGAACATCCCAGTTTATCTCAAAATGTCTGTTGACCATCCAAAAGATTCAGTGAACTAGGTTGAATGTATATCGTAACTTTGTATAGCCGAAAAAACTGTAGTTACAACTGTAGATTCTAAGTTCTGTACTCCAGGCCAGTTTGGATAACCTAGAAGATCCCAGATTATCTAACTATTTTTGTTGATCTTCCATAAGACTAAATAAACATGGTAGAATAGATATCGTAACTTTTGTAAACGGAAAAACTATAGTTATAACTGTAGATCCTCTGTACTGAACTTCTTTATGTTCAGGATATTCTGTGTTGAAAACCAGGCGTTAAACGCACATATTTTTTATTTTTTTGTCACTGATAAAATAGTTCTGTTCTGTGTGTGATTTCATGCAGGCATTTTTCTTCAGGTGGAAATCTATCCACAACAAATTTTATAATTATTCAGATCAGTAATTTATTCGACAGCAACAACTGATTGTCGCTATTTTTCATGTTGCTGATAAAGCATTGTTGCTATCGGTAGTGTGTTGCAATAATGACAAAACTTTATTTTGTCGCTGTTACAGGGAAACAAGAAAACAAGATGATGTGCGAATCACAACATTTTCTTACAGCAACTTGTCTCTTTCCCATCATCGATGCAACATTTTGTTGTTTTCTTCGTGTTTTGTTGGAATAAATTCAAGCTACAACATATCATTGTTGCATAGTGAGAGAATAACGGGTGTATCACTCGTCAAGGTTATCTTATGTTTTTAGGTACACAAAGAGAATATTTGACACTGTACCGGCGAACTTTTTCCACTTTAAACGCATTTGTTGTGCATTTGTCACTTCTTTACCGCATCCTCGAAGTTTTCGCTTGACAATTTCCCAACATTTTCCTATCTGTCTGTACTCAGGGCAATTCGGAGGATTAATCTCTTTGGCGACGAAACTAACATTGTTTGCAGCATACCATTCTAGTACCTCCGTAGAGTAGTGGCAGCTGGCTAGATCCGGCCAAAACATAACGTTGGTCTTGTGCTGCCGAATGAAGGGTAAAATCCGCTTTTCCAGACACTCTTTAATGTAAACCTTCGACGTCATTGTGTGAGATGAGATGAAAACCTTGATTTTAAGGCCACAGCTGCAGATTCCTTGCCAAATCATTAGTTTTCGAGCAAACTTATCAGCAACAACAAATTTATACCTGGAAGGGACATTCTTCGTCCGGTTGCCAGGTAAAATTTTCGTCCGGGGATTTTTTTATAATCCATTTGACATATTAAAATACAGCCATCAAATTTCGTCAAAACTCGTTCGTATAGTAATCGTGCTCGATTTTTGGCCACTAAATTTTGCTTCAGGGAGCGGTTCGGATGTTTACTGGCACAAAAAGACTTATATCGTTCTTTTGAAAGGATGTTACGCACGGTGGAAGAGTTGGAATCGTATTTCTTTGCCAAATCACGTATCACGTACCTCAACACCTTTCTCCTCAGCTCTTTGTCCCTAGCGCCACTTTTATGATAGATGTGCTGTGCTTTATCCACACTCAGAGTATCCTTGTAACGTTTGATTACAAGACACACCGTTGACTTTGGGAATTTCCACACTTTTGCTATTTTTGAGGCAGACCACGAAATATTCTCTAGGTGTTTGTGCACAATTAATTTTCTTTTCTCAAGTTCCATGATCCGTAATTTCGAGATGCGTCGATCAATCGAGAAAAACTTTTCATAAATTTCTTTGTCAATGAAACATTAATGAAGGCCTGTGAAATATTTTTTGTTCCAGCCACCAGGGACGCGATGGTGTATTAAACCGTGCGTCCAGATTTACTTTGAATCGTGCTTTAATACGGCAAAAATGAATTTGTTGCTACCATTTTTGTATGTGTCAATTTTGTTGGTGCAGTCTTAAAGACTTTGAAAGGTTCATCTACGATGCATTTTATATGTGTTATAGGTGTAATCAGTTTTGTTAAACTGATTTTCACCTTAGCTTCAGTGATGATTGAAATGCTTCATGAGAAACGTAATTCCAGACGAAGCTCTTGAAATGGAAACATAAACTAGCATAAGGTCCATGAACTACGAAGAAATTGAAACTGCTGCTGACAAGAGGAAATACACAAGTTTTCTGATTGAGTGCAATCATCTTCATCCGGATTCAACTTCTGTTTAAAAGAAAAAACAGCGACGACAGATGATTTATAAACTCTCATAATTTTGCATAAATTATCACTCGCAAACTTAATCCCATTTCGGGTGGTGTGCATGTGAAATCCATAGACTATTATACCCCACTCGGATATGGCACTTTGCTAGACACAACTTAATCAACACAGGAAGCAGCCCCGAAAAAAGGAGCTTGTCGTCGGGGAAAACTTTCGAGACAGTCTCGCGACTTGTTCGCCTTTCTATAAGACAGGGAAAAAAGATGGGTCTTTGATTTGCTTCCTTCCTTCGTTTTAGAATTGGGTGAAAGTTTTAGTGAGCTCAGCCAAGTCTACTGAAGAGAAATATTTGTCTGGCCATTATGCCTTTGGAATCTTTCATCTGATGCACACGTGCGCCACAGGCAGTCATATACATTTGAAACCACATCCCGGATCAAATGTCCATCAGCAAACCGAGACGTGTCGAAAGTGAGAACATAAATTTGGTCTGGAAATTTATCCACTTCACGGCCGTTTGTCTCGGCCAATTTTGTGTATGGCTCATAAATTCACTTCAAATGATCGATTAATTATGAAAAGTGCCTTCTCACTGGACGCGACGTGTGGTGAGCGCTCAGGCTTGGCACTTGCTCGGGTATGTCTCGGTCAGTTCCGTCTCGGACCTCGGACGCATTTTTAGGACGGTACTTGTCTTGCAATTTTTATTGCGGTTCTGCTGCAGTGGCAAATTCTCGACTCTTTTATCACCGTTCGTCATTCGAAACGAACAATTCAGACGGAGGCCGGAGGAATCTGATTCCTGCGTCGTAAAGTGGAACCGGAGTTGGTGGGAGGAGGAAATAAAAAGACGCACCAAAGTCTGTTTCTGTGTTCAAGTTTTTTGTGAACTCTTTTCTCACACTTGCTTCATGTTTTTGTGTTTTGTCCATTTGTTAGAGGTTTTATACCACCAACCGTGGCAAAGCAATTTTTCGCGCCAAATAAAACCCGGCTAGCCGGCGGTTTAAAATGAATGAGTACTAAATTAATTAGGAGGACTTAAGGTTGATGAATCGCTTGGAGCGAGCTGCATGCTCCTTGCGGAGTGTCTTCGTTTAAGCAGACTGAGCGATTATACTGGGATAGTCACTCGTAAATGGATCTAAAAATGGCATCCCAATAAATTTCTATTCTGATGATTAACCTCAAGTAAACCTTGTGTATATTCGTTCCAAATTTGAGGTTTGACAATATCCGTAACCAGAAGACTTCAATCTTTCCGGAGAATCCACTTAACCGATTACCACGGTGCGCGTAATGACTCCAATCAATTTGAAGCGATTTGCGGGCGTTAATAGAGGACATAAATTTACCTGTCATGACTGCATTTACCTGCCGGCAATAAAACCGAAAAAAATTAACTGCAGTAAAAAGCAAACAATGACAATTGAAGGATTCCTTGATGCCTGCTCTTCTCCTGGTCCTGGGTCGAAGCCATCAGCTGGCCTTGTCAACCCTGCTTTTCAGTGGATGAGTTGCCCCGAAAGTTGTGACAATCGACGTCTGGGTCGTAAAATCTCCAACTGACCGCTGCGATCCACGACGACACTTCGGTCATTATGCAGAATTTCAATTACGTGACATGCGATGCAAATGAAAGTGCACGATAAAATCGTCGGAGGAGTAAAACCAACAAAATGGACAGAAAATTACTGAAAGTGGTCGCTACTCCTTCGCGCGAGTCGTAAAACCGTCGCACAGTGGTCGATGCGGGATGAAGGCAATGTTGTGGGAAAATTAAGGTACGACTGGCGAATAGGGGCAACCGAAGATTCACCGGCTGCCGTTCAACTGCAGCATTCGTTGTAAATGGTGATTTCGACGAAGGTTGTGTCATGCAGTCAAGCAATCATTTGCGTTAATTCATGGGGTAATGGGGTAAGGTTGATTCTGTGGGAATTAATCCTTCTAGATTTTGATGACACATTCGAGCGTCTTATTTTTGTGGGTCATTGTGTTGGCTAGTACAAATTGTGTCATCGCAGTCATGCCATGTCATGGCACCTCAAGTTTAGGCAGCCAACGAAGTTGCCTTAGTTATAGAAGTATATAGTACATCGTAATTTACTTTTATATAAGTTAAGGTTTTTATATAAGTTAAGTTTAATTCTATTGAATATTTAGTCGGATTTGGTTATCAATTTCCCTTCACTTGTCGCTATAGAAGATCAGCTGATTAGCAAGGCTATGTCAGGTTATTTTAAAACTTTTAATAAAGTTAGATGGTGGTTATTTGGTATAATTTGAACGATGCAGTTTTGAATAAATATATTTTGGTTTCGAAATGGTCGGGTTTTTTTTAACTTGTTCATTTATTTGGGAGTCTGAATTGCGTTATCTTTACCGAGTAGATCTGTGCGCCGCCGCCACCGCAATTTTCGACCGGCGTGCCACTGCATTGTTTTGCCCTCGCCGCCGGGCAAATTGATCCGCGCCAATGAAATTTTTCACCGTTTATGCATCCCCTCAGTTATATTCATTAGCCCTTTAGAAATCTGCTTTTATTACAAATGATGACATCTCGATGCGGTGGACCATCAAGAGGGGTGCGTGTGAGATGGTGATCAGCTTTGTCGTTTCGTTCTAGCAACTGTAGTGTACATTTTCGTGTTTCGACATTCAGCAATTTCGCGAGTGAGTTTGAATTTAACAATAATAAACTGTCCGTCTTAAATGTCGAGAAAATTTCCATCGCTAGTGTTCATATTGACAAATAATGGTAATCGAACCAGCGATGTGTGGGTGGGAAAAAATTGGTGCACTAAGATATGTCAAAAAATATTTTACCCATCATCTGCTTCCTGACAAAGTGTTTTGCAATACATGTCTAATCAAAGCAAAACAGAAGGCTGGTCTTAATTTGCAAGAAGACAGGGATCGAGATATTGCGAATGATCCTGCAATCGATAGGTCGTTAACATTCGGCAAGTAAATTTGATAAATAAAGAAAATTGATGAATTTTTCTTAAAATTTCATAGGGAAACAAGATAACGTCAAGTTGCACGGCTTTGTACACACTTAGATTTTTCTACAGAAATCTGTAAAATTTTACCGAATTCTCAACAGCTAACAGTTCGGTAGTTCAATTCAACGTTCGGTAATTTCAATAGAAATGTAATAATAAATTAGTGAGCAAACACACGTACATATATTAACATTTTTATTTTTATTTTTTATTGTGCGGTCTGAACTAAATTGGCACAAGAAACAAGTGATCTGAACGTAACCCTAAAGCGGCGGGTTACAATTAAGAAAATAGGTTTTCTTATGAAATCTTCTTGGTTCCTTATTCAATTTCATATCGTTGGCATAAATAAATTTTTTATGGTTTTAAGAATAAAGGGAATGTCCTTTAAAAATGAAAAGGACAAGAGAGGGCCAAATTGGGAGCCTTGAGGGGCACCTGAGGTTACATTTATAGGATTATTTTCTTCCCTTTAACACGTACGTTCCCAACCCCTCTGAGATAGAAAAATTCAAATTTAAAATAAATGATACTCCATCGTTAGCCATCTGATTTTGATGCGGTTTTTTTTTTGCAATAGATCACAAGGTTATCCTTGTTTGTGGATCTGCGCTGGCAATTCAGAAAATATCCGTAGTTTTAGATTCCTAGGTGGGAGTACAACATATTTTTAGATGCGAAACATGGCATGCGGTTTATCAAACTTCATTATTTTGCAATACTAGATCGTTAAAAGACCATTCGAGGATTTCTAACCTTACTAGCCACTAAAAGAGGCCATAAGGGATCCGAGTTCCTACGGACAGTGGACATATTCAAATCTTTTCCAAACCCTGGCATGCGACATATCAAACTTCATGATTTTGCAAAACTTTGTCTTCGGAGGACACGCTGAGGGTGACTGACCATTCTGGTCAACTAGGGATGCATACTGGTCAACTTGGAGTGGCCCTACGGGATCCGAGTTCCTCCAAAAAAATGTCCAAATTCAAAACGTTTCCAAAAACTGGCTTGCGACTTATCAATCTTCATGATTTTGCAAATCTTTGTCTTTGGATCAATATGAATTGATCCTTTTCCACCCAGGCTGAATCCGGATCTGCGATGCTCGGAGTATCGGATTCCGAGTCACTCAACATTTTGCACAAAAATAATTCATACTATCGAGCAAAACTAAA